>VXBP01003602.1:0-17019 GCA_013400115.1 Rhinopomastus cyanomelas | reverse complement strand
CTACACCACCAATCTATCTCCTTTTCACACTCATGAATACTCCACAGCCTATCCACCTCATCCCTTAACTCAGCCACCATACATAGCAGGTCATGCACCTGCTCACAACGCATGCAGGTGTTTCTGGCACTGCTCTCTTGCAGCGGCATAAGACTCAGGCATTCCCTGCAGTCAGGAGTCTGCACAGCCACCTCCATTGTCAGGGGGATTGTTTGGGCAAACGAGTCCCTCATAGCAGCTGCTTTTAGCCCTCGATCGTTTAACTCCACCCATTGCCAACAAGGGGAAGGATAACAGAGAGGAGATTGAAAGCAAGAACAAAACACGACTTAACAGAGTTGTGTCTGCTACCCTACCTGCTTGCCCTGGCTGCGCAAACTGCCGCGCAAACTGCCTCACTATAATCCAGTTGCGATCCTGTTTGCCTACTCCTGTTTGCCATGCCTACTCCTGTTTGCCATGCTCCAGTCGCCGTGCTCCCTGGAAGCTCTTAACCTTAAATACTGGAAGCCAAGCCAAGCCCCCGCCAAGCCTCCTCCCTTCTGGCTGCTGCAAGGCACCTCTGGGAAATGAAGTGCTCCTGCAGCTTCGCGGTTTGAAAGCCCCGTCCAGACTCTTCCCTTCCAGCTGCTGTGAGGCACCTCTGGGATTTTCTATGAAAGTCCACAATTCAGCTGCCTGCAACATGTGAGCTATGTAGGCCACCAAGACAAACATGTCTAATAGTGACATCTTTACCATCAAAAGGAAAAATGTAATTTGCAAAAAAACAGAAATAGGATAATTATCAAGTTGGTAGAAGCTCCAGCTGCCCAGTAAACCTCTAAGGAATCACTTAACTTCTTTAAAAGCCTTTAACACTGGTTCAGACATACCTACCTTCAGACTTGGGAATACACTGTACTACAACATTTGAAGTCCAGTGAACAGACAGCAGAGATGTACAGACTCTTACATGCAGAAGGCTCTTACAAATGAAGATTCTTACATACCTGTATAAAACACCCTGGCACCATACAATCTCAATTAGCTGAGGGCATAAATACTTCTCAGTATCTTCATTCTGAAAGAAGTCACAGAAAGTCCACCTGTACAAAATACAATAAAAGCTTAAGTCTGCAAAGGTCAGGGGTTTGTTTTTTTGTTTAGTTCCTGTACCAAGAACAGATGCATACATGTCTACTCAAAAGAAGAAATGCAACTTATTTTCAGCACCTCTAGTTCCTTAGTTACATTCATAAGTTACTAAACTAGTTTACTCAAACCTGCAAAGGTTTTTTGGATTACTTGTAGTGGTATTGACAGAGAGTGTAAGATCCTGGCCTACCTCAGCAGTACTGCCTTCTCAAAAATGAAAGTAATTCCAGAACAACCTAAAACCTCTGTTATTTTTTTAAGTTTACTTTTTAATTTCAATATTTATTCAGCATGTCAGAAAAGATACTTTATTTTCTCTGAGCTAATTAGTGTGTACTTTGCACTAAGATCAGCATGTTGGTTTTACAGATTTCACGTTTCAATTAGTTTCTAGAAAAAGGAATACAATAGTAATTTTTAAAAAACTGTATGGCTAGATTTTACTTATTTTGCTAGAGGCCGAAGTTCCAGAGTACAGAAATGTAAGACATATGTTAACAGCTAGAGAGTAAACAGTTTAAATTACCTGTGTAAATGCGGGGCTCTGCAGCTGAGTGGCAAAGCTGTAGGTAAACGAGAAACTGTTTCATGTGGTTTGCGATCAGTGAAGACATTAGCTTCCACAGATGTATGGTTGTTTTTCTCACATGTCTTAATTACATTCTTAACAGTATGTAAATTATAGCACATTAATGCCAACGACAAAGGGTATTTCCATTCTTCCGGGTAGGAGGAAGTGGACCAATGCTGTGTAACCCATGTGTATTCAAAAAAACAATTTGAGTAGGACAAAGGGACTCCTCCTCTGTCTTTTTGGTCCACTGGTTTGGTTGGTTCTCGGTATTTAGTACAACCATATTCATTCTTCTTATTCTCTGTTCTTGTTTCTTTAGATGGCTTTTCCACAATAGGATTTTTACTTGATTTTTCGTAATGATCTCCAGTTTGATAGTTGCAGTTCTTCTGAGAGGAACAAAAGGCTGCTGCAGATGACTGGCTGACTTTGCACAAGAACTTCACTGTAAATTCTTGCTGTAGTTCTGACAGATGAAGGTGAGCATAACCATCTACTGATGAGATACACACTCTGCCGTTGTCTGTGCATCTTGTCAGATTTGCCGTAGCAGGGTCAGGCCATCTAATTTCTAAGATATCACTGGAAAGAAACTAATGCAAGAAAAAGCACTGCAGTGTGTGGCAACATAAAATTCATTTGTTTCCCAAATATTACAAAGAAGGATTTACAGCAAAATGTATTAAGTCCTTCTGCAAGGCGATGTATGGCAAGAAAAGTTACTTGCATAAATTATTTGCATACTTAAACTCAAGAGGAAGCAAAATACCTAACCTTCACATCCACTTACTCCTCCTCCAGAGTTCTATGTAGCAAAGAGTGTTTTAATTTAATAGGCATTCATAAACTTTTAAGCTGCATAGCCAACTGGCTAGGCACAACTGCCCACAGACAGCAGGTATTTCTGTTTTGAACTGCTTCTTGAGAAACACTGAAGAGAAAACCTAAATTATTTTGATCATGTCAGTTATCAGTAGACTTGGTGGAAAGCCCAAGTTATGTACATTAAAACCCCATGTAAAATGCCACGTAACATAGAATCACAGAATCATTCAGGTTGGAAAAGACCCTTGGGATCATCGAATCCAACTATCAACCCCAATCTACAACTTCACCCCTAAACCAGATCCGCCAACACTACATCTAAGCGACTTTTAAACACATCCAGGGATGGTGACACAACCACCACCCTAGGCAGACCATTCCAGTGCCTGACCACTCTATCTGCAAATAATTTTTTCCTGATGTCTAATCTAAACCTACCCTGTTGAAGCTTGAAGCCCTTCCCTCTGGTTCTGTCCCTAGTAACCTGACAGAGAACAGCACTTACAACATCACAATGTCCTTTCAGATAGTTGTAGAGAGCAATGAGGTCTCTCCTTGGCCACCTCTTCCTCAAACTAAACAGCCCCAACTCTTTCAATCTCTCGTTATAAGAGTTATTCTCCAGGCCCTTCACCAGCTTAATTTCTCTCCTCTGCACTTGCTCCAGCACCTTGATGTGTCCCTTGTACTGAGGTGCCCAAAACTGGACACAGTACTCTAGGCGTGGCCTCACCAGTGCTGAATACATGGGGACAATCACCTCCCTACTCTTGCTGGACACACAGTTTCTAATACAAGTCAGGATGCCACTGGCCTTCTTGGCCACCTGGGCACACTGCTGGCTGATATTCGGCCTCCTGTCAATTAGACCCCTCCAGATCTCTTTCTGCCAGGCTACTTTTCAGCCACACCTCCCCCAAACCTGTAGTGTTGCAGAGGATTGTTGTGACCAAAGTGCAGAACCCAACACTTGGCACTATTGAAAACCATTCAGTTATCCTCAGCTCATGGATGCAGCAGTCAAGGTCCCTGGATGTGTTCCTGTGCGACTTGGTCTAGGTGATCCTGCTGTGGCAGGGGGATTGGACTAGATGATCTTTTGAGGTCCCTTCCAATTTCTAATATTCTGTGATTCTGCAACACTCCTTTCCAAGTTGGTGTCATCTGCAAACTTACTAAGGGTGCACTCAATCTCCTCATCAAAATCATTGATAAAGATGTTGAACAGGAGTGGCCCCAGCACTAAGCCCTGGGGGACACAACTGGTGACTGGCCTCCAACCAGATTTAACTCCAATGACCACAATTCTCTGGGCCCGGTCATCCAGCCAGTGTTCCACCCAGCAGAGTACGTGCCTGTCCAAGGCATGGGCAGCCAGTTTATTCATAAAGATGTTATGGGGGACAGTGTCAAAGGATTTACTGGAGTCCAGATAGACCACATATCCACTAAGCAGGTCACCAAACAAGTATTTATGTCTCCTTAGCAAGAAATGCACTTGTTGAAAATGTTTAGCAGCTATGTGCCTCATCTTACTCCAGTGGCACCTCTGATTAAGTTACACAGCTACTGTTAAGATGTGGATAAAACATATTTCTGAAGAAGAATTTAAAATATAATTAAGATTTTAGACTTTTACAATACAAGATCTGGCAAGTCTCTGAGAATAGCCTCATTTTGCTGGTGCAATATTCAAGTACAGACTGCTGCTTCAAGTAGCACTTTTGTTGAAAATGAAAAAATGTTTTCACAGCGTATGCCCTTGTGCTACCGGTTCCACAAAAATGAAGAAGTAATCTGTTAATTCACAATAAATTACTCCAAACAACACTGCATCTACCCCAGATTAAAGTTTTTCCCAAAGTGAAGACATAGTTCAGAAAATGTACTAACGACCTTGTGAAACCAGAAACATTCTCTCAACATAGGGAATGCCCTTCTAGCTATCTGTGCAAGCTCTGTTCTAGAATGAGGTATTCGTCCTTTGGACTGTCCTTACATCCTATCACCACAAAGAAAGCATCTATAGCCTGCTTTGAGCTGAAGATTCCAGGTAAAGCACTGGATCTCACACAAACATAGACATGCAAACCCTCTCAAGGTGTGAAAAAAACTTAGCAAGCAACTATTCACAGTCTTCATAATTTGTATGATCCCAATTTAATCAGACTTGTCTTTAATCAGATGTTTCAGCCCAAATCATGCTTTGACCCAGCACTGGAAAAGCCTAGAGTCAAATGAAAATGAAAAACGGCAGCATTAGTATGTTCGCAATATGGGAAAACTCTTCTCAAGGTATTTGTGCCAAAGCAGTGCCAAAGCAAACCATAGCACTACTTTCTTTGACATCGAAACTAAGTAGTACAACGTAACTACAGAAGCAACCAGGATAATGAAGGAAGTGGAGCAGGAGCGCCTCCCTTACGAGAAGAAGCTGAGAGAGCAGGGTCTCTTCAACTTGGAGGAGACTCAGGGATGACCTCATTAATGTTTATAAATATTTGAAGGGTGGGTGTCAGGAGGATGCAGCCAGGCTCTTCTCAATGTCATCTAGTGATAGGACATGGGGCAATGGGGGTTAGCTAAAACATAGGAGGTTCCACATAAATATCAGAAGGAACTTCTTCACAGTGAGGGTGACAGAGCACTGGAACAGGCTGCCCACGGGACTTGTGGAGTCTCCTTCATTGGAGATGTTTAAAGCTCACCTGGATGTGTTCCTGTGTGACTTGGTCTAGGTGATCTTGCTGTGTCAGAGGGTTTGGACTAGATGATCTTTTGAAGTCCCTTCCAAACCCTAATGATTCTATAGAAGCCGAGTTATAACCAGTGGCCCAGTAAAAGTATTGTCACTGGTATTAACAGGCCACAGGTCTTAGGATAACTCTGCCAGGCCTCTGTCTGGCTCATTAGGCTTGTCGCTAATTTATTAGAAGAACATGTCAAGAGAACTGGAGCTTGGTAACTGCTAGGATGTTCTAATGGGCTACTGAAGTGTCAGAAATAGCAAAGACCTTGAAAACATGAGCACAGAAAAATAAATTGATGGTAAGTTACTGACAAGAGCTACAAAAAGCCTGCTTCAGCAGATGGTAAACTTGAGGGGAAAAAGGCACCAAGCACCAGGATAAGATACATGGTGTGGCCTTAGAGAGTTATCCCTAAATGCACTGGAGCAGACAGACACATTGAAAGCTGTAAACTAGAAACCCATGCATCTTGTAGAATAAAAGTCAGGGAGAGTAGTGATTGGGGTTACCTACTAGTGCCAACAGCACAGCATCACCTCTGTACTGCTCTACCTTGCAGTGAATGTACAGTATTGCTGTTAAGGACCAACTGGTGTTAAGTGGATGTTGACATATTTCAGCAACTAATCCTTAGCATCAATGTGTCTAATGATGTATCAGTCTCTAGGTTCAAAAACTGCTTATCAGTTGTGTGAACACACTTCAGTGTCTTCAGTGGGAACAGCAAAGGGATGCAGATGAAGAGTAAAGCTCCTAGAAAAGGTAAATAAGGTCTCTGGATGGACTTCCATTCTGTTCTGGAGGAGGTGTTTCTGCTGTGCCCCAGTCCTCTCACAGGACCCTATTAAGAAACTTACACAAGGGTTTCAATGGTTATTCTGAACATGACAGCCACTGGGAAAGCACTGCCCTATTTAATCGAGGTTTCACTGAAAAGAGGGTTCAAGTGTAGAAAACAGATGATACCTGAAACATCATAGGATCATAGGATGTTAGGGGTTGGAAGGGACGCAAGAGGTCATCGAGTCCAACCCCCCTGCCGGAGCAGGACAAAACTATCTAACACACACCACAGAGGAACGCATCCAGGCGGGCCTTGATAGTCGCCAGAGAAGGAGACTCCACAACCTCCCTGGGGAGTCTGTTCCAGTGCTCTGTGACCCTCACAGTAAAGAAATTCCCCCTTGTGTTGAGGCGGAACCTCCTCTGCTGCAACTTACACCCATTGCTCCTTGTCCTACCACAGGGAGTAAGTGAAAAGAGCCTGTCCCCCCCCTCCTGGCTAGCCTTCAGATACTTATAAACATTTATCAAATCTCCCCTAAGTCTTCTCTTCTCCAGACTAAAAAGCCCCAAGTCCCTCAGCCTCTCCTCATAAGCCATGCCCTCCTGTCCCCTAATCATCCTCGTAGCCCTCCGCTGGACCCTCTCCAGCAGATCCTTGTCCCTCTTCAACTGGGGGGCCCAAAACTGAACACAGTACTCAAGATGAGGCCTCACCAGGGCAGAGTAGAGGGGGAGAAGAACCTCCCTCGATCTGCTGGACACACTCCTCCTAATACACCCCAGGATCCCATTGGCCTTCTTGGCCACCAGGGCACATTGCTGTGCCATGGTTAACCTGTTGTCCACCAGGACCCCCAGGTCCCTCTCCACAGGACTGCTTTCCAGTAGATCACCTCCCAGCCTGTACTGGTGGAGTTTGTTATTCCTCCCCAGATGCAGGACTCTGCACTTGTCCCTGTTGAACTTCATCTGGTTTCTCTGTGCCCAGCCCTCCAGTCTGTCCAGGTCTCTCTGGATGGCAGCACAGCCCTCAGCCGTATCAGCCAAACCTCCTAGCTTGGTGTCATCAGCAAACTTGCTGAGCAGACACTCTGTGCCCTCATCAATGTCATTGATGAAGATGTTGAACAAGACCGGTCCCAGCACCGATCCCTGGGGGGCACCACTAGTCACAGCTCTCCAGCTGGACCTGGCACTATTGATCACCACCCTCTGAACTCTATCCTGCAACCAGTTCCTAACCCACCTCACTGTCTGCTCTTCCATCCCACACCTCCTCAGCTTGCTCACTAAAATTTCATGGGAGACAGTGAGAATGTTACAGGCTGGAAGGGACCTTGAAAGATCATCTAAGTCCAACCCCCCTGCTGGAGCAGGGTAAGCCTACAGTACTGTCTCAAGATGTCCTACGTGGGGCTTGAATCCATGACCCCAGGAATTCAGAGTCACATGCTCCAACGGCTGAGCCAACCAGGTGCCCCCTGGAAATAATGGTCACCTAACATATGTACAAAATAGGTTTCAGCCTTGCTAAAACTAAGTGCACTCCTCAGTGTTCAACTACAAAGAATATGAACAAATAGAACATCAAAGTGGAAATTACAGTGTCAGTACCCTGACAACTGTACCAGCTCAGAAGGTCACTCAGTTCTTCTTCACGGCCTGTAGTAACTCCCCCTGCACATGACGTTACAGGTGAGGTTATCTAAGGCCATTCTGTCAGCCTGCCAGGGAAGTTCATTCTACAGAAGTAGTATACATGCAACTCTCACCTCTTTTCTTTCTAGAGGAATAACACGTGAAGGCAAGTAAGGACGAGAAGAAAACTTGTTCCGGAAATCTAAAGCTCGCAGAAGTTGTTCCTAGAGGAGAGTGAAAGAAAACAAAACAAAACCTCAAACAAAACATCAGAACGCTGTTACAAGTTTTTCCACGCAGTACTAAACTTTTAAGCTGATTTAGTCCTCCACTTTCTCAACCAAACATCAGAAATCCCCCTCGTTTCACAGGGAGGAATAAAGCCCCTAATTTTGCTGGACAGGGCGCAGGCCCATCGTTACACGCGCCCGCAGCCATTACGGCGCAGCACCCTTCTCGCGTCCCGCCCTGTCCCCACGGGCCGGACACCAACCGCCCTCCGCGCACCCTGTAGGCGCTGAGGACGAAGGCGACCCGTTGGCGGGTGGTCTCGGCTGGCTGCAGGGGGTGAGCGGCGACGGGTGCGTACAGGTACTCGCAGCCGCAAGACGACAGCAGAAGACGGGACCCATCCACGTAGTGAACCTCCACCGACCCGTCCCCGTACAGCGCCAGGAGCCGCTC
This sequence comes from Rhinopomastus cyanomelas, assembly GCA_013400115.1. NCBI lineage: Eukaryota > Metazoa > Chordata > Aves > Bucerotiformes > Rhinopomastidae > Rhinopomastus > Rhinopomastus cyanomelas. Next base: position 8,625 of record VXBP01003602.1, on the reverse strand, counting down.
GGCCTCCATCTCACCAAGCTGCGGCGGGACTGACGGCACGCCCCTCCCAGCGCGTGTCACGAGTTAACCCCGGGTTCCTGCTCGGGGTGCCAGGTCTGGGGAAAGGCGGGGCGAGGCTGGGTTCACAGGCGTGTCTGTTGAAGAGGCGGTAGCAGCGTCCCTAGCACCTCTGCTGTAATGCGGTGTGCGCAGAGGCGGCCTGTCGATGAGGCGCTTCTGATGTCTGCGCAGAGATGGGTGCCAGGCGGTACCCCTACAAAGCCAGCACTCTTTCCTTGCAGTGCAGTGTTCCCAATACAAACCATAGGATGTAAAATCATCATCTCTCTTGGAATATTGGTATCATCTGCCTACGTGATTGGATAACTAGACCTTTGCTTCCATTTAAAATGCTAGTGATCTACTTTTTATCAGCATGCTTGCTTTGGGGCATCTTTCACTAGCAGGGCATTCTGCTAGTCAGAGAAAGGTATTTTAGGATGTTTTATGGGGTAATATCCAGTAGTCCCTACCTTCTACTATCCATTCTAGCTCCGAGGTTGGACACTTGTGATCAGCATCTTCTATCAGCATTTTCCATTTACATCATCCATCCAGCTCCTCCTCATGGCAAAATAAGCTTAAGGCCAATCTCTCTTTCACTGGTCATGCTGACTTGGCTCTTTCAGCATGAAGGGAAGGTCCAGAAGATGTCCCACAGCAGCCTGTTCTTCCACATGCCAGAAATATCGTTTTTTATCTGGTAGAAACGTGGGTCTTTTCTGCTGTTCTAGAAATGAAAAGTAGCAGTACAAAGGCTTAGACTACGGGGAACAAACCTATTTATCTATTTATCTGTAACTAATTCTTGAAGACCCACCTTGTTCAGCAGGGTTCCTACCTCAGGAACTGCTGCAGCACCAACACCCTTCTCTTGCCTCCACAAGCAGCATGCCCGTGGCCGTGAGAGAGGTTTATTCCTGGCCTCCCTACACAAGTTCTTCTAGAAAAAAAGGAGGCAGCTTAGGGGACAGAACCAAGCTGGCAGACTTCCAGTCTTCGTATCTCAGATATTACAGATAAATCTCTTGTGACTGCTGTTTTACATTCATGAGGCAGGGAAATCTAGCTACGTGCTTGAAAGGGGGCTGCAACAACCCTGATCTGCTGGAGGGTAGGGAGGCTCTGCAGCGGGATCTGGACAGGCTGGAGCAATGGGCTGAGCTCAGTTGTATGAGGTTTAACAAGGCCAAGCGCCGGGTCATGAAGNAATGGCCTCAAGTTGCGTCAGGGGAGGTTTAGATTGGATGTTAGAAGGAAATTCTTTACTGGGAGGGTGATTAGGTGCTGGAATGGATTGCCCGGGGAGGTGGTGATGTCACCATCCCTGGAGGTGTTTAAGGAATGAGTGGATGCGACGCTTAGGGGTATGGTCTAGAGGTTAGTCACTAGGAGAAAGATTGGACTCGATGACCCTGGAGGTCCTTTCCAGCCATGATGATTCTAGAGGAATGACTGATTCATTTTCCAAACGCCAATTTAAAAATCATGCTTAGCTGCCTTTTTAGAAGACACGCTCTCTTCCCCCATACTTAGAGTTTAATCAAAGCTGGTTTAAGTGATTTGTCAGTTCACAGTTCATATCAATGCCTTATTATTTTCCATGATTTATGGCTCATGCATTGTATTTTCGTGGCAGCTTCACCACTGTGGTCAGAACCCTCAGTGGAGGATCTGTGAAATTAGATCATGTAAAGTAGAGGCAGAAAATCATTAATTCAGTGTTGTATCTTCCCCAGCTTTCGTCGAGAATGTCACAATCTGTCAAACAGTAGGATTTGCAAGCATAAACTTCATACTAACTATAATTCAGGAGAAGTTGCAAACATTAGCTATCAATAACTGAAGAGACTCTCTGCAGTAGACAGAACATACTAAATGCTGTTCTAGTGAGAAATAAAAAAACTATAAGCCAGAGTGACAGTAATACATGCTGCCATTTTGCCATTTTTCTATTTAAGAAAATGTAATTTGTGTAACACGTGTAATTTGTGATACTTGTTGCAGCTGAGGCAGTCTTACTACTTTAACTCAGTGACCATGTTTTTTCCCCAAAAATAAGGCAACAAAAGTAGGCCAGTAGCAAGAAGTTCTGAGCAGATTTGAAACTGCCAACTTGATTTCTTAATATGTAATGCTCATCAAAAGCCAAAGCACATACAAAGCAGCATCTCTTGCAAAACAGCTTGAAATTAAAGCAAAGGATGATATTCAACACTAACGTATGTATTAAATCACAGTTGACTTGTCAGGAGTGACAAATACTGTGCATATTTCTAATGATGTGTGAGGCTTGGTCACATGGTTAAATTCAAATGCCAAGTATGTTTTTTCTTAGAACCAGTGCTAAAGAAGTTTGCTTAACTTCTCCCCCAAAATTTGCTTTCCATGCTTATATGCCTTTACTAACATACCATTACAACTCAAAAAAACCCAACAACCCTGAAGCAGCTGTGTTTATCTGTAAGGTGTTGCTCAGAGATTTGTAGATTAAAAAACTTTCACACAGTGCATCTGAAATTTGCAAACGCTAAAATTCAGGTGAAATAACTAAATCATTGAAGACTAATCCAGAAGCTAAAAGCCAGCTAACAACAAACAGCAACTGTAGTAGTGAAACCTGCCACTTTCTTTTGCTCATCTCATTCTACTATAACTTCTGTTAGATTCAAGTAGGAAAAAAATTGTCATTTAAGGCAAAGATTATTCTGTCTTCCTTACTCACTAGGATCAATTTTAGTTTTATAAAGCTTTACACAGAGACCAGAAACTTCTTCCCTACTTTGAACACAAGTATAACTTAGCAAATTACCCGTGAAGGTTGCTGCACACCTGGATCTGAATTGCTTCATATACAAAATTCCTAGCTCCCAACACTTTAATACAAGATGATCTGGTGTACTTATTTATACCTAAGACATATTGTCTCCGCAAGCTGAGAGTGTACACCTGGAGTCTGATGGCTACTTCATAGAAAAAGGAGACACTCTACAAAAGATTCAGAACTAAAACACAGGATCGCTTGAAGACACTTATGCATGTATGAACACTTCAGACTTCCATGTTTTAGTAAATGTTTTCCAAGAGACATTTGCTTGTAAAGTCACCAGGAAGTATTACCTGTATTTGGATTTAAAGTTTTGTATGAAAAGTATGCTAGTGTTAGAGAATGTGTGTGTGAAAGTAACTTCATTTTCACTTGTTTAGTTTCTGAATTTTAGCGTAGAGACTTTGAAATGTTAATGTATTTCTTATGACCAATATTATCGTTTGAATATGACAAAGGATATATTTTGATATATTTGACAATATTATCCTTTGATAACATTAATTGGAAAAAATTTATAATATTCTCTGCAACTCTATATTTTCAAGTAAAGGAGTGTTACATGAAGGGGAGCTAGAAGAACAAACAAGGGGTTTTTTTTTAAAGCAAAAAGAGTTAGATAGTGAAATTGTGCCAAAGGGAACAAAGCTAGTTATATTTTATTTTCCAAAACTCCAACCTGAATAAGTGTTAAACATCCACAAAACAGTGAGTGCTTACTCCGGAAGCAGGTGCATGAGTTACTTAAACAACTAACAATGAAATATAAACAGAAATATTTACATACTTATTTACAATGAGTTCTTTATAGTAGCTAGCCTTTGCAAAATTGTTTTTGATGAAGGGGTCTACTTGGTCTAACCAGTAGCAGGTAATGTGAAACAGTACAGCTGAGTTTGGCAACAATGACAGAGTCCTAGGAAAACATGAGTCAAAAAAGAGCGTTTGACTTCAGAATGTTAACATTTATGAAATATAAGAAATTACTCCAACTACAAAATTAAATCAAACCACAGAAAATTAGAAGATCAGAGACAGCAGTAAGGATTGCTGAAAGTCAAGACATGTTAGATACATTAAAGCAAAGTAAAAATTAACATATCGAGCACTGCACATTATTTCAATAAGCATGTGCCAGTCTTGAAGAACACAACAGTTTCTAGTTTTCCCTTGTAGAAGTTAAAAATAAGCATATCTGGATCAAAGAACCTAGAAGCACACTACTTTGAAAATACTCCTTGCTTTTTCACATATCAACATATAACATTTTTATTAAAAAAAAGTCCATGGGTGTTGGAAGAGGAAATATAAACTGAAATAAACAAAATCCACACAGAACTAAACCCCTTCACAAAGCACTATTCATGACTGTGACCAAAGGATGCATAAAGGACAAAAAAAAAAAAATCTGCATTTGAATCATACTCAAGGAAAACAAAATAAATTAAACACTAGATACCTTGTATATGGTAAACAGGATGAGTAAATCCTGTATATCCCCAGTATATCCCCAATAAACAAGCACGCAAACAACAAATTTAGATCAAGTTGTCCTGCCTACTTCTCCCTTAAAGGAGATTTCATGTTACAATTCCAATGTTTTTAATTTACGATAATTTAAGATAGCTTTTATTGCAGCCAAAACAATGTTCACATACCTGTACATAAACTATTATATATACACAACATTTTAAGGGTATAAGTTTACAATTTTTGGCAGATTCTGTAAAACAAAATTGAAACTGTGTAATTTTAGTACTTGGAGAAACTCAAGTTCATTATTTTGGTACAAATGTTTTGTGTCCCCTTGTATTCTAACCATACCTAAACTGGCTTAACAAACTAATACTAACGTAATATTTCACTGTTTTCTCTTATGTTCTGATTCTAAACAGAACTTCTCGAATGCTTCTTCAATTTCTGGATCCATCTCATCATCCATGTCATCAAAATACCTAAAACACAAACGACAAAATAAATCACCATAGGGTTAAAGCTCAGATTTTCAGAGATATTCAGGTAGATGTCAGCAGTGAGACAGAGCTTTAGAAACAGCAATTGACATTTTCTCAGAGAGAAAAGAGAAAAAAAAAATCACAAGTCCTATGAAAACAGAAACAAAGCAAAATAGATATGTACAAACAGCTACAGTGTTTGTCACCATTTTAGATCACCTTTATGCTTAAAACAGTTTAAAAAAAAATGTAGTCCGTGAGATGATAAAAAATACAATAATGCAATCCAAGCTATCAAAGATTTCATAATGAATCTGTACTGATCTATTTCAAAAAGCACATAGTTAGAATCACACTAGCATAATTTTTATTTGCTCAGCTTCTTAATCCTAATACTGTGACAATTGTCTTGATTGCATACTAGTCAAAAAATACATTTATGTAAAGAACATGAATTCCCACTTTCACATATTCATTATGACAGGGAGTATCACAGTGTGGGGACTACTGTAGTTTCAAAAAACAGCAGGTAAGTGATGGGCATCACTTCAGGTTTCTGTCTGTTCACAGTTAAGTAGGAAGTAACTTGAGTGTTCTTTGTTGTCTCCAAGTCCAACTGGAGTGGTTCAACTCCATAGACTAGAACAACTGATCTTTAACTTGAACATAATGTATATAATTCAAAAGTTAGTCAGTAGGTGCTGACTCTCAAAAAGCATGCTCTTGTTTCAGGAGTTTAGTTTTTTATGTTCTGTGACTTAGTTCCAAGCAAGAGTCTGCATGGCTTATCTGCACAGAGGCCATAAATGGCATGTTTTACACAAAACCACATTAGGTGCCACAGAACCATATAAGCAAAGTTTTTTATTTCAGTGTTGTTCATTAAAATGCAGACTATGTATTTATTTTCAATTCTTTCTCGTAGAAGTAGATTTGAGTAGGAAAGCACGGAACCCTTCTCCCTGATAATAAGCATGAGAGAAAGTTCCACAGTCCTTGTATGTGAAGTCAGTCTTTCACATCTAGATTTTCTTTGGATTTGCTCCATTTAACTGCTGTCTCAATTTTGCATTTGATTAGCTCTTCTACGCACAAAGGTTTATGAAGGTCTTTTATTCCCCTATCAGTGTAAGCTTGTTGATTTCAGACATCTCTAATCTCCCGAAGGTCTTGCCACTCTCTTGAGTTAGGTGTGATGTAAAAGTTTTCTAATTTACTAACAGAAAGTATTGATGGACGCTAGCATTCTTATAACATAAGCACCACACTGAAAATGTTCATTGTTATCTGGAAATCTTCCTTCATCCAGGCGAGTACAAAGCTCAGAGCAATTTACTGTAGCCCTATTTCTTTTACTGGCTTCCTACTAAGTTCTTACAAACTAATGTCAGAAAGTAAGACTACATTCTCCTTGTTTACCCCTTTGCCATTAGGTTGCTTTTCTTGCTCTACAGGAATACTGAATAGCCATTTACTGGAACGAATACTACTTACCCTGAGAAGCCAAAGTTAACAACTTCCTCCTTTTGAAACACTGAAAAAACTTTTAATCATCTCTAGTTTGGGTGTGTATGCAGTCTAATTCAGGTTGTTTCACCATCAGCACCTGAAGGTCTGGTGGTTCATTTTGCTTGCAAGTTTATTTTTAAAATCAGAAGAGAGTGTGTTTGTACACATGCATAGACACATGAAATTTAACTGCCCCAGTCAGTGCTGGATAAATATAAAATGTTTCAAACTTGTGTGATCATAAACCTGCTTACACCTAAACAAACATAAACATCCATTGTAGAGCTAAATAATAATTAGTTTCATTCTTATTGATTGGATTCTGAAGTCTGTAGGAAAAACAGTATGTAATAACATCTTATCACTCAAAAAGAAAACATACAGATCTCCAGCTCCTGATAAATCTGTTCCATTTTCTTCATAATCTGGGAAAAAATCCTCTCTTTCAAGCAGCTCTTGGTATTTTTCTTGGTAATCTGTCAAAATAAAAATGAGATACTAAAATACAAGCCTAGCCCTGTAAATTAACAAACACCTATGTAGTTTGAAAATAACCTATTTAATGAAACCATAAATAGCATCAAACATATTACAGAAAAAATGCCTGATGAAATGCTTTCCCAGCACACAACAGACCTCTAAGAATGATACCTATCTTCCCAAAGAACTGTAAAGATAGTCACAAGTGCCTCTACCTCAAATGATGTCATGCTATATTTTTCTCAGGTTACAGAAAACAAAGAAACTGAGGAAGAAGGAGAGCCTTTTGCTACTACCAACCAACAAACAAATGACATTGTGAAGATTTCTGGCTTCCTGGAGACACATTCTTCTCAAGTAAGTGAACTCAAATATATACGCTCCCTTTCACACGTTTACTTTCTTTTAATGCAGAGTAAGGCATGTGATACACAAAGCTAGGAATTTAGGCATAACTGTCTTTTGAGTTGCACCAACTTTCAGACGTTTGAAAAATGACTTTATCAACTTCTAAAAGAAGCCTGAGAACTCAGACAGGAATACTGCCCTTGTGGCATACCTGGATCTGCCGCAGTGAAAGGAACACCATCAGAAGTATAAAACGTTGGCTCATTCTAAGAGGAAAGTTATACAGAAAGTTACACATATACAGACAGCTAGCTTTCTCTAGTTTTCAGCAATGTGATCGTTTATGTATCAAATTAAATTAACATTAAGGAACTGAAGTGTCTATATAGTCTTACCATAAAATAGTTTGGGTCATTTTCAGGGGTAGCTTCTGTATGTGCTGAAGTTCCATGAACTCTACCCCAGTTACTTGATCGCAGTTCTACTAGTTTCAGAAGCATACGCTTCACATCTCTGAAAGAAAAAGCACTACAAAAGTTAAGACTGTTCTGTGCTTTTTGTGCTAAGGCTTCTTTTATCTTACAAATACCAGAGAGTTAAATCCTCTGTCAAATGTTCTAAAAAGGACAATCTGTTCCAGGCTTTAGGTAATACAGTTATTTTTTCTCCTCTGTAATTCTAGATGATTTACGTGTCAATTATGAGGTAGTTGCCCTCTCCACCTTCCTCTGTAAAGAGACCTATATGAAAAAAATTGCTACATCAAGAAGCAAAACCTGCGGTGCAAGCTGAAAGACAATTCCTTTTCTGATAAAAGGATAGTGTTAGGATAAATAGGGGCATGAGCTGCAAATTGTATTTTAACCATTTAATTTATGTGCCTCAGTTTAGCCCTCTTAATTACACTGAAATGTTGCAGAGAGACATCTTGAATACTTCAGGTGTCAACATTAATTTATTTCCTAAATTAAGAAAAATTGCTTTCTTCTTTTAAGCAAGTCAGTGGAAGAGTCTCAAAGGAATAACTAAATACAATTTTCACTTGCTTGCTCTATTAAAATCAATTTGTGCTTCTGTGTCTTTGAAGCCTTGGCTTGTGGACTCTATGTCTGGTTCCCAAAGCTGAATTTTCCTCATTCTCCCCCAAGGGCATCTCAGTTATACACCACAGATGCTATAAGCTACCTGTTGCCATACCACCATGTGGCATGAAATCAGGCCACAGTGTCTGAACCTTCTGTAGGTTTCTTAGCAAGTTTGCAAGAAACTGAGAAGTACAAAAGAATTTGAGAACCCATTCACACGATTAGTTGCAAACTGAGAAGCAGAGCATATCTGCCAACCACTCACTGCAGCAATACTACACTAAAAAAGTATGCCTTCCAGAAGGAAAAAAAACCACATTCCACTTTGCCTTTATACTGATTTGTGTCTATTTCATAGAATCATAGAATCATTACGGATTGG
>VXBP01003601.1:157932-336159 GCA_013400115.1 Rhinopomastus cyanomelas | reverse complement strand
TCTCTCTCTCTCTCTGTCTCTCTCTGCTTCAGCCCTCAGATCCCTTGAGTTGATCTCCTCTGGACACCTGCTAGTAGGTCTCTTCTCCAGGCTGAACAACCCTGTTTCTGCCCCTTTTTGCAGGACGATTTCTGCGTTACGGCAGTTCCAGACCTGGAGGCTCTGTTTTGGAGGTCGTGAGGAAAGACAATTGAAGTAGTGGGAAGTTTGAGTCTCCTTCTCTGGAGACATTTAATACCTTCCTGGATATATTCCAGTGCGACTAGGTCTAGATGGTCCTGCTGTGGCAGGGGGATTGGCCTGGATGATCTTTGGAGGTCCCTTCCAATCCCTAACGTTCTGTGACTCTGTGACTTCCACAGAGAAGCCGAAGGTTTAGGAGAAAACTGACTGTTCTCTGTGGCCACCGTCCGCTGCAGCAGCGGCAGCGCGATGCCGTATTGATTCCTGCAATCCCATGAGCAGGAGAAAACCGCCTGCTGGCTTCCAGCCTGCCCTGTGTTTACAGGAAGATTTATAGTCCTTTTTCTCTACCTGATCCAAAACAGCTGATCACGCCTGTGCAATGATAAAGACCCAGGCGCTGAAAGCATTTCTCCTGCAGTTTATACTCCAATTTAAGGAGACAATAATATCTGCAGCTCTCCCAGTGTATTAATTAGGGCACAGCTTCCTCTCCTTATAAGGGTTTGAGCGATGAGCCCCGTCAGAATCACAGAACGTGAGGGATTGGAAGGGACCTCCAAAGATCATCCAGTCCAACCCCCCTGCCACAGCAGGATCACCCAGACCAAGTCACACAAGAACATATCCAGGTGGGTTTTAAACATCTCCAGAGAAGGAGAATCCACAACCCCTCCCAGGCAGCCTGTTCCAGAGGGAGTGAGCACAGCGCAGTCACTCCTAATGCTGCAGTTGGCCTCTGTCACACACTGGTCCTCGGTGCTGTGTGACCTGCGGGCAGCGATTCATGCATGAAGCTGGAGAGGAAGCTAGTACCCTCTCAGCTCGGCCATAACTAGGATGACTGATTTCTCTGGGGAAACTAATGCGTATATATACACACGTAAATTTAGCTGGAGCTGAAATAAAAATGCATGGGAAAGGAGAAGGCATCTTCCTCTTTTATTATCTCCCACGAGTGGGAAGTATGAGTGGCCGTGTCATTCATCTTGCCAAGCCTCCCCTTGCTGGAGAGTGACTTCTTGAATTGGTTCTGGTGTGTAAATTCCTTTGGAAATCTGATTATTTGTTGTATTAAATCTTTAGATCCCTGAGTCTCTTTCTCTGGAGACGTTTCAAACCTGCCTGGCCATGTGCCTGTGTGACTGGATCTAGGGGGGTCCTGCTGTGGCAGGGGATTGGACTGGATGATCTTTTGAGGTCCCTTCCAATCCCTACTGACTGGATACAGGGGATCCTGCTGTGGCAGGGGGATTGGGCTGGGTGATCTCTCAAGATTCCTCCAAATCCCTAATGGTCTGTTCCTCTGTGATCTTGGGGCAAATCACGATCAAGTGCAGGACCACCCTGTATCCACCAGCTTGCTTGTGACTGTCCAGCTGTGATCACTCACATCCATCTACCCTGAGAGCTAGGGCCTGTCACTTTGCCTCTGTGTTTTCACTTGCTCAGCACATCCTCTCCCGGTACCTAAATTTAGATGCAGCAGCAAGTCATTCTGCAGCTTGTAGTGCTGACAGGGAAGACAGTTCCGAGGTGATGCTCTCTCTGATGTGCTGAACGCTGCACAAGACCAAGAAGAAGTCATTAACGTATGAGGCTTAACAAGACGACAATTAATGGAGGACGCGGCTCGCTGGGTGCGTTTCAAGAGTACATTTAAGACGGGAACGTAGCTTCTTCTGCAGTCTGAACTGTTCTCTGTTTAAGTTTCCTAATTGAGATTGAGAGCTACTAATGATATTGACCTGATCTCAAGCCACTCATGCCAGGATTGATTTTGTACAGGGATGAGCACTCTGGATCCAATTCTGCGAGTGCTTCTTATGCACGGCCGAGCTTGGAGCCTCATGAGCGGTTCCATTTAACATAAAGGTCCTTCTTGCGCCCTCAAGTTGAAAACCCACTCACAGAGTCACACAGAATCACAGAACATGAGGGATTGGAAGGGACCTTGAAAGATCAGCCAGTCCAAACCCCTTCCACAGCAGGATCCCCTAGATCCAGTTGCACAGGAACATGGCCAGGTGGGTTTGAAACATCTCCAGAGAAGGAGACTCCACAACCCCCCTGGGCAGCCCTTTCCAGTGCTCTGTCACCATCACCATGAAGAAGGTCCATCTCTCACTGATTTGGAACCTCCTCTGCTCCAGCTCACACCCGCTGCCCCTTGTCCTGTCACTGGGTGCCCCTGAGCAGAGCCTGGCTCCATCCTCCTGACACCCACCTTTCCCACATTGATCAACATACATGGGATCACCCCTCAGTCTCCTTTGTTCCCAGCTCAAGAAACCCTGCTCCCTCAGCAGGGAGGTGCTCCACGCCCTCCATCATCTCATCAACATTCATGGGGTCACCCACATATTTTTGTTTGCCTCTTCAAACACCTCTTCCAGGCAGTTCACAGCCTCAGGGGCAACTAGCAGCATGTGAAACAAAGCGAATAAAGGGTCGAATATGCTGTTACCCCAAAAGGAGAACATCTTCCATGTTAGGACTCTCAGTACTTCACACCCTCCACCTATAAAAGAAAAAGGAATGAGGGACAAGTGAACAAGTCACGGCTTTTCAGTGCTCTGATGACACGCTGATGTGTTCCTTCATCTAAACACAGGCTTCTGTTGAAAATGCAGCGTGTGGGGATGTTATGGATTCTGGTTTCATAGATCCCGAATAATTGCCCTTTACAAGTGATGAAGAGCTGCTTAAAGCACTGATAAGACGATACGGTTCCTCCCCCAACAACGGCCCTGCCGCATTAACTGTAGCACAGGCTCCTGAAGTTAGTTTATTAAATTGATTTTTATTGATAATCAAACTACGGAGCTGATGGCAGATGGTGAACAGCCCCTCACTTCTCTACCAACCCTTCCAGAAGGGAAAAGAAAACCTCGTCTATGCTACAGGTCTTGTGGGGGCACGAAAGAGCAGGAGATGAGAGGACAGTTTTTATAGGGAAGGGAGGCTGCTGAAGGGCGAGTGACGCCACCCTCTCTGGTACTGAGTGACTCCGGCGTCAAGAGAGTAGGACACGAGGTGGAATTAACGGCCGGATTTTGCACAACTGCCATGCGAGCTGCTTGTGCCTCTGCACTGCTCCTGCTCTCTCTGCCTGCCCTTTCCAGCAGCCATCCTGGGCTCGTTCTTGCGTCTAAAAGATGAACATCCAGAAATCCTGGCGTTAAAAATACATTATTCACAGGCCCAGCATAGGAGTGACCCGACAGCAATTTCACTTAGTTCCTTCATCGAATGTGAGATCCTCTGAAAACACCCAGCAGAGCAGATTAAATTCAGCCGCGGTCGGGCCGGTTAGTGGGTGCGTGCGACGCGGAGTTGGGAATCTCAGAGGCCGGATGCGTTCTGAGTCCCAAGCACCTGCCCCTCTGCTCTGCCCTGCTTGGGAGGGTGGGAACCCACTCAAACAGCTTCTCCTTTGGAAAACATTGTGAGGAGGAGGAAAGAGGGGGAGCTCTGGAACGTTACCTGCACTGTTTGAGGAGACTGCAAAGGTAGCAGCATCCACGCCGGTGCTGCTGTCCAGGGCCGGGGCAGTGCTGAAGCTGCAGGTGGCGCGTCTCTGCGCGGGTGGACGTGTGTCAGGGTAGATGTGCTGCTCCACTCCTAGACGTGAGTCAGGGTAGATGTGCTGCTCCACTCCTAGACGTGAGTCAGGGTAGATGTGCTGCTCCACTCCTAGACATGTGTCAGGGTAGATGTGCTGCTCCACTCCTAGACGTGTGTCAGGATAGACGTGCTGCTTCACTCCTAGACGTGAGTCAGGGTAGACGTGCTGCTTCACTCCTAGACGTGTGTCAGGGTAGACGTGCTGCTTCACTCCTAGGCGTGAGTCAGGGTAGACGTGCTGCTTCACTCCTAGACGTGTGTCAGGGTAGACGTGCTGCTTCACTCCTAGACGTGAGTCAGGGTAGACGTGCTGCTTCACTCCTAGACGTGTGTCAGGGTAGACGTGCTGCTCCACTCCTAGACGTGAGTTAGGGTAGATGTGATGCTTCACTCCTAGACGTGAGTCAGGGTAGACGTGCTGCTTCACTCCTAGACGTGAGTCAGGGTAGACGTGCTGCTTCACTCCTAGACGTGTGTCAGGGTAGACGTGCTGCTTCACTCCTAGACGTGAGTCAGGGTAGACGTGCTGCTTCACTCCTAGGCGTGAGTCAGGGTAGATGTGCTGCTTCACTCCTAGACGTGTGTCAGGGTAGATGTGCTGCTTCACTCCTAGATGTGTGTCTGGGTAGATGTGCTGCTTCACTCCTAGACGTGAGTCAGGGTAGATGTGCTGCTTCACTCCTAGACGTGTGTCAGGGTAGATGTGCTGCTTTACTCCATGGTGGTTGGGTTCTGCCAGGCTTCTAGACTGCAAGCAGAAGGAAAACGCTTGGTGGGTGAACAGAACATACAGTCATAAAGAGATAGAGCTCTATGGAGACATGAGGAGATAGAGAATATGCAGATGTACAGCTATATATTTGTATAGATTTAGATAATTTTATATCTAGATGTCAATACCTCTCGCTCTGTGTAATTAAATATCTCAGTAGACATCACCGTACTATATTGCATTATATTATATTATGTTATATTATATTATATCTAAATATAATCTATTTATATAGAAGTAGGTATCAAAAATATAGACATATACACCGATGTATTTATACAGATGTAGAGTGATTTATGCCTGTACAAGTAGACATCTCTCTGAATTCATACGAATTAAACATTAGTGTTTGTTACTACATGCAACACAACCTCCTTGTGACTGCAAGTCATTGGATGTGTTTGTGTTCAGAGCCTGCATCTCAGCTAAACGTTTGCTCCTGGAGAAACTACTCGCCAGTGGTTTTTATTGGCTACAGCTAACAGTGACAAGGAAGCCTCTTCATTCTCCCCCTGGGCTCAGAAAAGTCACTGCAGGAATTGTTTTACTTCCCTTCTTCCAATCTGTCCCACCTACAAGCATCTTAAAGAGTTGCTCTCCAGTTAATTCTCCTTTGGCAAAGTCCACCATGAGAGGTCCTGAAAGTGGTTTAGAGCGGCTTCGTGTCACATCTACAGCTCTTGGCTCCGCTCCCTCTTGCCTTTTATTGTTTTTTCCACAGGAGCAGGGCTGTTACCCCCACACCCCCCCTCTCAGGGCCCTTTTCTTCCTCCCTCTGGGGGTACGCCGCCTTCTCCACACACCACTGGCACCCTGAAAAGAACGGCTCCTCTGTCTGTCTGGCTGCCTGCATATTGCATCCACTGCCCCATTCAGCCCGGCCTTTCAGGTCCGCTAGCTGCCGCACAACTTGGCCTTTGTGCCCTCCTGCCAGGGGTGTGCTGGAGCCAGGCGCCTTCTCTGAAGAGAGGGTGTATTTGCATAAACCATGCCATGTGGAGGGGGAGGGCTGCTGGAAACGAAATCAAAATTCAGCTGAGCAGATCTTCCTGAGAAACTCCTTTCTTGCAAGCGACACCTCCTACCGTCGCCATCTGCGTGCTCCGCTCTGGCCGGGAACGCGCGCGGCTTTTCCTCTGCGCGTGCTCCTGTGCGCGGGTTCCTCACATCAGCTGAGGGATGTTTCGCTTTCGAATTGAAGAGAGATCCTCAAGGAGGAATTCGCCACACGGGATGAGACATAGGTGGCTGTGTTCAATAAGGGGCAGGCGGCCAGCCGTGCACGGGCCAGCTAGCGGCCCCGACTGGATTTGTGCTGCGGGCACAGCGCGGAGTGTAGCAGAAGCACCATCTCCCCATCAGCTCATTGGGATTTCAGGTCAGCGACGGCAGGGCAGCTCTGTCAGCAGGGAAGGGGAAGGTTTCCTACTGCGCCTGATAGCTGAAGGAATCAGTCTGGAAACACGTGACAACACTCCAGTGGCCTCCAGGGTTGGCGACGCTGGGTGCGTGTGCGCGGAAGCACCGAGAGGTCGTACGTACGGATACGCGGGTGAATCCATGCATATTGCTGCACACACACGCTCTGCGCTGCATCCTCTGCGTGAGCCCGCAACAGCTTCCCTGTGGGGATGAAAATAATTAGGGTAACACAGCGAGAAAGGCAGGCGGGCAGGCAAACCCAGAGTGGCCACACGGAAGGAAGGATGTGGTTTCTCGTAAGCTGCTGCTCAAATCATCCCCATCTACTCTGCACTGGTGAGACCACATCTGGAGCACTGTGTCCAGTCCTGGGCCCCTCAATTCGAGAGGGATGTGGAGCTGCTGGAGGGAGTCCAGTGTAGAGCAATGAGGATGATGAAGGAAGTGGAGCACCTCCCTTATGAGGAGAGGCTGAGGGAGCTGGGTGTCTTTAGCTTGGAGAAGAGGAGACTGAGGGGTGATCTCATTAATGTCTGTAAATATGTGAAGAGTGGGTGTCAGGAGGATGGAGCCAGGCTCTGCTCAGTGTCATCTAGTGATAGGATGAGGGGCAGTGGGTGTGAGCTGGAACAGAGGAGGTTCCATATAAATATGAGAAGGAACTTCTTCCCAGTGAGGGTAACGGAGCACTGGAAGGGGCTGCCCAGGAGAACTATGGAGTCTCCTACACTGGAGATGTTTAAGACCCGCCTGGATGTGCTCCTGTGCAACTTGGTCTAGGTGATCCTGCTGTGTCAGGGGAATTGGACTAGCTGATCTTTTGATGTCCCTTCCAATCCCTGATGTTCTGTGATTCTGTGATTCCTAAGCTTGGTCTGCTCTGCTTGTCCCTGTTTAGCCCCACAAGGCCAAGCCAGGTCCTCTGCCTCTGCAAAAGCCAGACGTGACCCCATCACAACCTCACCCAGTTCACTCTGTTCCCAGCTGATGTTCTTATGTGTGTCCTTCCCATGAGGGCTGAAACCTGTTTACTGATTCAACTGGGGTGAAACTGCTGTAGCCTCACTGAGGACCCAGCTGATGTCACCAAGAAAACATCTGTATCAGCACATTCAGCCTCAAATCAGCAAAGCACACGGAGGACAAGTGCCATTAATCTCACTGAAGGCAGCTCCCCATAAATAAGGAAGCACTTGAGAAACTCACATTGCGACATCACCGGCATCGCCCCACCGATCCCAAGCACAGTGGGTCCTCCTGGCTTTTGTGGTGACTGAGCTGCTTCGTTGAAATGACCCACAAAAGATGACTAATTGCAAAAGCAGAGCTGAGGAACATGTCAGTCTGAGGGCAGAACTAGCACTGGAGTGACCAACAGTGAGAGCCCTGCTGTTCGTAGGATCATGTACGTTACCCCGTACATTGATCTGCACGTTGATGTCTCTGCCTTCCCGAGGATTTCCTCTACATTGCCCTCCCCACCCCAACACAAAATACTCACGGAAGATATTTCTATGTTTTATATGGAAGAGAGATAGCGAGAGGTGAGGGTTAGCTGTGCGCTCATCATTGCCCAAGAACAACTGGAGGGGAGGGCTGGAAGCAGGAAAGGCTGAGCTCCGTGTTGTTTGCAGAGCGCCTTTCTCACGGCGTCTGCAAAATGCTTTGGAGGGGGTTTGCGTGGCTGGATTTTGTAATCCTCATAACTTGGAAATCAATAAGATAAATGCAGGAGAACTGAACAGCTAGTGGCCTCAGTCTTGATGATTCCAAGGTAAATCCTTTTAATAAACATGAGACTGCAGCAGAGCAGAAACTCTGAGTCCTACTCTTGATTTAAAGATGTTTACCTCTGCATCCGTGACATTCGTCGGGGTTTACTCTCCTCTTGCTTTTGCAGTTTTATCTCTCTGGCTTCCCAGACAGTCAGCTGTGTTTTGCACTTACTCTTCAACAATGAATCATGGAATCATTCAGGTTGGAAAAGACCCCTGGGGATCATAGAGCCCAACCCTCAGCCCTACTCTATAAGGTCACCCCCAAACCAGATCCCCCAACACCACATCGAAGCAACTTTTAAACACATCCAGGAGTGGGGACTGAACCACCACCCTGGGCAGCCCAGTCCAGAGCCTGACCACTCTTTTCCATGAAGAATTTTTTCCAGATGTCTGGTCTAACCCTCCCCTGTTGGAGCTTGAAGCCCTTCCCTCTGCTTCTGTTGCTAATGATCTGTGAGAAGAGACCAGCACCAACATCTCTACAGTGTCCTTTCAGATAGTTGTAGAGAGCGATGAGGTCTCCCCTCAGCCTTCATTTCCTCAGACTAAGCAGCCCCAACTCTCTCAATCTCTCCTCATCAGATTGATTCTGCAGCCCTCTCATGAGCTTTGTTGCCCTCCTCTGCACTAGCTCCAGCACCTCGACATCTTGCTTGGATTGAGGTGCCCAAAACTGGACCCACTACTCAAGGTGCAAACTCGCCTGTCCTGAGTACACTGAAAACAATCATGTCTGGAAAGGACCTCCAGGATCATCAAGTCCTCATCCCAACAGCTCCCTAACCTCTAGACCATGGCCTCAAGTGCTCTAGCTACTCGTTTTTTAAACACCTCCAGGGGTGGGGACTTGACCACTTCCCTGGGCAGTGTGTGTACATACATAACCCAGTAACAGATACAGAGAGAGGAGACAGACATAAAGCTTTCCTTTGTTGTGGCTCCCAAGAAGCCCTCATTACACTCATCCTATAGTCACAGAATCACAGCACATTAGGGATTGGAAGGGACCTCAAAAGACCAGCTAGTTCAACCCCCCAACACACAGGATCCCTAGATCCAGTCACTAGGGGTTGGAAGGGACCTCGAAAGACCATCTAGTTCAACCCCCCCAACACACGGGATCACTAGATCCCATCATTAGGGACTGGAAGGGATCTCAAAAGACCGTCTAGTTCAACCCCCCAACACACAGAATCACCTAGATCCAGTCATTAGGGATTGGAAGGGACCTTGAAAGATCATCTGATCCAATCCCCCTGCCACAGCAGGATCCCCTAGATTTTGTCCATCCTGGAAACCTGCTGCTGTCTCCGTGGGAGATGCACCTCAGAGGGCAGGGGAAAGGAAGGAAAATGTCCTTTCGAGAAAAGTTCCTTCGAGCTGGAGAGCAAAGAGCTGTTTACAGCAGCGAAACAAACGGCACTGATTTTGCAGCGTTAGGACTCTGTCACGAGTTAATCTGTTAGAGCTGGGATTTGACAGGGCTGGGTTTATACAATAAATGATTAATTTACACATTTCTACAATATAACAACAAGAATTTGGAAGTCGCAGATTTAATATTCAAGGTTCCCTTGATATCCGCGACGGGGCTGCGGGGGGGACGGAAATACATTTAGATCTCTCATTTATTTCCCAATTAACTGTTCTTTCTACGTGCATTAATATTGCAGCTGTCTCGAGAATAATTAAAACAGATAAGCAATTTATAAAAATCTTCACATTTCATGCTAATTACCATAATGCAACGTTACGTTTCCATTAGCGGCTCTTGCTCCCTCCCCCAGCCCCTTCCTGCTCGCAGCCCTGGGGCCGAGCCAGTCGGCGCGTTATAAATCTTGGTTAGACTACGACACGACCTGAAGCAGCCAACACGACCTGCAGCAAGGCCAAATGGACAGTGATGGAGCTCTCCATTCTTTTTACCTTCATTCCCCAGCAGCCAGACTCTCACCAAATAGGAAAGCAATGGTGGTTTTTCACACCGTGTCACCGTGAAGGCTCTGGGGCTCCCGAAAAGGAGGGTCGTGACGGATCGCAGCCTGGCCGTGCCTGGGAAAGGCAGAGGAGAGCAGCTTGAGCTGAGGGTCCTGTTAAAGACTTGAACCATGGTCCCAGGAAAGAAATCACAGAACATTAGGGATTGGAAGGGACCTTGAAAGATCATCCAGTCCAATCCCTCTGCCAGAGCAATGTACAGTAAACACACAGTATCACAGACCATGAGGGGTTGGAAGAGACCTTGAAAGATCCTCTAGTCCAATCCCTCTGCCAGAGCAATGTAGAGTCAACACACAGAATCTCAGAGCATTAGGGATTGGAAGGGACCTGGAAAGACTATCCAGTCCAGTCCCCCTGACACAGCAGGATCCCCTAGATCTAGTAGCACAGGAACACATCCATGTGGGTTTTAAATATCTCCAGAGAAGGAGACTCCACAACCCCCCTGGGGATCCCGTTCCACCTAGCACCTCCATATCACACAGTTGTATCCACAAGCAGTTAAGTCTGAAGATGAGCTGATTGAAAGGAAGAATTTCTCTCTGATGCCTAATCTAAACCTCCCCTGTTGGAGCTTGAAGCCCTTCCCTCTGCTTCTGTTGCTAATGTGAGAAGAGCCCAGCACCAACATCTCTACAGTGTCCTTTCAGATAGTTGTAGAGAGCGATGAGGTCTCCCCTCAGCCCCCTCTTCCTCAGACTAAACAGCCCCAACTCTCTCAGTCTCTCCTCACCAGATTGATTCTCCTGGCCCTTCCCCAGCTCCGTTGCCCTCTTCTGCACTCGTCCAGCAAAAGGCACCTTTGCTCAGCTCCTTCTACCGCGGTGCTGCATGAAAAAGCCAAGAGCTGGAGCGTGCAGGTAGCAGCATCGCTCAGCAGCCTCTTCTGCCAGCCTTTGAGCAGCAATTTGGGCCATA
The DNA here is from genome assembly GCA_013400115.1 of Rhinopomastus cyanomelas. Classification (NCBI taxonomy): domain Eukaryota; kingdom Metazoa; phylum Chordata; class Aves; order Bucerotiformes; family Rhinopomastidae; genus Rhinopomastus; species Rhinopomastus cyanomelas. The sequence goes on along the minus strand of VXBP01003601.1, from coordinate 325,455 downwards.
ATACAGATAATGCTCCTCCATGTATTTCAGAAACACACTCGTCTGAGCTTTCAGGAATAATCATGTCGTTTAAGCTTCATTTTGTTTTCCTTCCCGAAATAGACTTCGATACCAGGCATGCGGACGAGAGATTAAACACAACTCTGGCTCCGGTGCCAAGCCCTGAAAGCTCTGCTCAAGGAGAAGAGGACACATGTGCGTCTCCTTGGTGGCCCCGCAGCCTACCGATGCAGAAGCCGCCACGCTCTCGCTGCCGTGCTGAATCTATCCTCCTCTACTGCGGCATCGATAACGTTGGGAACGGCGCGAGATCGCGTAACCAGACGAGTCGCCGTCTGAAAGCTCTCCCTGAGATCTTGTTGGGACCGGCGACGTGATGAAGACACTCGGTGCAGTGCGGCAGGTCACTCTGCTGGAGGACGAGCGCGAGAACCGCAGCTCGTTTTAAATTGCCGCGCAGAAATAAAAACACTTAGGTACGATCACTCACGACGATCGTAGCTGGGTGTAGTGGAGGAAAGGGTGAGGACTGTCATTTACACAGACCTGCTGTCTTGCTGGCATCGTTTTCGCTCTTTGTGGCGTTTGGCCCGCTCACCCACTGTCTTTCCAGAGATGCCTGAGGTTCCTTTTAATGAAGAAGTGAAGGGTGATGACCGATAGGTTTTGTAAAGTTTGCTGACTGCATTGGGCCAATGGCATCCTGGCTTGGATCAGCAATGGTGTGGCCAGCAGGGCTAGGGACATCATTCTCCCCCTGGACTGGGCACTGGGGAGGTCTCCTCTCCAGTATTGGGGGCAGTTGTGGGCCCTTCACTTCAAGAAAGAGATGGAGGGGCTGCACCCAGTCCAGAGGAGCAATAAGGCTGGGGAAGGGACTGGAGGGAAAGGCTGATGGGGAGAGGCTGAGGGAGCTGGGGGTGTTTAGCCTGGAGAAGAGCAGACTTGGGGGGGACCTTCTCCCTCTCTCCAACTCCCTGAAGGGAGGTTGTAGTCAGACAGGTTGGGGTCAGGCTCTTCTACCAGGCAACCAGTGCCAGGACCAGAGGGCAGAGTCTGAGGCTGCCAGGGGAGGGTTAGGTTGGATGTTAGGAAGCCCTTCCTCAGGGAAAGGGTGATCAGAGCCTGGACTGGACTGCCCAGGGCAGTGCTGGAGTCCCCATTGCTGGAGGTGTTGAGGGTCAGCCTGGCTGTGGCCCTGAGTGCCCTGGTGTGGCTGCTGTGGTGATGTTAGGTGCTGGTCTGGATCATAGAATCACAGAATCATTAGGGATTGGAAGGGACCTCAAAAGATCATCCAGTCCAATCCCCCTGCCACAGCAGAATCACCTAGACAAGTCACACAGGAACACATCCAGGCAGGTCTTAAACATCTCCAGTGAAGGAGACTCCACAACCTCCGTGGGATGAGCTCAGAGGGCTTCTCCAGCCTCAGCAGTTCTGTGAAATCTCTGTACTCAAATGGAGACTTGATATCAACTCCCTCAGATCTCAGCCTACGGAACATAACGTGTGAGCTCTCTGCCTTCATGCCTGGGCTGCTGGAGGCTGGGAGGGAGGGGGGGATTTACCACCTGCTTGAGCAGCTCCAGCCAATGTATTCAAAACCAAACGGTGGCCTCTCCCTAGCTACCAAAAGCCAACCCGTGCCAGTCACACCGTCACTAATAATTAATGCCTCTTCCAGAGGATTTCCAAAGCTCTCACACAACACAGACGTCTACACAACATCCTCTCTGCCTTCTCCAAACCCCACGCGTGTTCTCACCAAATGCTCCTGCCGTTGGCTCCCGAGGCAGAGCGATGGAGACGGAGCAGCACAGAGCATATGCTCACAGCTGGGACACGTCAGCAGCAGGTCTGGAAGCAGGGCACAGCCTCGAGCAGCAGCGCTAAACGCCTTCCTTATGGCCACGGTTTAGAGCCCAGGTCTGCAGGGTTTGACCTCTCCTGCCTTTGACCAACGACCTGGTCCTGCGTAGGGTGCCAGGACAGGAGGCTGCCTCGGAGGACACGCTTCATCCATCCCCTGATGAGCACGGGCGGGATGCAGAGCCATCAGCGCCGTGCCGTTTCGCATCCCCACCGCGGGGTTAGGCTGCTGCAAGGGTGTACGTGCGGTGCTGCTTGCCAATAGACACAGATTGTTTAACAGTCACCTCCAGGCAGTAAAACCGGTTGCCAGTTCAAGTGCCAGGTAATTTTATAGGATAATTATTAACCTGACTGGAGTTATTAGAGACTAGCTACCGGGAGGCTTGTGAAGTGTGAATTAGCGCTGCCCGTCTGACCGGGAAGGGTAGTTAATCCCCTCAAATATTTATGCTGAGCTGAAGATTATCCCCCCTTTTTAGATATTAGAAAAATCTTCAGAAAGGATCAAATTGCACACAGTTTCCACGGTGGTGAGAGAGCATTTACAAGATTCCTCTTCCATTTTCTCCACCGCCCACCCGCCGCGTTTCGTACCCACCCTTCTTCCCAGCAATATGTTAGGGGAACGCGCTCCTGTCTCAGCCCCCTCTGATGCTGCCATCATCCTCGTGCACCACAAGCAGGGAAGGAGTGACGTGAATCTCATTATATCTCCCATGAAAAACGTTTCCAAAGACAAGAGCAGAGCTAGCACCATGTGCTCAGGCAATAAGCACAGCTCACTTGAGGTCCCACAGCCTTCCCTCCTCCTCCTTCCCACCCCCAGTAAAATTTCTTGTGCTGAGGGTACGGACATTATTTGTTCCTTCTTACTGAGCTGTCTTTGAACTACCTCTGCAAGACACTGTGGTTACCTTCTGCTCCTTCCCATGAGTCTCCTTCTCTGGAGACAGTTAAAATCCCCCTGGCCATGTTCCTGTGCAGCTGGATCTAGGGGATCCTGCTGTGGTAGAGGGATTGGACTGGATGATCTTTTGAGGTCCCTTCCAATCCCTACTGACTGGATCTAGGGGATCCTGCTCTGGCAGGGGGATAAGACTGGGTTGTCTTTCAAGGTCCCTTCCAAACCCTAATGTTCTGTGATGCTGTGACTTTCCCCAGGCACTGTCCCCAAGGTGAAGCTGTCACTACCTGTCCCAAAGCCAAATGCCACTACAAGGCCACGTCCTCCAAAGGGAAGTGACACTAAGCGAGCTCCTCTGCATTACAGAATCACAGAACCATTCCGGTTGGAAAAGACCCCTGTGGTCATTGAGTCCAACCAGCAACCCTACTCTGCAAGGTCACCCCTAAACCAGATCCCCAACACTACATCTAAGCGACTTCTAAACCCATCCAGGGATGGGGACTCAACCACCACCCTGGGCAGTCCAGTGCACTGCCTCACCACTCTTTCCAGGAAGAACTTCTTCCTTATCTCCAGTCTAAACCTCCCCTGTTGAAGCCCTTCCCTCTGCTTCTGTTGCTAATGACCTGTGAGAAGAGCCCAGCACCAACATCTCTGCAGGGTCCTTTCAGATAGTTGTAGTGAGTGATGAGGTCTCCCCTCAGCCTCCCCTTCCTCAAACTAAACATCCCCAACTCTCTGTCTCCTCATCAGACTGATTCTCCAGGCCTTTCCCCAGGTTCGTTGCCCTCCTCTGCTCTCACTCCAGCCCCTCGCTGTCTCCCTTGTGCTGAGGTGTCCAGAACTGGACCCAGTACTCAAAGTGTGGCTTCACCAGTGCTGAGTCCAAGGGGACAATCCCCTTAGTTGCCCAGGGCCAACTCAAGACTGCTTGCATTAAGTCCCAAGGGTCTTTTCCAACCTGACCCATAAAACGCTAGGAGCTGGAAAGGACCTTGAAAGATCATCTAACTCCAACCACCCCCGTGGTTCTATCAGCACACGGCACTGCAAGGCAACGGAGCTTAGCCAGAGCTGGCGGGGGAAGAGATGAAGGGAAGCTGTAAGAAAAATTTGGAGAGGGTCTCTTCAATCCCCTTGAAAAGGGCAACAGCAGAGCAGCAGCACGGCATGCCCTCTTGCATATGGTGCTCCTCACTAGCAGCGCCTCATCCCCGCCCTCACACACGAGCATGTGTTTGTGCATCAGCTCTCCCTGGGTGTCTGGCACAGTCGTCTGCGAGAAACACGCATGGCTCGGCTCCTTCCTCGATAACAGTCAAAACGTGGTCTCGGCAGCCCTGGGGACACGGATGCCTTTGTTCCCAGCCTCTGCTGCTGACGCTCCCACCTATTAAGCTCCTGCCACGTACCTGCATCCATCCTCACTGGTGCCATCTCTGCAGATGGAGTAATGGCTTCCTGACGTGAGTTACTGCCGCTTCCAGCCTGCGGCTGGCGGGCGGCTGCCACCAGGGAGAGCAGTAAATTCCTGAAGCCTGTCCTTTGCTGATTTGTGGCCCGTCTCACGGCTGCTCTCTCTCCTCCCTTCCACATGTCTCTTCTGGAATAGCACACCTCTACTGGCGTGCGTCGAAGGCATGTTCCCCTGATTGCCTTGCCCTTTTTCCTCCCGTCCCCAGAGCTTTGTCGCTGTCTTCTGCCACCCCCGAGAGAAGAAAACGCGCTCTTCAAGGAGCCGGTAACGCGTGCACGGGCTGGCGCTGCTGCCCGTCGGCTTTCTCTCTCCCCACCTTATCCCTTGATGCAAGATCAGAAAATATCTTCTTCAAAGACCATACAAAGGCAAAAGCTGCTGCTGCTGCTGCACCAAGAGAGATTCATCTGCGTGACAGCCAGGCAGCAGCAAACGCTCGCTGGGAACAAGGTCCTTCTCAGATTGATGTGGATCCTCCTCTGCTCCTGCTCACACCTCTTGCCTCTTGTCCTATCATCATTAGATGATGTGAAGACGTGGGGCTTCTTTCCTTTAATAAATTTTTCACTAATTAATCCAGACCATGACTTGAGAAAGAGATTGTTACCTTTGGTTTATAGCACCTTTACTCTTCCACCTGGGGCCTTTTAGCTCATTCACTGTCCAGACCCAAGCTGAGGGCACTCTGCTGTCGCTGTGGGTGCTGCTGCAGCCCCTGACTAATCTCTGAGTGAGCACCACCCAAAAGGAAGTATTGGAGGCATCAGCTTCGCTCCCACAAAGACTGCTTGGCTGGCCAGGAACAGGTGTGAGACTTGCCCCGTCTTTAATCTTGGAGAACTCAACCATGTGTTTGCTTTGGGAAACAAAATCATCAAGCTGCATCTGTATTGTGCTGGCTGGGAGGAAGGGGTAGGGGAGGTCAGTCTAGACAGGAAAGAACGGGCGAGAACAATTGCTTCACAGGCCTCTGAAGATCCTCTGCTAATGGGCTGATGCTCCCTGTAAGACAAGGAGACTCTTTTACCCTTAAAAAGGTGCCACCTGCAGCAAAACCATCTTTTCAGTTGCATAACAGACTCGACTGGAAGGTCTCCAGGGGAACTCATTTTGTTTAATTTATATATCACACCCCCCAATCATCTCTTAAATGAATTTAAACTAAGCTACAGCAGATAGCACGGGGTGAGCAGCAGTGCTGGTGCAACAGCAGCAAGGCCCTCATCAATAGACACAGCCAGCCCAGGTCTTTTAGGTCATTTTACTACTTGTAGAAGTCTTCTCCAACACAACCCACCCCCCAAAAGTTATTTAATGTGTCTGATACGAAGCCTTTCGGAGGCAATGGGCATCTATTTGTTACCACGTCAGTATTATCCCTAATAGGTAGAAGAGCTGTCTCTTCTAAGTCAGCAGTCACATCACCTCCCTTGTAGGGAAAGGCTGAGGGAGCTGGTCTCTTGAGCTTGGAGGAGACTGAGGGGTGACCCCATGAATGTTGATCAATATGTGAAGGGTGGGTGTCAGGAGGATGGAGCCAGGCTCCGCTCAGGGGCACCCAGTGATAGGACAAGGGGCAGTGGGTGTGAGCTGGAACAGAGGAGGTTCAAAATGAGAAGGACCTTCCTCCCAGCGAGGGTGCCAGAGCCCTGGCAGGGGCTGCCCAGGGGAGTTGTGAAGTCTTCATCACTGGAGAGGTTTCAAACCCACTTGGACGTGTTTGCACGCAGCTTATCTAGGTGACCTTGCTGCGACAGGGGGATTGGACTGGATGATCTTGCAAGGTCCCTTCCAACCCCTAATGGTCTGCGATTCTGTGAACCACGAGTGTGTGCCCACACGCACATGAAGCGTCTGTCGCTGACACTGTAGAGCTACAGTTAAACAACCACGTGTTCGCTGTCGCGAGCTGCTCTCCAGTTGTTGGTTTTGGCACAATTCTGTCCTTAGAAAACGAGGACAAGGCACACAGACCTCGCCTTGCCCCCTGCCGCGCTCTGCCGGCTCCGTGGGAGCACAGTGCAGCAATGTTTGGGTCTGGGGCAGCAGAAAGCAGAGTCTGTTCTGGAAACCTTCCTCCACGGAAGCTTCCACGAGCACCAGACATTCCTGCGCTGTGAGGTGAGAGTCCTCCAGCCGTGCTCCTGGTGTTTCCGCAGTCCCCACTGTGCGTGGCCAGTGCTCCAGCCTCCAGTGGTTCCAAACATGTCCAAAGTGCCTCTAACAGGAGGAGCTCGCTATGGAGAAGCTGGTTCTCCATCTGTGCTGTTCTCTGGCTGCTCTGAGTGCAGCTCTTAGAGTTGTAGAATCATTCAGGTTGGAAAAGACCCCTGGGATCATCGAGTCACAGTATCACAGTAATGATAAGGTTGGAAAAAACCTTAAAGATCATCCAGTCCAACCTAAATCCAAATAAACCCAGTAATCCTAACATCTAGATCATGCCACTCAGCCCCTCAGTAGTCAACACTACTTTACAAGGTCACCCCTAAAGCAGATCCCCCAACACCACATCTAAGTGACTTTCAAACTCATCCAGAGATGGGGACTCAGCCACCAGCCCATTCTGTTGACATCAGGAATGAGATTGTCAAGGAACAAAACCAAACCAGGCAGCCTTCCTGTAGTCAAGCCTTACAGCAGTGTAAGTTTAAGCCACAGCACAAAAGAGCCACCAAAACCTCACCTGGTTTATCTTTCCTGCCTGGAATTTAACCACCCTCCTGGACACTTGCAGCCTTCTGCAGGGTTCAGCTTTGCTCTGGTCACACTCATTTGGAGATCTGCCTCATTAGCTCTTCAAACCCTTTCGGTCCACCCGGGGGAGTCAATCCTGCACGGCACCGGAGAAGGGATTTTCAGTTCCCCTCTGGATGTGACTCCAACCTGCTGTTAGCACAGACATCATTAACCTGCAAACAGGGCTGAAGGGCAGATGGATTTCCTGCCCTCTCAGTCAGTCACCTGTTGAACGATATCGTCACGATGCAGCGGTGTCCGTTTGGCACAAGAGGGTGGGTTAAGTCCACCAACACCCCCATCACAAGCTGCCCACCAGCCGTGGAGCCCATCGAGAGTGCCCAGTGCCAGCTGGGCAGGTAAAGATTCCCAAGTTTTCAAACAGCCCAAGCCTCTCCTCCAGAGATGGAGACTCCACCACCACCCTGGGCAGTCCAGTCCAGGCTCCGATCACCCCTTCCGTGAGGAGGAGCTTCCAACCTAACCCTCCCCTGGTGCAGCTTCAGGCCTTTACCCCTTCCTGTGTGCCTTGGTCTAGGTGATCCTGCTGTGGCAGGGGATTGGATTAGATGATCTTTTGAGATCCCTTCCAATCCCTGATGTTCTGTGGCTCTGTGGTCCTCGCACTGGTTGCCTGGGCAAAGAGCCCAACCCCAGCCTGACTGCAACCTCCCTTCAGGGAGCTGGAGAGAAGAAGAAGGTTGCCCCTGTGTCTCCTCTTCTCCAGGCTCAACACCCCCAGCTCCCCCAGCCTCTCCCCATCAGCCTTTCCCTGCAGTCCCTTCCCCAGCCTCATTGCTCCTCTGGACCCACTCCAGCCCCTCCATCTCTTTCTAGAAGTTTTACATCACCTCTCCTGAAACTGCTTCCTTGAAAAGCTCCTTCTTCTAAGCTTTGGCAACCTAACTTCTCCTAGTAGCCAAGACCACCAAGATGCTGCCTGCAGGTGAGGATGCACAGCTGAGGGATCCGGGAGATATGGGAAGCCCCACGTGGAGGAAGAGTAGATGCCCTGCCTTCGCAGCCCCTCAGAAAGCCCCGGGACAGAGCTGGGCTGTTACAGTTCCCTTCAGCTGGGATTTAAATGTCAGAGCAACTGGGAGGAGGGGGCTCTTCGCTGGCGCTTTGCAGCCAGACAGAAGAATGTTTTCTGCTCCGAGACGCGGGATGGCTGGTTATCAGTGCCTGGTTTTCATAGCCCTGTCACTTGTTATTGTTCCCTCGCGGAGAATTGCGGGGGAGCTAGAGAAAGACCCCTGTGTTTATTTATCTAAGAACTTCTTGTTTGACAAGTGCAAACCTAAAGATCCTATAGACATGAGAGCAGTCTGCTCTGGAAGGCGGCGCTGACCGGAGCTCAGAAAGAGCTGCCCAAACTGGGGTCTGCGACAGACCCTTTCGGAACCAGAGGGAAGCGCACGCACAGCCGTGATCACAGGTGTCATCACGTCTGCCCTGGGGGCTCTCGGGCCAGTTCTCCTAAAGAAAGCTGACAGTTCAACACAACCAATGAGTTCGTGGTTGCCACCAAAGCAGCGAGTACAGACAACTGGCTGAGGAGGAAATGGCTGGATCCAGTCACTGCTTGACCAGTCCAGCACGGCAGCGGTGTGATCACAGATAATTGGGGATTGGAAGGGACCTCGAAAGATCATCCAGCCCAATGCCACAGCAGGATCACCTAGATCCAGTCACACAGGAACATGGCCAGGTGGGTGGAACTTCCTGTGCTCCAGCTGACACCCAGTGCCCCTTGTCCTATCTCAGGGTGCAAGTGGAAAGAGATTGTCTCATCCTTCTTGACACCCAGTCCTCATGGCTTTGTAGACAGTGATTAACTCCCCTCAAAACCTCCTCCTCTCCAAGACGAAATCACTGTTGAGTGATTGAAGAGTGAGAACAGTCACCATGAAACAAGGCAATTTGAAGCCAGAACATTCTTCCAGCCATCTACAAGATATTTGACTGGTGTTAAATTGGATCTTGTAGAGGACAAGCAGAACCCTTCAAGTCTCCTGTGGCAGCCCAACCACATGAAAAAGGAAAAGCACAGACGTCCCTATGAAGTTGAAGCCTGTGGGTTTGGATTAATAGACTGTCCTGATTCAGCCTGGTTTCTTTGTAGAGTCTCCATACTTCTGCCCCTGCCAGGCTTTGACTTGAGGGCACCACAGGATCACAGAATCATTAGGGTTGGAAGAGATCTCCAGGCTCGTCCAGTCCAACCACCAAACCCTGTCCGCAGAGCCACATCTGCTCATTCTCTGAGCCCCTCTGGGGACGGTAACTGCCCACCCCCTCCCTGGGCAGCCTGTTCCAACCCTGAGGTCTCTGTCAGGGAAGAGGATTTTCCCGATGCCTGGTCTGAACCTCCCCTGGCACAAGCTGAGGCATCAAAACATCTCCTGCATTCCTGTCCTTTGCGGTGCTTCTGGCTCAGCCCAAACCAGGCAACTTCTGCTTCCCGTGACCACTGGCCAGCTAAACTCAGCGCTTCCAGGACGGTTATGGAAAGGTGTGACTGTCCCAGCCAGCCAAGCAGCGCTGGCTTCTCCTGCCGGTCCTCTTGCCCAGTGGCCACTTCCCAGGGCGGCACCAGGCTCCGGCGGCTGCTCCAGGCAGCGCCGAGCAGAGGGCTCCCTCCCACCGCGCAGCCACCCACGTTACAGAGCCCCTAACGCGGGGAAGAGCTGCAGACACGGATCAAGGCTGCTAATGGAATCACGGAATAAACGAGGCTTAATAGGGTAACTGCTTCAAGTGTGATTAAAGTTACAAGGAGCCAATCCTTCTCCTTAACCAGGCCTGGCAGTTCCAGGTTAAAAACTGATTTTGTGAGGTTAGATGCTCTTCTTCCACACTAGTCTAGTTTCTGTGTTCCTCCGCCCCACTCCCACAAGCTGCAGTTTGCACATCTCCCCACAGAACCCTGCCAAGCCAGCAAGCAGGCAAGCTGGCAACTTCAGGGACCGAGCAGCAGCTCCAGGCAGAAGAGAAGGAGCCGGCCAACTCCTCGGTTCCTCTCCCTCCTCCCAGCAAACCTCCACTGTGGTTTTTTAGGCTGTGCTATTCTTCACCTCGTATAATCAGTAATTCATCAGCTTTGCCTCTCCCTGCTGCTGTCACAGACTCACAGAACACGAGGGATTGGAAGGGACCTCAAAAGATCATCCAGTCCAATCCCCCTGACACAGCAGGATCACCTAGACCAAGTCACACAGAAACACATCCAGGCAGGTTTTAAACATCTCCAGAGAAGGAGACTCCACAACCTACCTGGGCAGCCCCTTGCAGTGCTCCATCACCCTGACTGGGAAGAAGGTCCTTCTCACATTGATGTTTCAGATCGCATTGATCTAACATGCAGAGGATCTCTAACTGCAGTGTTTCCTTGCAGCAGATCCTGCCTTGAAATTGCAGCTTCCTTCATTTTTGAGGGAATTCCACATATTAAAAAAAGGAAACAACTTGGTTTTCATGTTCATTAGGTTGTTGTGACAGAGGGTGACCTGAACGTGGGAGGAATTGGCTGCAGTCATAGAATCATTCAGGTTAGAAAAGCCCAACCATCAACCACCATCAGCTCTACAGGTTCACCCCTAAACCAGGTCGCCCAGCACCGCACCTCTGTTCTACTGGTCCAGTACTCACCCACCCACAGAAGGCACTGGGAGCTCTGCTGTTAGCTACTGGGGCAACAGGGTCAGCCAAAAGCTACAGACCTGCTGGTGTGGATTTCCCCCCACATCCCCCTTGTTTATCCTAATGTTTCCCCCCTCCTCATGTTCCAGGACAGAATTACATGGAAAATACCTCAGCCTGATGGATTAATCTAAATACAATCTGTGCTGCAGCTCCTGGAGGTGGCCACCTGAGCTCCTCACTCAGCACAGACTACATGGCCCTGAGGTTTGGGAGTGGCAGAAGCCAGAAGTACCCAGCAAGGCTTAAGGGGCTTGAGAAGACATTTGGGTTTGTAGAAGGGGGAGAATATTCAAGGAACATGGAATGCACCAAGTCTTCCAAAGAGTGACCAATGCTCGTTTTCAGTGGGTATCGACAGAAAGTGCAGTAGAAACAATCAGAAGTGAGAGAATCTGGAAACTGAAAACGAGAGCAAACAGCCTCGTGGGGGCTGGACATTTGCTGGCTGGCTGACCTATGGTTTTGAGTTGCATCAGGGGAGGTTTAGATTGGGAAGAAGCTCTTTCCTGAGAGAGTGGTTGGGTGCTGGAACAGGCTGCCCAGGGAGATGGTGGAGTCCCCATTCCTGGAGGTGTTTAAAAACCAAGTAGATAGAGCACTTGAGGTCTAGGTTTGGGGAGATGTTGGGATGAGGGCTGGTCTTGATGATGCTGGAGGTCCTTTCCAGCCAGGATGGTTCTATGGAAGGGGAGAGGCCATGGTCTAGAGGTTAGGGAGATACTGGGCTGAGGGCTGGGCCTGATGATGCTGAAGGTCCTTTCCAGCCAGGATGACTCTCTGATTCTATATCCCCTCAGTCATTGGCCTGAGGGGCAGCATCTGTGAGGGAACCTGTGAAGACTGCAACGAGAAGCTATCACCCCATCAGCTTTGAAAAGCTGAGACAGCAGAGGAAGGTACTTTGCTAACGGAGCTCTGCTTCTAGCTTTGCTTTCTACCTAATGAGTTCCCCTCTGCCTGTGGGTTATTTCAGCTGCTCTGGCAGGGGCATTGGACTAGATGCTCTTTCAGGTCCCTTCCCACCCCTAATGTTCTCTGTGTTTGCAATTTGAGAGTAACTGCAGTGAGGCAGAATAAAAACACACTGTGGTTTTCCAGGGATCCTTCAGGAAAACTGGACCAGAACCTTCCCCACAGCCTCCACACACAACAGCACTGCCTTCTGTGCAAGTGATTTCCATCCCAGCCCGTGCCACAGGATCAGTCCTTTCGTGCAGCAGGAACAAATCCATTTTCCATGACTTTGTGATGGACAACCCTTGTTTCAGATACGAGCACAACCAAAGCCACATCTTCCCAGCAAAGCCCACACTGTCTCCTCCAGGAGAGCTCACGAGAAAGGGACATGCACACAGCCACCCCCTTCCCCACCTCTTCCTTTACCTTTCTGAAGCATAAAACACATCAATCCTTTAAAATACAGCCTGCTGCATAAATCACGGGACAATGGAAGGGCTCTTAGAGGACCAGGAACACGCCAAGATTTACTGCCACGGCTGTATATCCTTTCGAGACTCCTCCAACCACCCCTCTTGATTTAATTTTTCCCCCTGTCCCTTTTCCCATTTTGTTCCCTCTGCAGAAGGTGGTTCCTTGTTCTCGTCCCTGCAGAGGGCAACAAAGAGCTTTGCTGCTGGTCAGACCGTTTGATTTTTGCACCCTGGTGAGATGCTGTGGCTAGTTACACCTTCCTCTTGGAGCATCCTTCCAGCCAGCCCAAAGCTCCGAGCTGACCCGTCACCCCTCTGAGCCTGGCACTGCCCCACTTCACTGGCCACCTGGCCAGGCTCCATATCAAAGGTTTGATTGCTGTGACTTAGTAGCCCCATAGACCTCTCAGGAAAGTGTAAACCCAAAGAATGGAGGCAGGAAAGCCAGAGCTGCCACCATTCACAGCACCACTGCTTGTTCTGAAGGGATCCTGCTCTGGCAGGGGGATTGGACTGGGTGATCTTTCGAGGTACCTTCCAATCCCCAATGACTGGATCTGGGGGATCCTGCTCTGGCAGGGGGATGGGACTGGATTTTCTTTCGAGGTCCCTTCCAATCCCCAATGACTAGATCTGGGGGATCCTGCTCTGGCAGGGGGATGGGACTGGATTTTCTTTCAAAGTCTCTTCCAACCCGGTGATTCTTTTGAGACTAGAAGTAGCCCCACAGATCCAGCCAGCCCTGCACTGCTCATGGCTAGTTACAGAGGGGGAAGCTAAACGCCCCAGGCTAAGATCTCCATCACATCTGCTCCAAAGCCTTGCTCAGATGTCATAGATTAGATGGCCTGAAGATAAGTGCAGGAAAAGAGGTAGGATTTAGCAGCATCTATCCAGGCATCAATATCAGTTGGCTCTGTGGGAAAGGACCCAGGGGTCACGGTAGAAAAGGTAACTGTGCACCCCTTGTAGCCCAAATGACCAGTGATCTCCTGGGGTGTGTGAAGAGGAGTGTAGCCACAGGTCAGGGAGGTTCTCCTCTCCCTCTACTCTGCTCTAGACAGGCCAAATATAGAGTCTTATGTCCAGTCATGGGCTCCCCAGGAGATGATCTTTTGAGGTCACTTCTAATCCCTAATGTTCTGTGATTCCATGAAGAGAGACAAGGAACTGCTGGAGAGACACCAGTAGAGGGGCTATGAAGGTCATGAGGTACCTCTCTGATGGGGAGCAGCTGAGAGAAGAGATGGCTGAGAGGGGATCCTCTCACTGCTTATTAATCTCTAAAGGTCAGGGGATGGGGACAGATTCTTTTCAGTGGTGCCCAGTAGCAGGATGAGAGGCAGCAGGCACAAACTGGAGCACAGGAAGATCTACCTGACCATGAAGAAAAGCTTCCTTGCTTGGAGGATGACAGAGCCCTGGCACAGGCTGCCCAAGGAGATTGTGAATTCTCCTTCTCTGGAGAGATTAAAAACCCACCTGGACATGATCCCATGGGATCTGCTCTAGGGCATCCTGCTCTGGCAAGGGGGGGTTTAACTAGATGCTTTCCAGAAGTCCCTTCCAACACCCTCTGTCCTGTGATTCAGTGTAACCAGAACAACGGGCAGAGCTGGGTGGGGAGATCCAGGAAGGCTTTTGACCACCACAGTCTTATTCCAGGTCTTGAACCTGGGAGAGCTCACCCCTGCTCACGCAGGAGGGAAGGGTTTGCTGCCCACAGGTTTAGCACATGGTGGGTGCGACCGCTCCCTCGGGTGACTCAGACCTCCTCACATCACACAACCTGCAAGCTCAAGGGGACTAAGACCTGTTTAGAACCTCTGGAGCCTGGGAAAATAAATAAATCCTGGAAACAGACACAGAAGTAGTGGTGGAAGGTTGTTTTCCCTTGTGTCTGGTAGGAAAATGTTGGAGAGGAGGGGTGGGGAAAGGAGTTTTCGATGTGAAATAGTCTGTCACAGAACGACTGGTGCAAGAATGTTCACTGTTTACAGTGATGCTGGGATTATTCCCTAAATGGATGGGTTTGCTGAGCATCTCCATCCACCCCTTCCCCCTCCACCCTTTCCAAGGAAAACATTTGCTCTCCAGGCTCCAAAGACATCCAGAACTTTTTACATCTGTGGCAAGGCCAGGGCTGGGGCTAAGAGTCGGGCAAGGGAGAGAATGAAATAGAGCAGCTTTGTCGTACAATAAGGGCTGGGAACCAGCACCTCGAGGCTTGGTTGAGGCTGCTAGAGAAAGGGGACCCTGACCAGCTCTGGTGAACAAGGTTTATTCCTAGAAACCCACCATGAGGTGAGTGCAGATGACCTGATGAGTGCAATCCAGAAGCTCACAAGCATCTTTTTGTCATAAACAGACCAGTTCTAATGCTGCCTATCATGCAGGACCACAGAACATTAGGGGTTGGACGGGACCTCCACAGATCATCCACTCCAATCCCCCTGCCACAGCAGGATCTACTAGATCCAGTTGCACAAGAACCACAGAATCACAAAACATTAGGGATTGGAAGGGACCCTGAAAGATCATCCAGTCCAATCCCCCTGCTACAGCAGGATCCCCTAGATCCAGTCACACAGGAACATGCACAAGAGGGTTTTAAACATCGCCAGAGAAGGAGACTCCACAACCCTCCTGGGCAGCCCCTGCCAGGGCTCTGTCACCCTCCCTGGGAAGAAGGTCCTTCTCACATTGATGTGGAACCTCCTCTGTTCCAGCTCACACCCACTGCCCCTTGTCCTATCACTAGGTGCCCCTGAGCTCCATCCTCCTGACACTCACCCTTCCCATATTGATCAACATCCATGGGGTCACCCCTCAGTCTCTGTTTCTCCCAGCTGAAGAGCCCCAGCTCCCTCAGCCTCTCCTCAGCAGGGAGATGCTCCCCTCCCTTCACCATCTCTGCGGCTCTTCACACGAATCCTTCCAAACTCAAACTGGTGTGAAAACCCACAGGATGCAGTTCTCGCTGCCTACTTCACACTCAGCAACTTTCAGCCGAGCTGCAGCCTGACTGAGGACACCAGCATTTCACCCCATCCCGGTGTCTGCATTTATAGCTCCCAGCTCTCACTGGAAACACTTGCGTAAATCACACTGGTCGGGTTCCTGCGCTCCCAGTTGCTCAACAGAGCAGCGTGACCGCACCAGAGCGGGGCTGTCCCGGCACACCCAGCCACGGATTTCAACATCTCTGCCTCTCTGCCTCATTGCTTTGGCCACCAGAAGAGGGAAGGAAAGGATCCTGCTGCAATTAACAAACACCCCGAATACATTTCGCTCTAAATAACCCCCATCTTTTAAAATTGGGGCACCCTGAATGATGGGTTGTGCCATGGAGATGGTGATTCTTCGAGGGGTTCTGACTGGGTGCTTTAAAATACCTGCTGCAGGCAGCACGGACTGATCTCAGAACCTTCGGGGTTGGAAGAGGCCTCAAGAGATGATCCAGTCCAATCTTCCCCTCATGGCAGGATCCCCTAGACTGAATCACAGAACAATCCTGCTTGGAAAGGACCTCCTGGATCACAGAGTCCAACCAGACCCACACCAGCAAAACACCTTAATGCCTGATGGATCAACAAACACAAACTGACCCCCTCCATCCCTGCCACTAGAGCAGAGTGTGGAGCACCATGGCTACATGGTTCTTAGATATCTCCAGGGATGGGGACTCAACCACCTCCCCGGAAACGCCCTTCCAGTGCCCAACCACTCTTTCTGTAAAGGATTTCTTCCAACCCAGACCTCCCCTGCCTCAACTTCAGATCATTTCCCCTGGTTTTGTCAGTAGTTACTAAGGAGAAGAGGCCAACATCCACCTCTCTACAACCTCCCTTCAGGTAGCTGTAGGTAGGGCCTCCCCTTCTCCAAGTGAAACCTGCCCAGCTCCCTCACCCTCCTCTTCTCCAAACTAAACTCTCCCAGCTCCCTCAGTCTCTCCTGATGCGACTTCTTCTCTAAGAAGATGGGTTTTGAACGGAAGGAGACACCACAGCTCTCCTGGGAAGCCTGTTCCAGTGCTCTGTCACCCTCACTGTGAAGAAGTTCTTTTAGATATTGATGTGGAACCTCCCACCCACTGCCCCTTGTCCTGTCATTAGATGCCCCTGAGCAGAGCCTGGCTCCATCCTCCTGACCCCCACCCTTCACATATTGATCAACATTCATGGTGTCAATTGATCACTCAGTACAACTGGTGACAGAGCCCTGGCAGGGGCTGCCCAGGGGGGTTGTGGAGTCTCCTTCTCTGGAGATGTTTAAAACCCACCTGGCCATGTTCCTTTGTGACTTGGTCTAGGGCATCCTGCTTGGCAGGGGGATTGGACTGGATGATCTTCCAAGGTCCCTTCCAGTCCCTAAGTTCTGTGATCTGCATCAGTAGAAGGAGGAAGACACAATGAGGCCAATGAAACATGAACAGATCCTTCTGCCTCTGAAGAACTTGCCAGCAGCCTACAACCCTGGCTCCATCCAAATAACCTTTTGTGAAGCAGAACTCGTGTATGTCTACCTAATCCACAGGCTTTTTTGAGCTCACTTGAAGCTGAACTGTGCCCAGAAACACACTCCTCCTGCTCTCTGCAGTATCATCAGCAATGGCATCCTGATGGGTTTTAGGCAAGATTCGTTCTGGCGAAACCTTCTCCCCACGTGCTGCAGGTTTAATTTCCCCTGGATATCTGCCCTGGCCCTTGGAGAGGTGCCTAAACATCTAACAACATCCAGGTACAGAGAAGAGTGGACTTGCCTTCTCTGGCGCAGAAGGCTCACGTTGGGGAGCGGGGAGAAGCAAGGAGCCAGCAAACCCCGGGGGATGCTTCAGATGCAGCATCCTTTCCAGAGTCAGCCCTGGCACAGAAACGGGTTTGGGACATCAGGTTAATTCTACTCTCTGTTCAGAGCTGAGGTAGAAGATTCACTGGTTAGGGGATCGAGAGAGGTTCTTCTCCCCCTCTGCCTTGCCTTACTGAGACCACATCTGGAGTGTTGTGTCCAGTTCTGGGCCCCTCAGTTCAAGAGGGATCTGGAGCTGGTGGAGAGAGTCCAGTGTAGAGCAATGAGGATGATGATGGAAGTGGAGCACCTCCCTGATGAGGAAAGGCTGAGGGAGCTGGGTCTCTTGAGCTGGGAGAAGAGGAGACTGAGGAGTGACCCCATTAATCTCTACAAATTATGTGAAGGATGGGTGTCAGGAGGATGGAGCCAGGCTCTTCTCAGTGTCATCTAGTGACAGGACAAGGGGCAATGGGCGTGAGCTGGACACGCCGGAGGTTCCATATAAATATCAGAAGGACCTTCTTCCCAGTGAGGGTGATGGAGCACTGGAAGGGGCTGCCCAGAGAGGTTGTGGAGTCTCCTTCTCTGGAGACATGTAAAACCCACCTGGACATGTTCCTGTGCGACTTGGTCCAGGTGGTCCTGCTGTGTCGGGGGGTCGGACTGGCTGATCTTTCGAGGTCCCTTCCAGTCCGTAATGCTCCGTGGTGCTGTAGCTGTTTTGTTGGTCTTCCAATCCGTTCCCATCCCTCGGGCTCCCTCTGCTCCCATCCCTCGCGCCGCCTGCAGCCGTTTAAACCCCGGAACGAGCGAGTCCACCTCTAGGCTTCAGCCAGGAGCCGCAGTTTACCGAGAACTGACATCGGTGTCGGTTACGGCGCTGGAGAAAGCAGAGGAAAATATGAAGAGAAATGAAATAAAAGAGGTGGCGTGGGGAGCGCCCGTGAAGTGTTTGAGAAGGCTCCTGCCTGCTGGCACGCAGAAGGACGCAGGACCCCGCTGCCTTCGTTCCAGCACTCGGCACTGAACTTCCCATCACACCGACGGAGATTTATGGGTGGGATTTGTTTTAATAATGCTGGGTGAACGCAGCCCGTGTTTCCTCAGAGGGAGCGAAAACTCATTCATGTTGGGGGAAAAAACAGAGAGAAGAATATTCATCGGTGCAAATGGAGTGAGGACAACTGAGGAATGAGGTGCCGAGGGTCAGCGGAGCGGTCAGCAGCGCTCACAGCTTAGACGTCTCGGATGTGAGCAGCAGACACCCATCCCGACAAGCCGTGCCCTTAGTCTTCCCAGCGAGTGTGAAACTTGGACGAGGGGCCACGGCAGCGGTGCTGGAGGAAAACGAATCCGCTGCCGTCCCCTCCGCGCCGCAGCACCTTCTAACTTTCCTATTAGCGAACACAATCCCGTGCTAATGACGAGCCAGGCCTGCGCCCTGAACAGGAGCCACTTTTCCGAGGGAGAACAACTCTTCTTTTCCCCCCCCCGTCACCTCTAACCCCCTGTGTGCTCTGCTCTAATGAAAGGTCAGGGGTTAGGACTGTATTTTCCTCCAGACCATGAATGCTAAACAGCGTCAGCACGAAGGGTTCAATGACCCCTGTGTGTTCTGAAGCCACTGAAAAATGAAAACAAATGTGAATCTGGGGGCTGACTCAGACCCTCTCTGCTGATCTATACTTATGGAGCGCATTAGGGCCACTTACGAGACCAGACTGAGCGGCGATCCCTGACCCCGGCTCTGCTCTCAGATGGCCTCTGCTGTTCCATTTGCCAGGAGCCCGCTGCTGCCGCTGGCCTCGTGGCATCGGGGGCCAGCCGCTAATTCTCCTGCGGTGCCCACGGCTGCTCACGTGCGACTTACATAAGCCAGAGCAATCGCTAGCACACATCAATGGCAACGCTCCAATTTAGGAGTAGATGGCTGGAGTAGGTGTTATTAGTACCCCGTGTCAAGCTGTGATTGTTCACATATGGCCACGGGCTGAATAGCACTTTTGATTCGGGGCAGAGGAGGAAAAAGTTGGTGGGGAGGAAAAAAAACTAAGGAGATGAAGCAGGTTTGATCTCACCAGTCTCTAATTGGAAATGGTTGGGTCAGGAGTAAATGCAGGCAAGAAGAAGTAACGCTGGATGTGACTGAGACGCCACACGTGTCGCCTTCGGGGTTCCGAGGGGATGCTGATCTTCACAGAACATCAAGGATTGGAAGGGACCTCCAAAAGACCATCCAGTCCAACCCCTGCCACAAGAGGATCACCTAGACCAAGTCGCACAAGAACATGTCCAGGTGGGTTTTAGACATTTCCAGAGGAGGAGACTGCACCACCCCCCTGGGCAGCCCCTTCCAGCGCTCCATCACCCTCACTGGGAAGAAGGTCCTTCTTAAACCAAAAACTTCTAGCCCAGTGACATTAAAGCCAGATATTCAAGAGTAAACCAGCTGCTAGCAAAAGGCTTCTGATGGATTGTAAATTCTTCTTGGTAGCAGGACAGAAGAAGCAAGAGAAATATTTTCTCTATAAAGTTAAACATGAAACAACAGTAGTGTCCTTGCATTGAATTTCATTGCTCCAGGAGAGAGAAATTTAATTCATTTCCTTTTTTTCCTGTCTCACCCTTTTTCCTGCTCAGGGCCACTAATGCAAACATAAAAATCCAGAGGTTTAAGTCAGCACTGCTGGGGTCTCAGGATGTCTGTTGGTCTGCAAATAGAATCATAGAACCACAGAACTGTCCTGGCTGGAGAGGACCTCCAGCATCACCAAGCCCAGCCCTCTCCCAACAGCACCCTGACCCCTAGACCTCAAGAGCTCTAGCTACTTGTTTTTTAAACCCTTCCAGGGATGGAAACTCCAGCACCTCCCTGGGCAGCCTGTTCCAGTGCCCAACCACCCTCTCAGGAAAGAACTTAATGTTGATCAATATGTGAAGGGTGGGTGTCAGCAGGATGGAGCCAGGCTCTGCTCAGGGGCACCTAGTGACAGGACAAGGGGCAGCAGGTGTCAGCTGGGACAGAGGAGGGTCCATGTCAGTGTGAGAAGGAACTTGTTCCCAGTGAGGGTGACAGAGTCCTGGAAGGGGCTGCCCAGGGGGTTATGGAGTCTCCTTCTCTGGAGATGTTTCAAACCCACCTGGACACGTTCCTGTGTGACTGGATCTAGGGAATCCTGCTGTGGCAGGGGGATTGGACTGGATGATCTTTGGAGGTCCCTTACATTTTCTCATGTTCTGTGATTCTTCCTAAGATCCAATCTAAACCTCCCCTGATGCAACTTGAGGCCATCTCCCCTCATCCCATCATCAGTAATTTGGGAGAAGAGACCAGCACCACCTCGCTCCAACCTCCTTGTAGGTAGCTGCAGGGAGCAAGAAGGTCTCCTGTTGACTAAATAACCCCAGTTCCCTCAGCTGCTCTTCACAGGACCTTTTCTCCAGCCTCGTTGCCTTTCTCTGGCTCCGCTCCAGAGCTCTGTGAAGAGACTGTTAGAGAATTTGCCTTTGTTTTTCTTTCTTTTTTGTAACATTCTCCTGGAGTGAAAAAAACCCCCACGTGTGTCAGGGTGGTTTCTGTTTGCTGCTCCAGGGCAGCCTGAACAGCCAGGGGATAACAAAGAAGAGAGATGACAGACCCTACTAAAGCATTCAAAGAGAAAAGAGCGATTAGAAAGACATCTCTTTTGAATCAGCCAGGTCTCAAAGCAGAAGAAAAGCTGATGAGGACTTCAGAGGGGATGGGCTGAAGGCTTTTCCAACCTCACCGGTGCATTAAGCCCTGGCAGAGCCGTGCGTTGTGATTCCCTGCCTGGGCACCCGGCAGCAGCGGGCAGTTTCCTCTGCTTCGACAGGGCTCTTCACGAGACAAGGCTGAGCAGCAGAGGTCAGGAATCCCTAGATGTTCCCCTCCACAAAGCAGCAATTGTTCACAAATTTCCTGGGGAGCTTTGAGGACAATTAGCTTTGAAGAATGCGACTTGGCATTGGCTTTCGGGGACATCACCTGGCATTGTGCGGGCAACAATGAGCCCAGGGCTGGCCCGCTTCAGGGCTGGCCATCTGCTTTGTTTCAGGTAGAGCTGAGTCAATCGGGTTGGCCCCTTGCTCACAACAACAAAGCATCACACCTCGTTGTTATTCAGTGCTTTCATGGCATGTAGATGGGTTTGGCCACTACTGACTGAGCTGTTCAGAAGGTCGGGCCTTTCATGTCGCTGGATGCAGCTATTGGCTGGTAAAGGCAGAGTTTGCTCCGAGTTCTTCAAGTGCTGTTGACTCACAGTCAAGGAAAACTGAACGTTAGGGACTGAAAGGGACCTCGAAAGATCATCTAGTCCAGCCCCCTGCCAACAGCAGGATCCCCAGTCATTAGGGATTAGAAGTGACCTCAAAAGACCATCCAGTCTAATCCCCCTGACACAGCAGGATGCCCTAGATCCAGTTGCAGAGAACACGGCCAGGTGGGTTTGAAAAGTCTCTGGAGAAGGAGACTCCACAACCCCCTGAGCAGAGCCTGGCTCCATCCTCCTGACACCCACCCTTTGCATATTGATCAACATCCATGGGGTCACCCCTCAGTCTCCTTTTTTCCCAGCTCCCCCAGCCTTTCCTCATCAGGGAGATGCTCCCCTCCATCATCATTGTTGCTCTGTGCTGGCCTCTCTGAGAACAAAAGAACAGAAAATCAGTAGAGTAAGAGAAAATGCTGGTCAGAGGGGTGAGTGTTGATGGAGAAGATGACACAGGTTTAATAGAAATGGACTGTCAGAAATGACTGAGGGTCGTTTCTAATTAAAGATGTCACTAATGTGATATAAATACGTGAAGGGTGGGTGTCAGGAGGATGGAGCCACGGTCTGCCCAGGGGCACCCAATGATAGGACAAGGGGCAATGGGTCTGAACTGGAACAGAGGAGGTTCCATATGAGTATTAGAAGGGCCTTCTTCACCATAAGGGTTACAGAGCCCTGGAAAAGGCTGCCCAGGGGGGTTGTGGAGTCTCCTTCTCTGCAGACATTTCAAACCCACCTGGCCATGTTCCTGTGCGACTGGATCTAGGGGATCCTGCTGTGGCAAGGGGATTGAACTGGATGATCTTCTGAGGTTCCTTCCAACCCCTGATGTGCTGTCATTCTGTGAAAAAAAACAAAGACATGAAAAGAGATTAAAAAGAAGAAAATATTATTTTTAACGCTAATATCTTCCCTGCTTCCTAAAACAGCACAAGTTCTATCCTCATCATCAGGTGCTGGAAAATTATCGACCCTACACCAGCAGCAGCATTTTTCTTCATAAAGGCTTCAGAAAGTTTTCTGAATGAATTAGCTCAGTGAGATTTATGGGAGCTACCTGGGGTGGGAACACTCTGATATGTGTTTGTACAGCACCCAGCACAAGGTATTTGTAAATGTCTGCCCAGATGAATGGAGATACTGGGTAGAGCCACCTGAAATGCAAATAACAACAGCAACAACAGCAATAAATCTCTCTGTATTGAGCTGAAATTTAACTCTGAGTCACAAGTGTTTCAGCTTCAGGTTTCCAAATGTTATTGCTTGTATATCCATCCAGATAAATGAGATTGGCTAGATCTCATCGCTCGTTCTGTTTCTACGGCTCCAGCTGAGTGGAAGCACAAGAAATGTGTCAGGAGGATGGAGCCAGGCTCTGCTCAGTGTCATCTAGTGATAGAACAAGGGGAAATGGGTGTGAGCTGGAATAGAGGAGGTTCCATATAAATATCAAAAGGACCTTCACAGTGAGGGTGCCAGAGCCCTGGCAGGGGCTGCCCATGAGGGTGGTGGAGTCTCCTTCTCTGGAGATATTTAAAACCCACCTGGACATGTTTCTGTGTGACTGGATCTAGGGGATCCTGCTGTGGCAGAGGGGTTGGACTGGATGATCTTTCGACGTCCCTTCCCATCCCTAATGCCCTGTGATTCTGTGACAAAGCTTGGCCAGGTTTGCCAGCTGGTGGAGGATGCAACAGAAGGACGTACCTGCTCATGTGGGAGAGGAGCAGAGGACCAGGCTAGGATGCACGAGGAAGGGTCATGTCTTCACCTTCAACTACAGGGACGTAGAAACAGGTCTCAGCGTGCAGGCAGCCTGTCCAGCAGCACCTAGAGAGGGCAGAGAGTCCTCCAGCAGCTCGGTGGCAGGTGCTGGCACGGGACAAAGAGGTCAGCGTTGCCCACATCTGCCTGGGTGATTTGCATGGGAGTACGTGGTGGGCCGGCGAGGTGATGAGAACATCAAGGGCAGTCTCTGTGCTTCTGCACAGTGTTTTCTCTCTCCATGTGGAACAACTGTTCATAATCCCTTCAAACAAATCTGGACTGGGAACTGGGAGCAGCTCTAAACCG
Source organism: Rhinopomastus cyanomelas (assembly GCA_013400115.1). Lineage (NCBI taxonomy): Eukaryota > Metazoa > Chordata > Aves > Bucerotiformes > Rhinopomastidae > Rhinopomastus > Rhinopomastus cyanomelas. Next base: position 302,163 of record VXBP01003601.1, on the reverse strand, counting down.
AAACACCTGGCAGACACAGCCTGGCCATTATGTGCAGCAGCTCCACGGTGGTGCCTGCCAGGTGTTTGGCTCCAGGTAAAGGTGCACAGACAGATCAGCCCACTGGAGGAACACAGAGCTCACAGACTCTCCTCAGCCATTGCTGGAGAGCTTCTCTCTCTCTCTCTGCTCCTGCTTCTTTCCTTCCCTGCAGCCTCTTAACCCCACAGCAGCCAGGGAGCTGCTTCTCCGCAGCACAGCGAGCTGGGCTTGGATCCTTCCCCAGCACCCAGCTGTCACTGCTCCAGAAAGGGACTGGCAGCAGCTGACTGCTCGCTTGGCTGCCGGGGCTGGTAAAATTCCCCTTCTACCAGCTCAGCTCTTTGAGAGATTCCCAACAAGCGAGACCCAGGCAATCTCTTTCCAAGCGGGGTTTCTCTCTGCCTTCACGAGGTCCATGGGCTTCCCCTGCTGCTGCTGCTGCTGGCTGGCACCAACCCTTAACTGCACAGTGTTAGGATCTGTGCCAGTGCCTCTTTGCTTTCTCTTTACATCAGGCTCGTGATGTCGAGACAGTGTTCATTGAGATCCTTGTGGAAACAGACCCAACGGGTATAGAGGTGGTTGGAACCTGCAGCAGGAGAAAGATCTTTCCAGGTCCCTTCCAATTCCTACTGTTCTGTAAAAATGCTGCTGAGTGCAGTGAGGTGTCCTGAGTGCCAGGAGGACAAGTCTTTCTCTTTCCAGCCCTGCATCACCACCTCACCAGCCATCTCAGTCCCAGTCCCCTGGGATCTGCAGCCATGTGCAAGGGAAATGGGGAAGAACCAGCCCCTTTGCTTCTCATCACCATCAGATCACAGAATTATTGAGGCTGGAGAAGCCCTCTGAGCTCAGCCAGACCAGACCAGGACCTAACATCACCACAGTGGCCACTCCAGGGCACTGAGAGCCACAGACAGGCCGCCCTTTAACCCCCTCCAGGGGTGGGGACTCTGCCACTGCCCTGGGCAGTCCAGTCCAGGCTCTGATCACCCTTTCCATGAGGAAGAGATTCCTAACATCCAACCTAACCCTCCTCTGGTGCAGCTTCAGGCCCTGCCCTCTGGTCCTGGTTGCCTGATAGAAGAGCCTGACCCCCACCTGACTACATCCTCCCTTCAGGGAGCTGGAGAGAGGCAGAAGGTCCGCCCGAGTCTCCTCTTCTCCAGGCTAAACATCCCCAGGTCCCTCAGCTTCTCCCTCTGGTCCCTTCCCCAGCCTTGTTGCTCCTCTGGACCAGCTCCAGCCCCTCAATCTGTTTCTTGAAGTGAGGGTCCCACTATGAAGAAGAGCACGAGTCCTACCTACCCCATGAGCCCTCTCCAACGCTCCTACAAGACTTCTCAGCGCCTCCTGTCTGGGCCAGTGGCTAAACACTCCTCGCTGGCCTTATGCCCCATTTCAAGGCTTTAGCTTTCCTCAGCTGTGGTGGGATTGCTGGGGCAGCAGTGGGATGCTAACCTGGAAAGAATGAAAAGAGGTGCAATCTGCTTGCCAAGCATATTCCAGAGGCGAACTTTGGAAGCCCCGTGCTTTGTTTTTTATGCCTCTACATTAAATTAATCTCCCCAGCAAGCCAGGTCCGCTCAAGAATGTGATTTTTGAGAAGGAGGGGCAATTAAAATTCCTCCTGCACTTTCCACCCCTAGAGCCGAGGCCAATGCATCTTGAAAAATAAAAGCAAACCACAAACACATGTGCACGCTGGGAGCATCTGATCACCCGGCTTCAGCCCACTGCTAGTTAGTTATCCCAACCCTGCTCTGCAAAAACAGCCCTGACTGCCACCGGTGATCCCCCTGAGCTCTTTACAGGGTCGACTACCAGACAGACAGACAGAGGGAGGGAGGGGGGAGGAATAATCCGTTGCAGTGTTTACTGTGCTGCTTCTCTTTTTCCTATGGAACCTCTCGGAGAGCCTCCGGCAGCTACTAGAAGGAGGGTTGTTACTGGAGAGAAAAGGGAGGAGGAACAGACTGTCGTTGCCCTTTATGCAATGGCTACCTTTGAACCTTCTCCACAGCCCTGGTGTCCTGTTTGTCCCTTTGCACAGAACATTAGGGTTTGGAAGGGACCTCCAAAGAGCATCCAGTCCAGTCCCCCTGCCACAGCAGGATCCCCCAGATCCAGTTATTAGAGATTGGAAGGGACCTCAAATGATCAGCCAGTCCCATACCCCTGCAACAGCAGGATCCCCCTGGATCCAATCATTAGGGATTAGAAGGGACCTCAAAAGCTCAGCCAGTCCAACCCCTCTCCCACAGCAGGATCCCCTAGATCCAGTCACACAGGAACTTGTCCAGGTGGGTTTTAAATGTCTCCAGAGAAGGAGACAGTGTGTGTGGCTGTCCATACTCAAAATAACACCCTCAACAGTTTTCAATGACTTCACTCAAGAATTTAAATCAGAATTTGCCTCTCAAGGACTTTTTCCCCCCCTTGAAATGTCCACATGTTGTAAGGTTTAAAAAAATCATGTTTTTTCCTAAGTTACTTCAATTTTTCATGGCAGAGGAGCTGCCGGTCGAATGTCAGTGGGACTCAGCTGCCTAACCCTCTTAGGCTGCCTCGGAAATGCCGCTCTCAGGGCAGACAAAGCCCAGTACTTTGTCTGAGGAATGAAGCTGGCAATCGCCCGGCTGTCTGAGCCCAGGTACTGTTATTAGAGGACAGACTTGAAGAACATGGGGACGGAGCAGCAGGATGACGAACGTGGAACTGGCTCACTCCACCACACACAATGTCCTGCTCTGGCAGGGGACTGGACCAGATGATCTTTCCAGGTCCCTTCCAATCCCTGTGATTCTGTGAAATGATTTTGCCCAACAGCAGAGGCAACAGAGTGAGGGTAGAGCAGGGACGAGGAGCTAAAAGCTGGCTGTTGGAATATGAGCTATTTCCTTTCCGTGTCTGAAATGGAAGACCTGAGTGTCCTCCTGGACAGCAGTGAGAGACAGACCCGAAGTGATGGGCAGCAGAACAACAAAAAGAATCATAGAAACATTAGGGATTGGAGATCTCCAAAGATCATCCAGTCCAATCCCCCTGACCTAGCAGGACCACCTAGACCAAGTCACACAGGAACACATCCAGGCAGGTCTTAAACATCTCCAGAGGAGGAGACTCCACAACCCCCCTGGGCAGCCCCTTCCAGTGCGCCATCACCCTCACTGGGAAGAAGTTCCTTCTGATATTTATATGGAACCTCCTCTGTTCCAGCTCCTCTTCCTTACCCATTGCCCCTCGTCATATCACTAGATGACACTGATAGGAGCCTGGCTCCATCCTCCTGATACCCACTCTTCACACATTTATAGACCTTAATGAGGTCTCACCCCTCCGTCTCCTCTAAGTTCCAGAGACCCAGCTCCCTCACCCTCTCCTCATCAGGGAGGAATTTTCTTCAGCATCCTTGTTGCTCTACGCTGGACTCCCTCCAGCAGCTCCACATCCCTCTTGAACTGAGGGACAACAGCTCTCTTACTTCAATTTCCCCCCTTTTCCTCTTTGTTTTTAGAAGATGCTCCTATTCTGTGCTGAGAAATCTGTTTTAGCTCTTCTGGTTCAGCCAGCACAGTTTGAAGAGGGCAGCTACAAGGTGCAGAAGTAAGATGGGGTGCCTAAAGAGAACCCTAAATGTGTGAGGAGCCTGTAGTCTCAGCAATCATCTTCAGATTTACTTAGAGAATTACAAATATGAGTTCAAGGTGACTTGCTTGTACGTGAGAAGAAGTATAAATATGCCTGTAAAATGAACACAACCTTTAACTTGTTGGGGATCCTACTGAAGGCTCTGTGCCTGCACACACGTGTGTGAGCGTGGGGAGGCAGGGATGATGCTCAGACACAGACCCTGAGCAGTATCAGGGCTTTCCTGTCAATAAACTCCTCTCAGGGAGGGAAGGCAGAAGCTGTTTAGCAGAGTGGGGTTACTAACACGAGCACCTCACGCATCACAGACCCTCAGTAAGGACCCACACTGCACAGTAAGGTCAACTTCATGTAGACTTTTGCACCTGGGCAAGAACAACCCCAGGTACCAGGATAGGTTTGGGAATGATCTGTTGGAAAGCAGTGGAGGAGAAAGGGACTTGGGGGTCCTGGTGGCCAGCAGGATGGCCAGGAGACAGCAGTCCTGGGGTGGATCAGAAGCAGGGTGGTTAGTAGATCAAGAGAGGTTCTTCTGCCCTGGTGAGACCACATCTCACCCCCTCAGTTGCAGGAAGACACAGAGCTGCTGGAGAGAGCCCAGCACAGAGCCACAGAGATGATGAAGGGAGGGGAGCATCTCCCTGATGAGGAAAGGCTGAGGGAGCTGGGACTCTTGAACTTGGAGGAGGAGACTAAGGGGTGACCCCATTAATATTGATAAATGTGTGAAGAGTGGGTGTGAGGAGGATGGAGCCAGGCTCTGCTCAGGGGCACCCAGTGACAGGACAAGGGGCAGTGGGTGTGAGCTGGAGCAGAGGAGGTTCCACATCAGTGTGAGAAGGACCTTCTTCCTAGGGAGGGTGCCAGAGCCCTGGAAGGGGCTGCCCAAGAGGGTTGTGGAGTCTTTCTCTGGAGATGTTTAAAACCCTCCTGGCCATGTTCCTGTGTGACTGGATTTAGCAGATCCTGCTGTGTTAGAGGGATTGGACTGGATGACTTTTGAAGGTCCCTTCCAATCCCTCATGTTCTACGTATTGCTCTGCAACTAGATAAACCTGCTCAAACGGGACTCCCCCCAAAATATCAGCCTTACCTTATGCAAACAAAGACAAAAACCACCTCATTTTTGCCTTTTTCAGCTTGAACTCCACATCCAAACATTGGTTCAGTAGAGACCCAGAAGCACCGTCTGCTCTCGTGACATTAAAAGCCCTTTTGACTCAGCATCAGGGCTGTGAATGACCCAGCAGAGTCCTGCTCGAAGAGCAAGGTGCAGCGAGCTGGTTAGTTGGGTTTGTTGGTTGGGGTTGGTTCGCTGTTTCGATTTGTTAATATGACCTAGTAAAGTAGAACAAGTTAAAGAGCTTTGGCTTCGTTGGGAGCCAAGATTATCAGGCTTTAGCTGCACGCCAGGAAATTCAGCAGCAAAGAGCCACTTGGTCCAGTCTGGGTCAGATCGTGTTTTGGGGGAGAGGCGATTCCCACTCCCCAGCCTCTGCAGACTGCAGCTGAAATTAGATGGAGGCTCCTAGCCAGAGAAAAAAGCATTTCCCCTTGTTTTGCACTATGTCTCCTCTCCCTCTGCTCTGCCTTATTGAGACCACACGTGGAGTATTCTGGGCTCCCTGGTACCAGAGGGACAGGGATCTGTCCAACGGAGGGCTGTGAGGATCACAAAGGGATTGGAGCACCTACCTCATGAGGTCCCCTCCAATGCCTGATGATCTGTGTCTGTGTCCATGTCCAAAAGCCATGATTTCAGGGAGGTCTGGTGGTCTCCACTGTGATTCCTAGAAATCTGTCTGGCAGTCTAAAAGAAGAACATAGAACTTCCCACTCACCTGTGAACCGAACGTTAGCAGCCTGATTGCAGAGATGAGTATGTTCTGGAGAAGAGCAGACTCAGGGAGGACCTTCCTCTCTCCAACTCTCTGAAGGGAAGTTGCAGTCAGGTGGAGGTCAGGCTCTTCTACCAGGCAGTTAGCACCAGGATGAGAGGGCAGGACCTGAAGTTGCGCCAGGGGAGGGTGAGGTTGGATGTTAGGAATCTCTTCCTCATGGAAAGAGTGATCAGAGCCTGGACTGGACTGCCCAGGGCACTGGCAGAGTTCCCACCCCTGGAGGTGTTCAAGGACAGCCTGGCTGTGGCTCTCAGTGCCCTGGTGTGGCCACTGTGGTGATGTTAGGTCCTGGCCTGGTCTGGCTGAGCTCAGAGGGCTTCTCCAGCCTCAGTCATTCCGTGAGAGTTAGGAAATCAGTATCTCCTCATTGTCCCCACTGATGCCAGCCTAAGGTGAGTACTTGGGCAGTTCTCAGTTGCCTTTAAGGAGACCTAGTCTGCACCTCAGGTTTCTAAGGATGTCTGGATTCCAAGAACAATTAGTAGCCACCCTATAAAAATCAGGTCTCTTATCCACTCCCACACCAAGCTCCAAGATTTCTCATCTCTTCTGAAAGAGCTGTAAGTTTTCAACACCCAGGCTTACAGAAAGAGACCCTAGAGGTAACTCCTCTGTGCCCAGGGAAGGCTCTGTGGCCAAGAGTGAGAGCCAAGGGGCAATCAGAGTTCAGGCTCGTTACCTACGATGGCCCAGAGCATTGAGTCACCGAGATGGTGGCTGAAAGAGCAGATTTGCACAGTTCCTCTGACGAGAAACCTGGATGGCAGACGGGTAAATTTATGATTCTCATGGGAAAAACGTTGGTGAACAAGTTTCACGTAGAGCAGGGTCCTCCCACACTGACAGAGCCAGTCCACAGCCCTCTGTTAGGGGTTTTTTCCCTCCTTATTTAGTAAGAAAACTCCTATATAAATGTAACCTCTTCCAGTTTCTTGTGGCTGAAGCCTCACTTACGGGCTTCCAAAATGACACCACTGAAGAGCAGAGCCCAACCTCAATGTTTGGTGAAAAAACAGAGGAGAGGCAGCAGCTCCCTGAGGAGCAGAGGAGAGGCAGAGCAGCTTTTCCAAACAAGGGAACAAACAAGACTCTACAAAAGATTCACTCCAAGGTCAGGGCATCTCTTCTCGCTTCTTCTGGATATTTAGGGGGAATCAAAGTCAACGAAGAGGGGCTCTTGCAACTACAGGGATCAATTCCCAATGTTTACTCCATTTTCCTGTGCATGTCATGATCATGGAACCACAGAACATTAGGGATTGGAAGGGACCTCAAAAGATCATCCAGTCCCATCCCCCTGCCACAGCAGCATCACCTAGATCCAGTCACACAGGAACATGCCCAGGTGGGTTTTAAGTGTCTGAAGAGAAGGAGACTCCACAACCCCCCCTTGGCAGCCCCTTCTAGAGCTTCTTCACCCTCAGTGGGAAGAAGGTCCTTCTGTCATTGATGTGGAACTTCCTCTGGTCCAGCTCAAGGTGCGAGAGAAGTTCTGGAACCACAGAAACTCCTGGGGAATGCCCATCTGCGAAATAACAGGTGCTAGAGAAATCCTTTGCCCAGGGTGGTGGTTGAGTCCCCATCCCTGGATGAGTTTAAAAGACACTTCATGTGGAGTTGGGGGATCTGCTTTAGGGCTCAACTTGCAGAGCAGGGTTGGTGGCTGGACTCACTGATCCCAAGGGTCTTTTCCAACCTGAATGATTCTGTGATCCTATGATTCCCTCTATCACGATCCTTTTCTTTTTATTACTAGAAAGGTCACTTCAATTAGCAGCTAACAAGCGGGAGCAGCTAGTGAGGGCTGGTAGGCTCAGCCCGTGGCGGTGGCTCCTCTACACGTCAGTGCCCGCGCATCGGCGTCGCTCAGATAAACTCGCTGGCCAGCGAAGGAACGACTATCGTGTTACCCCCCGAAGAACTGAGGCTGCATTGTGCAGCAGTCATTAGCCAGCTGCAATCAGCCCCTAACGATGAATGCCTCGTGCTGCCTGCCCGCTGCCTGCGCCGCAAACAGCACAGCCAAGTCTTTCCCCGCTCTGTTATTCTGTTTTAAAAAACACTGACATTTTCTTAAACAGACATAATTTACAATTTCAAGCAGCACAACAGTGCCTTGGTGTTGGGAGGGCCAGCGAGCAGACAGGACTCCTTTCACTGAGATTAGAAAAATAATTAACAGCCTGGTCTCGTGCTCTCTGAGGTCACCGCAGCTTCAAACCGGGGTGAGAGGAGCGGGGAGGGACTAGGGCCTTCTGTGATGTGTTGTTGGCTTTGAAACACCTATTATCCTCCCACAGGAGAAACCCCAACAGCAAGTAGAACTCAACACAAGCTGTAACGCCTTCCGGGGACAAAGAGCTGCCTGTGTCGACACCATCCTATCAAAGCACCTCAGGAAGCAGTTTTGGGGTCACAGAATCACAGAACATTAGGGATTGGAAGGGACCTCGAAAGATCATCCAGTCCAATCCCCCTGCCACAGCAGAATCACCTAGACCAAGTCTCACAGGAACATGTCTGGGCCAGTTTTAAACATCTCCAGAGAAGGAGACTCCGCAACCCCCATGGGCAGCCCCTGCCAGGGCTCTGTCACCCTCACCATGAACAAGTTCCTTCTGGTATTTATATGGAACCTCTGTCCCAGCTGACACCCATTGCCTCTTGTCCTATCACTGGGTGCCCCTGAGCAGAGCCTGGCTCCATCCTCCTGTCATGATCTCTAATTTTCCTGAGCCACTCTGCCTGCATCACCACATGGGAGGCATCAGAAGCACCCAGCTCTCACAGCACCCACAAACGTCTCCCCACATCGTCTGACCGGACCAGCTTGTTGGGCAGCACCACCTGGAGCATCCTCCACCTGCTCTCACACCCATCACCTGCAGGTGCCAAACTCCAAAGCACAAGGCAGTGCTCGGGAAGTCCTGGAAGTCAAGCAGAACACAGAAAATAAAGTAACTAACAAGAATTCCCCTACTGTGGGCACCAAAGAGAAAACCCCATCCTGCTGATGGGCCTCCACAGCCAGCTCCTCCGCTAGCCAGTGGCTGATGTCCCAACTAAATAAACCATCCAGAATATAGGGGACAGCCCTCAGATTAACTAACTAAATGAAAGTCATCCTTTCCCTGAGGAGTGTCACCCTGGACACGAAGTCCAGGATCCAAAATCCTTCACTAAAAATGTTCTCTCTCTATTTCAGTAGCTCCTGGGACTGTGGCACAAGACGCAGCATCTTGTCAAGCGCAGCAGCCTGGCACGAGGATGTGACTGCTGTGTCAAATTCACCAAGGACTGGCAGGAGCCAGGCTCTGCTCAGTGTCATCTACTGTTAGGACAAGGGGCAACGGGTGTGAGCTGGAACAGAGGAGGTTCCACATCAATGTGAGAAGGAACTCACTCTGAAGGTGACAGAGCATTGGAACAGGCTGCACAGGGGGGTTGTGGAGTCTCCTTCTCTGGAGACATTTAAAACCCACCTGGACAGGTTCGTGTGTGACTGGATCTAGGGGATCCTGCTGTGGCAGGGGAATGGGACTGGGTGATATTTTGAGGCCACTTCTAATCCCTAACGTTCTGTGACTCTGTGAAGAGCAGATGACACACAAGCTGCCCTGCAGGATTGGCCAGTTAAGTCATCAGGACCACTCTGATGCTCCTCACAGACTCCCAGAGCAGCTAAAGTGAGAGATGTGGCAGCAATTCAGCCTGGAGGGCAGGGCACAGTAAGTGCTGCCCCAGACATCTGGGCTCTGCACCCGTGGCTGGGACTCGCTGCCAAATCAGAGTTTGTCTAAGTGTTGAGGGTTTGGGGGTTTTGGTTTTGTGTGTTACAGACCTTTAATGGACATTGGGTCATGGAAGGACTCCAAACCCCAGCATTAACAGAGGGGAAAACCCACTGTGTTTGCATTCTGGGCTCCACATGAGGTCATGAGTGTCTGAAGCTGTGTGACAAAGGCTGCTGTCAGGAGATGGTTTGTGGTGGAGCAGAAGCAGGGTGACTCACGTGTGACAGACCATACCTGGGCATTTCCACCACATTTTGCAGAAGTGAGTAGTCAGAGAGCTCAGATGAGGATTAGGTAAGAATATAAACATGGGGGAGCATCTCCCTGATGAGGAAAAACTGAGGGAGCTGGGAAAAAAGGGGCCTGAGGTATGACCCCATTAATGTTGATCAATATGTGAAGGGTGGGTGTCAGGAGGATGGAGCCAGGCTCTGCTCAGGGCACCCACTGATAGGACGAGGAGTAACGGGTGTCAGCTGGAACACAGGAGGTTCCACATCAATATGAGAAGGACCTTCTTCCCAGTGAGGGTGCCAGAGCCCTGGCAGGGGCTGCCCAGGGGGGTTGTGGAGTCTCCTTCTCTGGAGATGTTTAAAACCTACCTGGCCATGTTCCTGTGTGGCTCCATCTTGGGGATTCTGCTGTGTCAGGGGGACTGGACTGGATGATCTTTCGAGGTCCCTTCCAATCCCTAATGCTCTGCGATTCGATGATGCTGTGATCTGAAAGAGACTCAAGCTATGAACCTTCCCAAAACACCTCGGTCTGGTGGACCCTCCCTGGGTGCATTGGGTCTCCTGCTCATGCTTAGATCCTGCTGAAGAAGCAAGAGTGATGGGATGTTCTTCCCTCCCTCTTTCCCCATCTCCCGAACACCAGTGAAGCAACACGATCCGCAGGGCAAGCGGCCGCGTTTCTTTCGTTGTCTCCAGGCTGGGGCAAAAGCTGAAATCAAATCTGAAACTAAAAGAATTGGCAGAATATGAATTGGAAGAGGGTATTAACTCGGGACTTGGGCACCGACTCCCCTCGCCTGATCAAAGCTCTATTCTATATCCCGTGGAAGCTTTTGAAGAATATTTAGAAGTCAAACAAGTGGGAAAAACCGATCTGTGCCAGGGTCGGGGCTGTTTTTTAAACACACATCAAGGCAGAGCCATAAAGCAGCCAGTTGCCTGTGTCTTCTGCCAAGAGCAGCATTCCCCCTCACTCTCCCCCTCATCTTTTCCTCTCCTCCTCCCTCCAAATGAATGAGATCAAGATCAAGAAAACTCTATCAGGTCCTTGAAGCCCTTTCCAAGTTTGCAGGGGAATGGTGCTGACACGGGTCCAACTCGCACCCACGCGCCCCCATCCCTTCGGGTCCTGCTGCCACCGCCAAGGAGCCACCACAGGCTCATGGCTGAGGGAAGCAGAGGATTTGGTAGCCAGTGGAAAGCTGACAGGCAGAAGTAGGGTCACGGGCAGGGGAGGGCGAGCGGGCAGCATCGGCCCTGGGTGCCAAAAACGTCTCCCTACAGCTGTGGGCTAATATTATGATTATTATTTTGGCAGAGGCTTTGTGTTTGCTTTCCCGAGCGGATCCCGCTCCCCTCTCGTGCAGGTATCGCGCTTGTGCTGGGCCAAGACAGCAAAAAGAAACAGGGCCATCAGTTCAGATTCGCTGTGGTCTGTCCAAGATACATAGTGCAAGGGAAAGCAGGAGGAGGGGTGAACGGGACCGTGTTACTGGCCACGGTCGGGGAAGGAGCTTTGACTTTTCTACTGGTTTTAGCTCAAGGTGAAAAGGTGGTAGGGATGGAGAGAAGGTTTCATTCCAGATGGCCTCTGATGTAAACAACTTGGAGGACCTGAGAAGCCTGAAACTATTTGAAGACATTAAAAAAGCTTTCCTTCCATTTCATTGGAAGATGTTACAGTCAGATCCTTCTACTCCTCTCTCACACTCTTCCTTCTTGGGGTCTCCTTCTCTGGAGATGTTTAAAACCTACTTGGATGTGTTCCTGCATGAGTGGATCTAAGCCATCCTGCTGTGGCAGGGGGATGGGACTGGATGATCTTTCAAGGTCCCTTCTAATATCTAGTGACTGGATCTAGGGATCATTCTATGGCAGAAGGGTTGGACTGGATGATCTTTCAAGGTCCCTTCCAACCCCTAATGACTGGATCTAGGAGATCCTGCTGTGTCAGGGGATTGGACTAGATGATCTTTCGAGATCCCTTCCAACCCCTAATGTTCTGTGATTCTGTGATTAATGCTGAGATTTAGATGATTAACATAAGAGGAAGCATTAATCTTGAGTTAATATCCCAGCAGTTCCCATTTCCACTTTATATTTCCCTTTCCCCTTTGTTCTATTATTCCAACACGTGTTTTCAGATGTTTCTTCCCTGTCAGCCTGTTAATGTTATCGTACGTTTGAGTCCTTCTCCTACTTAAAAGCCATTAAAACATCTCACATGATTTTCCCCCTTCCCAGAGTCTCTCTTCTGCCAGCCTCTCTTCCCTCGTGTCTGAACCAGCTACACTCATTCACAGGACCCCCAAACCCAGGCTAAATCAGAAAACACTTAAGCACACATTTAGCACCGGGGGTTAATTTTACACACAAAGTGCAAGGCAAACATTTACCTGAAGCTGATCAAAGCGGAGCTGCTTTGCCAAGCAGGTGTGGATTTTACACACATCTGTATGCACACGCAGAGAAAATCAATGTTTGGATTTGAAAGGGAATGGTTTTTCCAGAAGGAGAACTGCTGGCTCATGAAAATTAGTTGGCAAATTATACCCGCTGCCTCGGGTACCCGAGACGTGTTAGAGCCGTCACCAGCGCTCGTCTCGGTGCCTATCAGCTGAAACCCCACATCCTCTCTTCGTTCTGGGCAGACTGAGTGGGGTTTGACATGAATGGGGTTTGTTTCTAACCTGTTCATTCCTCTGCTGCACTGGACCTCTGCAGATGGAAGCAGCAGCTGTGGTAGGACAGTGGGCGTCAGGAGGATGGAGCCAGGCTCTGCTCAGTGCCATCTCAAACCCACCTGGCCATGTTCCTGTGTGACTTGGTCTAGAGGATCCTGCTGTGGCAGGGGGATTGGACTGGATGGCTTTTGGAGGTCCCTTCCAATCCCTAATGTTCTGTGGTTCTGCAGATCTCTGACCCTCTTATGTTGGGGACCCCAGAACCGGATGCAGTTCTCAAGGTGGGGTCTCACAAGGCAGAGATCCACAGGGTTCCCATCCACTGCTGCTCACTGTTCACGCTGAAGTCAAGGTGCATCCTCAAAGCCTCATCTTTCCACTCAGCTCACGTTGCAGACTCACACATGACTTCCATGGGGCTTTGTTCTGTCTTGACCTGGGCCCCTTCACTTTGTCAGCTTGATGGTCTGAAAGAGCAGAGTATCAGTTTCATGTGTAGGAAGGAGATGGCTTTCAAACCAGAGCTGCTTCCCAGGACTCAGTGACGTAGGCAGAGGGTTGTGCTGGCTGTCTCTGCCACAGGTGGGGCTTGACCCACGTGCTCCCTCCACCTCTCTGCCCAAGCGAATTGCTTTGCTTGATTCCTTGCTCTTGCTGAGCCTGTTCCCTGTCTCCACACTGGGAGCTTGACCGGTGAATCCTGCTGGGAGCAGCCTGCCTGCAAAGCTGGGCTGTACAAAGCCTCTCTGGGGATGCAGCAGTTGACTCCACTTGGCTCTGCTGAGGGCACCAGAGGTGCTCAGATACGTTGCTGAACAGAACCCGTGTTACCAGCCGTAAGAACTACTGCCACAAGAAAACAGCTGTAGATCTGGGAGCCCTTTTGGTTCATTTTCCTTCTAATTCTGGCACCTGGTCTCAGAACAAGAACACGGGTGAGGAAGCAGGAATCACAGAACATTAGAGATTGGAAGGTTCCTCAAAAGATCATCCGGCCCAACCCCCTGCCACAGCAGGATCCCCTAGATCTAGTCATCAGGGATTGGAAGGGACCTCGACAGATCACCCAGTCCAATCCCCCTGCCACAGCAGGACCACCTAGACCAGAAGGCAGTTACTTCCAGGGTACCACAGGAGGAGGGAGACTGAACACGTGATGCTTTCCCCAAAGCCAACGATCCATGATTACAAAACCCTACTAGCTCCCCTTAACTCCGTGAACACAAAATGAAGCAACTCACCTGCTGTTAATTAGCTATAATTTGTAGGTTTATGGGCATTAAACACAGCGTGCTGATTTGCATACATTAGCATGTCATTTACATGCCATCTTCATGTAGTCGGTGCTATAGCTGTTACCTTCTGTGGCCTGTTTTCTCCGAGGACCCTAATGGAACACGACAGACTTCTCACTGTGTTTACCCTGTTACCTTACACCCCGGGGTTCAGAATCAGGTGTCCTGCTGAGAAGTGGGAATTTGCACGCAGGAGGTTTTGCTTTTCAGCTCTGAGCCCTTTCAGGACCACCCACCCTGCTGCGTGTTCGAACGCCACACCAGGACGGGCTGCCCAGGGTGCTGGCTGAGTCCCCACCCCAGAGGAATTTAAAAGTCACTTAGCTGTGGTGCTGGGGAATCTGGTTTAGGGGTGAACTTGCAGAGTGGGGTTGATGGTTGGACTCTCTGACCCCAGGGGTCTCTTCCAACCTGAACGATTCTGTGATTCGAAAAGTCCTCTTTTCTCACCCACAGGAGGACACTCAGTATTTTAAAAGTCAGGTACAAGGGTGGAAATTCACCCCACTGACTGCATCAGCTCTAAAAAAACCCCACAGAACGTCAGGCACAAGAATTAATGGGTCCGACTCCGTCTTTCAGCACCTAAAGGCACAGAGGGAGAAAAATAATCTGCAGCTGGGGAAAGCTGAGCAGGGTCAAAGGGCAGCGCCTGCATCTGCATTCACTGAGAGGCAGAGAGGAGAAATAAAGGGGCTCTCTTTGTTGCAGCTCAGCACTATTTTAGAGAGAGCAGATACTAACTTAATTACCACAGTTCCCTTTTGCACTGGAGCGCTGCAGCAGGCTATAAATCAATACTTAAGGTCACATTGCTAAAAGCCCTGAAAAACAGCCTTTTCTCCCGCTGTAGAGTTGTTCACTGCCTCCTGCGCCTGTGGCGTGGGAGCTCGATACCAGACGGGGACCAGGGAGAGACGGGGAGTGCAGAAGGAATCGGAACTGCAAAGAGGTGGGGAGGGAGGTGGGCAAGGTGGGCTCACGGCGGGTAGCATCACTGCGTCAAACCACAGACCGTTAGGGGTTGGGAGGGACCTCAGAAGGTCAGCCAGTCCCATCCCCCTGCCACAGCAGGATCCCCTAGATCCAGTCATTAGGGGTTGGAAGGGACCGCAAAAATCACCCAGTCCAATCCTCCAGCCACAGCAGGATCACCTAGACCAAACCACAGAGGAACATGGCCAGGTGGGTTTTAAACATCTCCAGAGGAGAGAGACTCCACAACCCCCTCTGGACGGCCCCTGCCAGGACTCTGTCACCCTCACTGGGAAGAAGGTCCTTCTCATATTGATGTGGAACCTCCTGTGTTCCAGCTGACACCCGTTACTCCTCGTCCTATCAGTGGGTGCCCTGAGCAGAGCCTGGCTCCATCCTCCTGACACCCACCCTTCACATATTGATCAACATCCATGGGGTCACCCCTCAGTCTCCTCTTCTCCAAGCAGAAGAGCCCCAGCTCCCTCAGCCTTTCCTCATCAGGGAGATGCTCCCCTCCCTCCATCATCTCTGTGGCTCTGTGCTGGACTCACTCCAGCAGCATTCAGTCCTCCTGGAACTGAGGGGCTCAGAACTGGATGCAGTATTCCAGATGTAGTCTCAACCAGAGCAGAGCAGAGGGAGAAGACAACCTCTCTCAATCTACTAACCAAGCTAAAGACACCCAGCTGGGAGACAGGAGACACCTCAGCAGGTACCCAGGAGCACGAAATCTGTTCCATTCTGTTTTGGATTCCTGTTCTGGAGGGCAAACTGATGGGGGAAGAGCAGATCTGAAAAAACCCCACCCCAAAAGCCAGTTATTTCTGCTGAGTGTATCTTTGGCAACTTCTCCACACATCTGAAAGCAATGATCCGTGTGCACGCGTGACATCTTACTCCAATAAATCCCTGGGAGCAGAGCTCACTATTTGCAAAAATAGACTTTTATCCTATTTTTTTTTTGCTTTTCCCCCCCATTTATTTTTGTCTTATACCTGCTGACCCAGATCTTTCACAACCTTTGGAAGAGAAAACAGTCTTGATGAGATTGGGAAGATAGCGGAGGACGCCGCTTTCCAGCTGAGAGACGCTTGGCACGGGGCTGAGCGGCTTAGCCAGAGGGAGGCTCCTTTTCCTTTGGGATCATGCTGGCAGCACAAGGCCAGCACTAATATCAGACAGAGGACGTGCAGCCAGGTGCCCAGGGTACTACAAGTGTGAGGCACAGGAGCCCACCAATGATCCTATGATCCCACAAATGCTGACATTAGATGCTACATCACCTGCAGCTTTGGTATTTACCAACGCCTTGATGGAGCTTGTGGAGAGTGTGATTCCAATTGGTGTCGGGGGGATTAAAGAATTGAGACATCTATCCCATATTTGAAAGGCACCCCCCACAGTTCAAGGTTTTTCTTAGTTTTTAAATCATTAATATATTTTTCATGTAAATGGCCATTTAATTTCAAAACCTGCCTGCTGCCTTACAAGGGAGCGGGAGGCAAAGGCTGGCTACCCCTCATCACAGCACACTGCTAGCAGGGTTATAGCTCAAGTGTGAAGTGCTGCTGATGAATTCATGCTGCTGCTGGAACAGAGGAGGTTCCACGTCCATCTGAGAAGAAGCAACTTCCCAGTGAAGGTGACAGAGCACTGGAAAGGGGCTGCCCCCATGGGGGTTGTGGAGTCTCCTTCTCTGGAGATGTTTCAAACCTACCTGGATATATCTGTGTGCAACTGGATCTAGGGAACCCTGCTCTGGTGGGAGGATTAGACTGGATGACCTTTCAAGGTCCCTTCCCATCCCTAATGTTCTGTGATTCCCTCAAATACAGTCCTGGAGGTCTGACAGACCAGTGGGAGAGGATGGACAGGCATCCAGGATCTCATAATCTCAGGCGTGTAAGTGGTCAAGACATCCTTTGATTTTGGAGAGATTTGGACTTCCACTTCATGGAAGGGACCTCAAAAGATCATCCAGTCCCATCCCCCTGCCACAGCAGGATCCCCTAGATCCAGTTGCACAGGAACACATCTGGGCAGGTTTTAAACGTCTCCAGAGAAGGAGCTCATTTGTGGCCACCACAAAATCAAATGTTTTGAAGACACTTGTTCTAGAAAGTTCCTGAGAGGAGCAAGAGGATGATGTCATTTTGCATTGAAGTCTTTTTTTACCTTCTTGCACAAGTAAAAATAGCTCCAGTAACCTGTGACTGTCCTGATAGCAGGAGTCCCCAGAGTACCAGAGCCAGCTTCCTGAGGCATTGTTTGACGAGGAACTGGCTTCAGTTCCAACAAGCAGAGGATAAAATTATCCACGTGCGCCTTCACGGTCAGATGTAAAGACAAAGCTAATCTCTTCCTTTTCATTCTTTGTCAGAGAGATGCTGGCACAGCTAGTGAGCACCTGATGGCTAGGGAGAAAAAAGGTTAATGGTTGGGCTAGATGGTCTTGAAAGCATTTTCCAACCCTGACTCTGTGATATTCTCTCTTTTAAAGACCTTTTTGTGGTTTTCCTGATGGGCATCACACTAGCTCCCCAACAGCTACAGAGATGGGGCTTCCTCTGAAGATGTTCTGTCATTAGAATTTATTGAAGTTGGAAAATTATGAAAGCTTCCAGTCCAAATGGATAAGTATTTGTGGTAGAATTTGACAAGGCTGTTAGATTACAGCAAAAACAAGGAAAATCCCAATATTCAAAGTGACACCCGGAGTGAAGTTACCCTGTCCTAATTCACAGAATCACAGAACATTAGGGTTTGAAGGGACCTTGAAAGATCCTCCAGCCCAACCCACCTGCCACAGCAGGATCCCCTAGATCATCCAGTCACAGATGCACAGAGTCATTCAGGATTCTGAACGATTCTGGAAAAGACCCCCAGGATCATCAAGTCCAGTCATCAGTCCAACTGCCCTGCCAGAGCAGGGTCACCTAGATCAAGAGTCACTGCTGTCCTCTTGATTTGAAACAGAATCATAGAGTTGTTCAGTTTGAAAAAGACCCCTGGGAATCAGAGTCCAACGATTAATGCCTCTAGGATAAAATAATAACTGATTCATTTTTTGTGAAGACTAAAGTTGTGCTCTAGGAGGAAGAAAACCTCCACAACCAAACGCTCCCCTGGTGCCTTCAGGCTCTGCCCTCCCGTCCTGGCGCTGGTTGCCTGGGAGAAGAGCCTGACCCCCACCTGACTACATCAGCTCCAGGGAGCTGGAGAAAGGAAGGTGCCCTCTGAGTCTCCTTTTCTCCAGGCTAAACCCCCCAGCTCTGTCAGCCTCTCCCCATCAGCCTTTCTCCTCCAGTCCTTTCCCAGCCTCGTCGCTCCTCTGAACCCAGCACTTCATGTCTTTTCTCCAGAGACCACTCGTCTCCTGTGCCAAACCTCAACCCATACAGTGAAGTGCCAGAGAAAAAGCCAACACTGAGAACAGCAGGACAAGCTGGAATAAGGCTGAGGAGGGGCTGAAAAGGTCTGATTATTCACAGCAAAAACTGGAAGCAGTTCAAGCACCGTCCAGCTGAGAGGCTCCAAATACTCATAATATTATTCCTGGGTTGTCAAAAAAGACCAACACCAAGCAGCTGCTCTACTGTTCCAGCACCGTGTAGGCAGTTCTCCAGAGCTGAAAATGGGGAATTTAACCACAGAATCACAGACCATTAGAGATTGGAAGTGACCTCGAAGGATCAGCCAGTGCAATCCCCCCACCACAGCAGGATCCCCTAGGTCCAGCCGCACAGGAACATGGCCAGACGGATTTTAAATGCCTCTAGAGGAGACTCCACAACCCCCTGGGCAGCCCCTGCCAGGGCTCTGGCACCCTCACGGGGAAGGAGATCCTTCTCACACTGATGTGGAACCTCCTCTGCTCCAGCTCACACCCGCTGTCCCTTGTCCTGTCACTGGGTGCCCCTGAGCAGAGCCTGGCTCCATCCTCCTGACACCCACCCTTCACACATTTATAGACATTAATGAGGTCACCCCTCAGTCTCCTTTTTTCCAAGCTGAAGAGACCCGGCTCCCTCAGCCTTCTCTCATAAGGGAGATGTTTTACTTCCTTTATCATCTTCTTGCCTCTATGCTGGACAATCCTTAGATCCATAATCAGACCAAAACTCTACTCAGTTGGATTTTTCTTAAAGATTAAAAAAACCCAAAAAAACACTAGGAAAGAAAATATTTGTAAGGAAGGGAAAACATAACTGCAAGACCCAAGTTATAAAATATTTCATACGTTTCATAATCTCATAATATTATTGTATTTCTTTTTTTACTAAAAATATCTCGATGTCTGCCTGGGAGAAACGTTCTGAACGTCATGAAGCCATCCAACCCTTTCCTGCTGCCGCAGCAAATGCAGGCAGGATTGCTGCAGCCACACTCAGGCTTTTGATTCCGTTGACCAGGTTCAAAATCTCTTCACCTAATGTGTACCTCCTGTTTCTCTAAGCCACAAGAAACACTTTCCAAGACGCCAATCTCCTTCTCAGTCCCCTCTGGCTTTTTGGTTGCAAGGAGTTTTGGCCCGTGCCGGCGGTTACGGGCGGCTGCAGAAGCTGGCTTACCTGCCATCAGGCTGGCAACGCACGGCGCTCAGACGAATGCCCCGAAGCCTTCGTTCGGTGGTTCCTCACGCTTCTGAGTCTTTGCACGTGGACCCCGTGGGAAGTGGCTACACCCGGGGTGGGAGCAAACAGCCAGGGCTTCTGTTCAGCTGCCAAACTCAGGTCCAGCCCGAGGAGACAAGAGTCCAGTTCTGAGTGAATGAAGATGTGCTGCTGCGGTTTTCTTCACTAGAACACAAGAAGGGCAGGTTTTAGGCTTTGTAGTTTTTTTCCCCCTTCTCCAACTTGAAAACAAGGTGAAGTCTTTATTTCAAAGAGTTAAGGGTTAAAAATCACAAAAATGGGTGAAGAGAGAGGTTTTCTTTCTTTACCCTCCTGCTCAGTGACCCAGACCACAACCCAAGATGCCACGTGCCATTTCACAGAAACACAGAGAACGTTAGGGGTTGGGAAGGGTCCTCGAAAGATCATCCAGTCCCATCCCCCTAACAGCAGGATCCCCTAGATCCAGTCATTAGGGATGGGAAGGGTCCTCGAAAGATCATCCAGTCCCATCCCCCTGCCACAGCAGGATCCCCTAGATCCAGTCATTAGGGATAGGAAGGGACCTGGAAAGATCATCCAGTCCAGAATCCCCTAGACCCAGTTGCACAGGAACACATCCCAGAGGGTTTTAAACATTTCCAGAGGAGGAGACTCCACAACCCCCCAGGCAGCCCCTTCCAGGGCTCCATCATCTTACAACATTTTCACAGAATCATTCCAGTTGGAAAAGACTCCTGGGGTCATCAAGTCCAACCATCAACCCTACTCCACCAGGTCACCCCTAAACCAGATCCCCCCAACACCACAGCTAAGCCAGTTTTAAACACATCCAGGGATGGGGACTCAACCCCCGCCCTGAGCAGCCCATCCCAGTGCCTGACCACTCTCTCTGGGAAGAACTTTTTCTTGATGTCTAATCTAAACCTCCCCTGCTGGAACTTGTTTCCTTAAGGGTCCCTTCCCACAGTTCCATGACTCTTCATTAAAGCAAAGCAAGACACTCCCTGACAGCACCAAGGCACAAAGAAATGAAGGAGAGTGAATCTTCCCTGACAGCACCATTTCCCACTATCTGACGATCAGAGAGCCCAACGCTTTTGACCAAATACGACCTCCTTCCTCTCCTTCTGAGCTTTAAACACAGGCTCGTGCTAATTGCAGACAGCAGCAGAGCAGCACCGAGCGATTCAAGACCGGGAAAGGCAATAAACAAGCCCTAGTGGCTGGCACGCTGCGGGGAGCTGCCTGTCTGTCACTGCCAGAGCCTCCAGTAAAGAGTCCCGAGCTATTCGACTGCTCCTGTCCTTGCATCACGCCGGATACCTATAATTTATGACACGGAGCCATTGCTTCATGAGTTGCACTTCCCTTTAAACTGATGCTGAACTCGTTAGTAGGGGAAATGTGACAGGTTGATAGTGGTTTCTTATCTGCAGGTTAAACATTGTCAGAATAATTCATGGCCAGGCAACAGTTAGAACTGTAATGTTTTTATAATTAGAGCTGGAGTGGACAGTTCACCGAGGATTTGAGCTCCAGCAAACAAGCCCCCGTCACTGTCAGACTGAAGCTCATTGCTTCCCCATCCATCAGGTTCCAGGGAGGAAATATTTCAAAGCTTGACATGCCGAGCTCGTAGGAAACGTCCCCAGCACTCCGAAAAGCCGGGGATGACTATTTCCAGTCATCACCACTCAAAAATAACGAGTCTGGCTCCAGAAACAAGATTGACTTCAAAACCCCAACACTCTTCGGGGGTGCAATGTTATCGCTATTTTTGTCCTCTCAACTTTAAATCATTAAGATCTTTGGAAGCCTGTTTTTTCCCCTTTGCTATCAAAGCCAGAATCTCAATTTCCAGTTCCATGAGCAAAGGCTGCGATTGCTTTGAAACCCTGTGACTCAGAAAGATGGAAGTGGAGGAAGCACACTGTGAGGCTCGTGACAGAACTCACAACAGCCCTCGCTAACAAGGTCACCGCTCAGACGAGGACTTTCCAACCCAAGTTTAATTACTCTGCTGAGCCATTTCGACTTGCATCAGCCACAAGGCTCATTTTATCTCTAATTTCAGCAGCACAGAGACTCTAGCAACTGAGCAAGTTTCCTGTGAGTATTAGTCTACATTAATTAAGAGTTAGAATGCATTCTAGATATACATTTATATTCTACAAAACCCCCCTAATACTACTAATAAAATAATAATAATGGTATTTTAAAAACTATATACAGGTTTGAATAGTCTGCTCTCTGCATGTTTTGGGTATTTCATCTTAGATATGTTTAACCCAAACTTTACTGTTGGAATGGGCATGTGCAAGTACTCCAAGAGTATTTTGTGATAACAGAACCTGCATCAAAAGAAGCAGTGACAGTCGGTCAAAGGAGGGGATTCTCCTCCTCTACTCTGCACTGATGAGACCCCACCTGGAGCACTGGCTCTAGTTCTAGGGTCTCCAATATCAGATGGGCACAGGGCTCCTGGAAGGTGTCCAGAGGAGAGCAGCTCAGATGATCAGAGGGCTGGAGCACTTCCCCTATCAGGACAGGCTGAGCAAGTTGGGGTTGTTCAGCCTGAAGAAGAGGAGGCTCCCAGCAGCTTTCCAGTCTCTGAAGGAAGGGGGCTACAGGAAAGCTGGGAAAGGGCTTTTGACAGGGGTGGTAGTGAGAGGACAAGGGGAAAGGGTTCCAGTCTTGAAGAGGGGTTGGACATGAGGAAGAAATTCTTTGCTGTGAGGGTGCTGAGATGCTGGAACAGGCTGCCCAAGGCAGCTGTGGCTGCCCCATCCCTGGCAGTGTTGAAGGGCAGGTTGTCTGGGGCCCTGAGGAACCTGCTGTAGTGAAGGTGGCCCTGCCTGTGCAGGGGGGTTGGAACTGGGTGATCTTTCCATTCCCTTCCATCCCTGGCCATTCTATGACTCTATGAACTGAATCCAATAAGATCATGAAATCATTCAGGTTGGAAAAGACCCTTGGGATCATCGAGTTCAACCATCAACCCTACTCTACAAGTTCACCCCTTAACCAGATCCCCCAACACTACATTCAAGCGTCTTAACTACTGTTAATCAATTGTTGTTTTCAACGCTGCCCCAGAGTTGCTGCCCATTCATTGCCACATAAATTTCTTGTTTGGTTTCCTTCACTATTTTTATGCATCTGCAGGACCCGTGGAAGGTTCTGAGACAATCCCTTCAAAGAACAACATCCTCCTCTAGCATCTCTATCATAAAATACAGGGAGTACTAATTAGAGCTCATCCAAAGCTAGAAAC
This sequence comes from Rhinopomastus cyanomelas, assembly GCA_013400115.1. Classification (NCBI taxonomy): domain Eukaryota; kingdom Metazoa; phylum Chordata; class Aves; order Bucerotiformes; family Rhinopomastidae; genus Rhinopomastus; species Rhinopomastus cyanomelas. Next base: position 279,713 of record VXBP01003601.1, on the reverse strand, counting down.
CCACCTTCTATCCTTCTTTCCACCTGACGAGTTGTCTTTTCCCTCTCCAAGTTTACAAGGAAAATTAAAAAAAGCAGTGTTTTCAAGAAAGAAATAAAGTCTCTGTAAACAAAGAAGGAAGCCAACACACACGCACTTTTAATAATGCATGAAAACTTATCTTAAGAATAATGCTCATGGAAGAGCCGAGATCGTCCCCAGCCTAAAGATTCCCAACCGGCAAAACGTAATTAAAGTAAGAAGTGTTGAGCAAATAAACCTGTTACGTCCACGGTATTACTGGGCAAAATGGCTCTGCATTCATCACTTTGCCACTGTAATTACACTGACTGCTGCTCTTCATGCATATGTTCATATCCTGCCAGCATTATGGGGGATGAGCTGGAAATTGCAGAGCACTGGCTCCAGGGAAGATTCTAATGCAGGCAGAGGGCAGTTTTACAGACTGTTACCAAAAACCCATCGCTATGCTGAATCCAGGAGCTGCTTCTGTTTCTTGCAGTTCTGAGAGACACCATCTCCCTAAAATAGTAGCACAGAAGGTTAGGGATTGGAAGGGACCTCTGAAGATCATCCAGTCTAATCCCCCCGCCACAGCAGGATCTCCTAGATCCAGTCATTAGGGATTGGAAGAGACTTTGAAACATCACCTAGTCCAATCCCTCTGCTACGGCAGGATCCCCCAGTTCCAGTCACACAGGAACATGGCAGGAGGGTTTTAAATGTCTCCAGAGAAGGAGACTCCACAACACCCCTGGGCAGCCCCTTCCAGGGCTCTGGCACCCTCAATGGGAAGAAGGTCCTTCTCACATTGATGTTGAACCTCCTCTACTCCAGCTCACACCCACTGCCTCATGTCCTATCAGTAGATGACTAGATGATCTTTCAAGGTCCCTTTCAATCCCTAATGATTCCATGACACTGAGCAGAGCCTGGCTCCATCCTCCTGACACCTGCCCTTGCCATATTGATCAACATTCATGAGGTCACCCCTCAACCTCCTCTTTTCCCGGCTCAAGAGTCCCAGCTCCCTCAGCCTTTCCTCAGCAGGGAGATGCTCCACTCCCTCTATCTCTGTAGCTGTGCTGGACTCTCCAGTAGCTCTGTGTCCTTCTGGAACTGAGGGGCCCAGAACTGGACACAAGATTCCAGCTGTGGTCTCCCCAGGGTAGAGAGGAAGGAGAACCTCTCTCAATCTGCCAACCATAGAATCTTAGAATCATTAGGATTGGAAAGGACCTCGAAAGATCATCTAGTCCAATCCCCCTTCCTTAACAGGATCCCTAAGACCAAGTCACACAGGAACCACCCCCCTTCCTATCCACCCCAAGATACACTGTTGGCCATCTTAACCACAAGGGCACATTGCTGGCTCAATTAATGAAGTGCTGGCTTCTAAAACCGAGGGAAAGTGGGTTTGGGATCCCACAGGTCAGCTGAGGGTCCCCTCAGCCTGGGATTCTGAAAGTAGCTGAAGTGTGAAACTCATGGAAGACACTTGGTTTGTCTTGAGCAAAGAAAGGAAAGGGAAAACACGATGTCATTTCTGTGTCAATAAGGACCCCCTATTTTAAGAGCGTTGGGATTATTTCAGGAGGTTGTGTCTCACCCTTGACTGGCTGGATGTGTCCTCGAGAGGGTGTGCTGGCTATTCACAGCAAAAAAAGGGTCAGGAAATGCGTTCCCGTGGGATGAACTTTTCTGAACCTGGAAATGAGCAAAGAGACTTGGAAGTGACTTTTGAGTGTTCGGACGAACGACGCCAAAGCTGCCTGCAGCACTCTGCAAACCCCCGTGACGTCCGCAGCGCCGCCCGCACTGTGGGGCTAGTCCTTGAACGCTGTCATCGGGGCTGAGAAGCCCCTGGGAACGGGAGGGCTTGTGGAAGAGAACCAGCGAGGGACGCTCAGACAGCGTGTCACCTTAAGGACCTACTTAGGGAGGGCTTGTTAAACATCAATATTTGAACTAAGAGCCGTTGAAACTACTGCAGGCATGAGTAACCCACATTACACAGAGTTGCAGGCATCTCAGCAGAAAATATCTAGACCATTACTGCTCCAAGATGTCAAGTGCAGTAGGAAATTTCGGCCACGGAGTCAAGGCTGTGAATATTTAACTGGCCTGGCTGCGTGTGTTTAACCACCCAGCCACATCCTGCTCGCTTTACGCTCCTTTCCTCACCCAGGGTTCAGGGAAGAAAACACCTCCATGGAGGGAATCAATACTCTTGCCGTGGTGCCACATCCGTTAGCTCCAGAGCAGAAGACGGCACCGAAATCTTTATCTACCTAAGAGGCTTCGATTTCCTCGTCGATGCCCAGCATCTGAATATTCTTGTATTCATGGTTTCACAGCCTCACAGGACATCAGGGATTGGAAGGGACTGCAAAACATCATCCAGTCCAACCCCCCTGCCACAGCAGGGTCACCTAGACCAAGCCGCACAGGAACGCGTCCAGGTGGGTTTTCAACGTCCCCACAGAAGACGACTCCACAACCCACCCTGGGCAGCCCCTTTCAGGTCTCTGTCACTCTCACCATGAAGTTCCTTCTCAGATTTTTGTGAAACTTCCTATGCTCCAGCTCACACCTTTTCCTCCTTGTCCTGTCTTTAGATGCCCCTGAGCAGAGCCTGCCTCCATCCTCCTGACACCTGCCTTTCCCATGTTTAACAACATTAATGGGGTCACCCCTCAGTCTCCTTTTTTTCCAAGCTGAAGACACTCAGCTCCCTCAGACTTTCCTCATCAGGGAGATGCTCCACTCCCTTCCTCGTCTCTGTGGCTCTACCCTGGACTCAAGCAGTTCCCTTGTCCTTCTGGAACTGAGGGACCCAGAACTGGACCCAATACTCCAGATCTGGTATCACCAGGGCAGAGTAGAGAGGAAGGAGAACCTCTCTCCACCTGCTAACCACCTCCCTTCTGATCCACCCCAGGATGCTGTTGGCTTTCTTGGCCACAAGGGCCCATTGCTGGCTCCTGGCCATCCTGCTGGCCACCAGGACCCCCCATTTCCCTTTCTCCTCTGCTGCTCTCCAACAGGTCAGCCCCAACACACTAAACACACTGCAAGCAGTTCCACACGCTCCAAACCCCTACCCTGATTTACACCACCGTGCTTAGCCCTGCGGTTTGGAGCAACAACGAGGACTGGAAAACATAAAGGAACCCCCAGGTTTTGCCAAGGTGCTCAGAAACGAAGCTGCGGAGAGAATGCTCTGGCAGAGTGACGCTGTCAGAGAACAACACAGACCACTGGCATAACAACCACGCTGTCAAAACATAGCCAAAGGAACACAGTTTGAAGAGAATTAGAGCATCATTATCAATGACATGAAGAAAAAAAGATAAGAGCAGCTTAACTACTGCCTGTCACTGCAGGCACCGGGTTCAGCACCCAGCTTCAATAGCACCCAGGCAGCTGCCGGTGGATACACCCCGTATTACATGGTAATGGAAAAGTTAAGACTGCCAAGATAACACTTCATTTCTTCTCCATGTTCACTCTAGTGGAAGGACCGTTCAGCTGGTTTGCATGGGGTGCTCTGTGATTGCTCAATTGGGTAGCGAGATGTTCATGGCGGCTCCACGGCCGACAGCTGCTCCGTGCTCGGCACTGGAGTGCAGAAGGAAATACACCCAGCAGCACTCAGCGTGTGGATGGGATTTCAAGTCATCAAAAACACCAAGCCATGAAAAAAGTCCTGAAACAGACCTTTCTCTGTGTTAATGTCATCCACATATCGTCACAGAACCACGGAACATTTTGAGGTCCCATCTGATCCCAAATATCGTCTCCAGTCCAATCCCCCCAGCACAGCAGGATCACAAAACATTTGGGATTGGAAGTGACCTCAAAAGATCATCCAGTCCAATCCCCCTGACACAGCAGGATCCCCTAGATCCAGTCACACAGGAACATGGTCAGGTGGGTTTGAAACATCTCCAGAGAAGGAGACTCCACAACCCACCTTGGCAGCCCCTGCCAGGGCTCTGGCACCCTCCCTGGGAAGAAGGTCCTTCTCAGACTGATGTGGAACCTCCTCTGTCCCAGCTCACACTCACTGCCCCTTGTCCTGTCACTGGGTGCCCCTGAGCAGAGCCTGGCTCCATCTCCCTGACACCCACCTTTCCATATTTATCAGCATTAACGGGGTCACCCCTCAGTCTCCTCCTTTCCAAGCTCCAGACCCCCAGCTCCCTCAGCCTTTCGTCATCAGGGAGAGGTAACTACAAAGAGTTGTTTTCTCTAAGGTGCTAAAGAAACCCAACTCCAACCCCACGCACCCTCAAAAGAGCAACACAAGCACTGCCACGTAAAATGGAAATAGATGTGAAGGCGACAGGCTACTGTGGCTCAAGGGGACTCGCAGTCTGTCGCTCAAAAAGCCAACTACAAGGCAGACAAAGAGCAGAAAATATGTGTGAGACCAACAGCAGCACTCAGAGCTCACAGACAGAGGCTGCGCTGAGGCAGGACACAGAATGGCATCTGTTGACACGCTTGCAGTGCAGACACTGGAGCGAGCATTCCTTCTCCCTCAGGTGTGCCAGCCCTATCATTCCCCTCAGCAGTGGATTAAAATGATGACAGATGAAGATCGTCCGTTGCCAAAGCAAATGAAGGATTGCCTTTAGATTCATAATTACTTGGTTCTGGGCCATTAAAAAAGACACAAAACTGGAAGCTGAAACAGCCTCAAAGCCCTAGTCTGGCAACATCCAAGTGGTCAGAGTCGCCAAGCGGTAGCGCATTTCAGAGCCCTGGCAGGGGCTGCCCAGGGAGGTGGTGGAGTCTCCATCTCTGGAGATGTTTCAGACCCACCTGGACATGTTCCTGTTCCCACCATGAGGGTCAGAGAACCACAGAATATTAGGGATTGGAAGGGACCTCGAAAGTTCATCCAGTCCCACCCCCCTGCCAGAGCAGGGTCCCCTAAATCCAGTCACACAGGAACAAGTCCAGGCAGGTTTTAAACATCTCCAGAAAAGGAGACTCCAGTTTCACCACAGTGACAGATACCAGTCATACTGGAAGCTTTTCAGACTGACTCCAAATGAGACATTAACTTACTGCCTGGAGCACAGACTTTCCTCTTCCACTGGCCGAGCGCACCAGGGAACGTTTCAGACAGTGTTTTGCAGGACAAGCCCTTTTGTTTAGCTAATAGGGCTCGTGTAGGTGCTCCCAGTGGGAAAACATCTGTTTTACAGATCTGTCCTCCTCTATATTCAAGCTACAGACTCTGGAACCACATCCAAACGTTCCCAAAGTTCAGCAGTGGGGTCTCTGTAATGACTTCAGGGACTTGGACTGAAGTCATCACACAGAAATAGGCCAGGCTTGAGATTTGAGCCTTCTGCACTTTCAGGGACACTTTGGGGTTTAGTTGTAAGTCCAGCTCTGCTTCTCTGTTACAAGTAGAGTCATTTACTACTGCTTTGGGCTGGCAGCACCTTTCCCCAGCAACACAGCACCAGCACATCCGTCAAACGAACTGCTCTCATGAAAAAACTGAGGTGAGACCACAGAATCACTGAGCATTAGGGACTGGAAGGGACCTTGAATGATCATCCAGTGCAATCCCCCTGCCACAGCAGGATCCCCTAGATCCAGTCACTAGGGATGGGAAGGGACCTTGAAAGATCATCCAGTCCAGTCCCCCTGCCACAGCAGGATGCCCTAGATCCAGTCACTAGGGATGGGAAGGGACCTTGAAAGATCATCCAGTCCAGTCCCCCTACCACAGCAGGATACCCTAGACCAAGTGAATCCAAGTCATAGACACCACCTAAAGTGCAAACCTATGCCATAGATGCCATCTGAAATGCTCTGTAAAGCTGGGAGAGGCGCTTCCTACATCCTACATCACACGAACGAAGCCAGAGCAAGAAGAACAGCTCCCCACCAAAGCGGAGCCGCATCCACGAGCGTTTAGAGGCGATAGGTGCCTGGAGCTCAAGCTCCCCCTACACAGACGCTGCCATTGTAAGACCCTCGGGGTGTTCTCAAAGCTCTGCACGCTGATGCAGAGCCCTGTTTTCTTGGAGAAGGGCTGGAGCCAAACGCCCCAGAGGCAGGCTTAGAGGACTCCGTGGCATGTTGTTTCACCAGAGCTGCTTTGGTCTAGCTAGAAGATCAAAGGGATCTACTTTGCTTCCAAACCACAGCAGACTTCAGTGTGTCTGGGGCTGCGGCACAACGAGGCAAGTGTGTGCAGCAGGTGGTTCACCTCACTCATCGTGACTCCAGGACAGATGAGAAGGGAGGCAGCTCTTGAGAGATCTTTTGCAGCCTGGCAGCAGTTCAGTCCATTGCAGTTCTCCTTGCAAAGATCTGGCAGGATCTAAGCACTTCACAGAACATTAGGGACTGGAAGGGACCTCGAAAGGTCACCCAGTCCAGTCCAGAAACAAGCCCTCCCCTTGCCCCTCAGAAAAGCCCCCAAAGCTTCTTTCTGCACGGTCTTTGCCCCGTGTCTCAGGAGGCTCTGATAGCTATAACCAGGAGTGAGAGCATAAGGTCAGCGCTGATGGAGCTTGTTCTGAGCCAGGGCCCTCGGCACACGTGCTCGAAGAAAGCGCAGAGTCAGCACAATTTTAAAGAGCTAGCAGTCAGGTAGATTTGTGGGTGTTTTGCCTAGAAGTAAGATTATGTTGTGTATTTGTCTTCCCTTGAGGTCACACGAGGCACTGCCAGGCAGAGGAGCCAGATGTCAGTACCAAGCTGGTGTTCAGCACCCTCCCCTAAGTCTCTGCAGACACTCTGAATGTCCCTCTTTCAATCGCTCAGGGTTTTTCACCACTAGACAAGACAGCTCTTTATCTTTAACTACTTCCTCACTATTGAGGGAAGATCCAAGGAATTGGGCTGTGAAAGACTTATGGGAGAAATGAGGGCTCCCTCTGTCAATAAAAAGTCCCACTGGTGACCTTGGGCTGTAAGAACAAAAGCTCTTGGACCTCTGGATCTTTTGCCAGAAAGGGTCAGTGACCCAACTCAACAAAGTGTCTCTATAAAGAAATGGGGCCCACAATCACCATGATGAAAACTGATCAGCATGTGTCTTGGGAACAGGGACGCTGAGGATTTAATGGGTACAGAGAGGAGACAAACTTCCAGCCTAAAGGGACATGTCCACAGAATCACAGAAACAGAAACACAACCAGGAGGGTTTGAAACCTCTCCAGAGAAGGAGACTCCACAGCTCCCCTGGGCAGCCCCTCCCAGGCCTCTGTCACCCTCATTGGGAAGAAGGTCCTTCTCAGATTCATGTGGAACCTCCTCTGTTCCAGCTCACACCCCTTGCCCCTTGTCCTCTCACTAAGTGCCCCTGAGCAGAGCCTGGCTCCATCCTCCTGACACCCACCCTTTTCCATGTCTATCAACATTAATGAGGTCACGCTTCAATCTTCTTTTCTCCCAGCTCAAGAGATCCAGCTCCCTCAGCTTTTCCTCATCAAGGAGATGCTCCACTCCACCCCCTTCATCATCTTTGTGGCCCTGCACTGCACTCTCTACAGCAGTTCTTGTTATTTTGAACTGAGGGGCCCAGAACTGGACCAAACATTCCAGACGTGGTCTCAGCAGGGCAGAGTAGAGGGGGAGGAGAACCTCTCTATCTGCTAACCACCCCCTTCTAATCCATGCCAGGATGCCATTGGCCTTCTTTGGCCACAAGTGCCCATCGTTGGCTTGTGGTCATCCTGCTGGCCACCAGGACTCCCAGGTCCCTTGTTCCTACACCCCAGCTCTACTGAGCTGCTATACCCTAGCCCAAGTTAAAAGGGCAGTTTGCCCACTCAAGAGTTGCTCAGTAGGACACACGTAAGGATTAGTACAGAAATACACTAGAGGTTTTGATCTGAACTTCAAAAACAAACTCTAAAAAGCCTTTTCTATTTGTAACAGAAAAAACCCTTCAGCTCCATCAGCGTGGCACCTTCTACCAGCACTCCAAGCAAAACACTTGGTCCCTTCCCTTTAAAGATTCCCAAGCTAAGACATTATAAAAGTTCTTTTGCCCCAAGGGAAAAAAAACAAAACACCCTGACATTTCCACAACACACTGTCAACAGCCTGAGGGCTCTCTTTACTCAAAAGAGAGGAGAAAGAGGGCTCTACCCCAAGTTGCAGATCCCAGTATGGCCAGTACCTAGTGGGCATCCCTTCTTTCATGATCCAGTTTTGATTTGAAGGCATCTGAATTAATCCAAGACCAAGACAAGACTTTCACAGACCGGAATGAAAGGAAAGGTCTTCAACAGGGGAGGGTTAGACTGGAGATGAGGAAGAGATTCTTCCCAGAGAGAGTGGTCAGGTACTGGAAGGGGCTGCCCAGGGTGGTGGTTGAGTCCCCATCCCTGGATGTGTTTAAAAGTCACTTAGATGTAGTGTTGGGGGATCTGGTTTAGGGGTGAACATGTAGAGTAGGGTTGATGGTTGGACTCAATGACCCCAAGTGTCTTTTCCAACGTGAAGGACTCTGTGATTCAGGCAGATTCTGCTTTTCTTCTCCTCTTATCACTGGAGAACGAGCAATTAACGACCAGTGGAGAATCTATGCCTTGATTATGAATCACTTCCTGTCTGACTTGCTCTCTTGAATCATTTTTATTGTAAACTAAACTCTTTATGGATCATTGTCACTCATTAATTCCTGCCAACACCGGTGCTGAGGCTGATGCCCACCCTGATAACTTGCAACCTGACAAATTAGCGAAGAGAGACATTATTTTCCAGACCATTAATATCCACAGCAACCACGTCCGTCGATACCTGGACTGGTTTCTACAGACAGAACCTCACACAGTGCAGCAGGAGAGGCAACCAAAGGATAGCTGCCAACAAACCCCACAGAAGACTCTACCAACAAAGAGCCATCTTAAAGCGCTCAGCAGAGCACTACGTGGCCTGGAAACACAGCAGAACTTGGTGCTGGGTCACCATCAGATCACAGAGAGAAGGATTTGGGAAGGAGAGTGGAAAAATCACGGTTGTGAAGCTGGACATGGAGCCCACAGGACTGAGGAAAGAATCCTGTTGCAGTATAAAATGAACTAGAGAAACACAACGGAGTGAAAACCCGGCCACTGCTGAGATTTCTTGGTTCCTCTGGTCAGTTCTCTAAGCTTTTTATACAGCCAGGTTGGAAAAGACCTTGAAGATCACCAAATACAACCACAGATCTAACCTTGTCAGGCCCAACATCTACACTCTTCTCTTAAACACCTCCAGGGATGGTGACTCAACCTGTTCCCTGGTCAAGCTGCTCCAGTGCCTGACAACCCTTTCAGGAAAGAAAGTCCTCCTGAGACAGTCACAGAATGATTGAGGCTGGAAAAGCCTCTGAGCTCATCCAGCCCAGCCCAGCACCTCCATCGGCCACACCAGGGCACTAAGGGCCACAGCCAGGCTGGCCTTCAACACCTCCAGGGATGAGGACTCCACCACTGCCCTGGGCAGTCCAGTCCAGGCTCTGATCACCCTTTCTGTGAGAAAGGGTTTCCTAACATCCAACCTGATTCTCCTCTGGCACAGCTTAAGGCCATTTCCCCTCATTTCTCAACATCGGTTTGAGAAAGAGGAGGCTAAGGGGAGACCTCATCCCTCTCTACAAGTATCTGGAACAACATTGTAGATATGTTGGTGCTGGGCTCTTCTCACAGGTTTTTAGCAACAGGCCCAGAGGGAAGGGCTTCAAGCTCCATCAGGGGAGGTTTAGACTGGACATCAGGAAGAAATTCTTCCCAGAGAGAGTGGTCAGGCACTGGACTGGGCTGCCCAGGGTGGTGGTTGAGTCCCCAATCCCTGGATGTGTTTAGAAGTGGCTGAGATGTAATGTTGGGGGATCTGGTTTAGGGATGACCTTGCGGAGTAGGGTTGATGGTTGGACTCAATGATCCCAGGGGTCTTTTCCAGCCTCAATGATTCTGTGATTCCATTCTATGAAGTTCACTCTATGTGTTGTGTCACATCACACACTGATGGTTCAGGAGGACAATTGCACTGCAAATTCATCAACAGCTGACCACAGAATCACAGATCATTAGGGACTGGAAGGGACCTTGAAAGATCATCCAGTCCAATCCCCCTGCTAGAGCAGGAAGTCAAGATAGACCACATCCACTGTTCTGCCATCATCTATCCACGTGGTTCTGCCCTCATAAAAGGCTCTCAGGTTGGTCAAGCATGACCTCCTCTTGGTGAAGCCATGCTGACTGTCCCTAATGACCACCCTCCTGTCCTTGATGTGTCTGGAGACAGAATCTGGGATAAATTCTTCCATCACCCTTCCTGGGATGAAGGTGAGGCTGACTGGCCAGTGACAATTAACGGAGAGTCTTCACCAGGACAGACGCCGAGAGCCAGAGGGGCAGGCACACGCCCCACCACCTCCTCCTTCTCTTTGCAGCCTGGGAGAAGCTCCCACCCCTTTTCCCTCTCCAGGTGCACAGTGTCTCCCAGCGCTCAGCCTCAGGAAACTTTGCACATTTCACCAGGGTGGGAAAAAAGTTTTGATTTCATGGTAAATATTTCATTAAACAAAGACCAGATGTTTGCCTTAGCTCCTGTTCTACTCTGCCTTACTTTCCCAGCTGGAGTTATTAATTATACCTTTTATTCTCCTACTGCAGCTCTTAACTCGAAAAGATTAAATGGCTTGATTAGTGGTGTTTAGCTTTTCCTAGGTGGTTTATTGAATGTCACATCTAACATTCTGACACCTCACAGATGAAGCTAAACTCTTACAGCCCTGAAGAAATGAGACTGCTTGTTTTCTGCTTCCCCCCCCAGGAGGTGAGAGAAAGGCATTTGTCACTTATTGACAAACACTTCACGCAGCCTGTCAAAGAATCAAACGCCATCAGGGGTTGGAAGGGACCTCAAAAGACCACCCAGTCCAATCCCCCCATCCCAGTAGGATCCCCTAGATCCAGTCGCACAGGAACATGGTCAGGTGGGTTTGAAACATCTCCAGAGAAGGAGACTCCACAGCTCCCATGGGCAGCCCCTTCCAGGGCTCTGCCACCCTCACTGGGAAGAAGTTCCTTCTCAGATTGATGGGGACTCTCATCTGCTCCAACTCACACCCACTGCCCCTTGTTCTATCATTAGATGACACTGAGCAGAGCCTGGCTCCATCCTCCTGACACCCACCCTTTCCATATCTATCAACACTAATGATGCCACCCCATCCGCCTCCTTTTCTGGATGATCTTTTGAGGTCCCTTCTAATCCCTGATGTTCTGTGATAACCACTGCAGGTTGTTCCTATGCAGATGGAGCCAACGTGAGCTCAGTGTAGTCAGTTTCTATAATTGAAGTTCTGAATTTAGAGGGACCTAGTCTTAAAACACCAGACCCACCTTGAATGTCTTCCAGCTTGCCTTCATGTACACACACAAATGCCTACAGAGGAGGAGCTGTGGCACCATCACAACAGGGACAAGGGCATTGCGTGGAACTTGCCAGCTGGAGGAGCTCAAACGACAAAGCTGGGAGCAGCGAGGTCTGACCCCGAGTACATTACAGAATCACAGAACACTAGGAGTGGGAAGGGACCTTGAAAGATCATCCAGTCCAGTCCCCCTGACACAGCAGGATCCCCTAGATCCAGTCACACAGGAACATGCCCAGGTGGGTTTTAAATGTCTCCAGAGAAGGACAGTCTGCAACCCTTGTGGGCAGCCCCTTGCAGGGCTCTGTCACCCTCACGGTGAAGAAGGTCCTTCTCAGATTCATGTGGAACCTCCTCTGTTCCAGCTCACATCCATTACCCCTTGTCCTGTCACTAGATGCCCCTGAGCAGAGGCTGGCTCCATCCTCCTGACACCCACCCTTCAGATATTCATAGACATTAGACAGACCCCCCTTCATTCTTGCCCCATATGCCCAGTGCCCTGCGCTCGCACACGTGTGCCCGGAGCTCTGGCCAGGGACACAAGTGCCAAAGCTTTTCACACTCGGAGAAGTTGCTAAACCCGAAATGATTTTTACTTATCACGGATTCCCCCCCCCCCAATCTTTACCCAGCTTCTCCCTGCGGTCTCTCTCTCTGGGAGTGAGTGGAACGGGAATCCAACCAAAGTGACCCCCCGAGCCCCAACCAAACAAAACCAGATGTGGGACTGAAACGCTGGTTTATGCCCTCGCAGCAGCCCTTTGTTTCGCCTTGTTTGTTTAGCGCTAGTTTGGAAGAACTGCGGGTCAGAGGCTCTCAATTGCTCTTTGTTTACATCTCATCTGCAAGAAAAAAAGGGGCCTCCTCCTCCTTTGTGGGCTCTTGTACTGTGCCACAATAAAGATGACTATTAATAATATGACCTTCAGCGAGCTGGAAGGGAGTCAGCGATTCAAGGCATGGACACGGCAGCGATCCTCAGAGCGCCCGGGATCGCATCACCCTTCCGTTTGTTTCCAGCCCCGTCTCCACGCTGTGGTTCAGCCGCTATCACTTCTACCATTTGCATTCCTCTTCTCCCATGGTGTGAGTGTGTGTGTGTGTGTGTGTGTGGAGGGGGGGATGGGACTATCATAATTACACCACATTCTTCTGGGTTCCATAACGAGCTATTATTTTGCTAATGGAATATTCAAGCAGTCTGCGGTAATTTATCAAATAGTCCCAAGTCCCATTTTCGCTGTGTGAATCTTTTTGTTCGCAGGTAAATTGATGTGTGGGGGGTTATCAAGGCTTTTTTGTAATTCAAATTAACCATCCCACCCCCCACCTCCGAAATAAAAAAAGGAGAGAAGATCGTTAGGCACAGACTGTTGTTATTATTTTTTTTCCTAATGATGTTTAGAATTAGAATTGCGCAGCCTTCCTGCAGACTAGCAAGTCCTGCATTTTAATTCACCCTTACGGTGCTTTTGCATTTTAACACCTAATTTTTGAAAATTTGCCTAAACTAAAGGGGAGCAAGATGGAAATTCTGCTGCTCCTCACAACTATTGTCTCTGCCCTGCTGGCAGACCCAACTGCCAACAGCACAGAGTTACCGCTGAACTGGTGATGAGAGAGGGGAGAAAAAGCCTCCTCTCTGCTGGTTTTACTTACAGGAAGAAAAGAGTTAGATGTGCACATGTCCACAAAATCACAGAGCATCACGGACTGGAAGGGACTTTGAAAGATCATCTAGTCAAATCCCCCTGCCACAGCAGGACCCCCTAGATCCAGTTACATTAGGGATTGGAAGGGACCTTGAAAGAGCATCCAGTTGAATACCCCTTTCACAGCAGGATCATCTAGACTAAGTCACACAGGACACATCCAAGCAAGTTTTAAACGTTTCCAGAGAAGGAGACTCCACACACAACACTGACTTTCAGTTGTCCATTCCAGAAATCACAGAACATCAGGGATTGGAAGGGACCTCAAAAGATCATCTAGTCCAATCCCCCTGACACATCTGGATGCCCTAGATTCAGCCCAGGTGGGTTTGAAACATCTCCAGAGAAGGAGACTCCACCAGCTTTCCTGGGCAGCCCCTTCCAGGGCTCTGCCACCCTCACTGGGAAGAAGGTCCTTCTCATATTGATGTGGAACCTCCTCTGTTCCAGCTCACACCCACTGCCTCTTGTCCTGTCACTGGGTGCCCCTGAGCACAGCCTGGCTCCATACTCCTGACACCCACTCTTTCCATATTGATCAACATTCATGGGGTCACCACTCAGACTCCATTTTTCCCAGCCCAAGAGCCCCAACTCCCTCAGTCTTTCCTCATCAGGGAGATGCTCCCCTCCCTTCATCATCTCTGTGGCTCTGCACTGGACTCTCGCTAGCAGCTCTGTCCTTCTAGAACTGAGAGGCCCAGAACTGGACACAACATTCCAGATACACAGCGTTGACTTCCAGTCACCCATTCCAAGAACTCCCATCAGATTCTGCTTCCCTCATTCCACCAATTTCTCCGTTGTAGATGAGGTATCACGATAGCAGAGCACAAAACCAGAGATGAGATACCCATCTTCACCCAAAGCTCACAGATGGCATTAACTGCACTGATTTTGGGAGAGGGACCAGTGCAGGAACTTGCAGCTGAGTCAGGAATTACTGCCAGAAGCAGCACAGCCAGCAGGGCAGGGTGGAACGTGGGGAACTGTAACCCCAAAGCCAAACTCTCCTATAAACTAGTGAGTGAATCTGCGGCAACTCCCTGCACGCAGGCGTTTCGTTCCCTTCCCTCCTCGAACATATGTTAGATCTTAACACCACTGCAACACATTCTCTCTGAAACATATCACTCCCATTTATAAATACGTCATCCGAGGTGGTGAAATGCCAGGCAACTGCTCCACTGCCACGTCATTCTCTGGCCATAAATATCCTGAAGCGGGGCGTCACTGGCTTACAGTCTCTTGGTGAAAGTTGTGCAATGCAACGCTGGGCTGATACATAAATCAGTCACCACAGAATCAGACAACAGTAGAGATTGGAAGGGATCTCCAAAGATCATCCAGTCCAACCCCCTGCCACAGCAGGATCCCCTACATCGAGTCACACAGGAACATGCCCAGGCGGGATTTAAATGCCTCCAGAGAAAGAGACTCCACAACTCCCCTGGGCAGCCCCTGCCAGGGCTCTGTCACCCTCACCAGGAAGAAGGTCCTTCTCACATTCATGTGGAACCTCCTCTGTTCCATCTCACACCCACTGCCCCTTGTCCTATCATTGGATGCCACTGAGCAAAGTCTGTCTCCATCCTCCTGACACCTGCCCTTCACAGATGCCCTTCACAGTTTTATCACCAGCTCCCTCAGCCCTTCCTCATCAGGAAGATGCTCCCCTCCTTTCATCATCTCTGTGGCTCTGCACTGGACTCTCTCTCCAGCAGCTCTGTGTCCTTCTGGAACTGAGGAGCCCAGAACTGGACACAACATTCCACATGTGATCTCACCAGGGCAGAGCAGAGGTGGAGGAGAACCTCCCCCATGAAGGTCTGAGAATGCCTCCTCGTGCTGCTTAGCCAAGCTCTTTGCATCTCCGCAGAGCGTTATGGCTGGAGCAGGGTTCATTTGTGGCTTTGCCCATCACCTAGAGCGGAGGCTGCCATCACTGAAACCTTCAGCCAAAAATACCAGAGAAGGCATTGTCTTGAGGGTTTTTTGTTGAGGGCTCCCCCAGACAGTAGTTAGTTCTCTGGAAGCGTGAGGGGTCTGGTGGTGGTGTCCGTGGAGCAGAGAGGTGAAGCAGGAAACGCAGCATCTTGCTGCTGCTTTAAGAGGCTCCACAAGCTGCTATCAACTCCCCATCCCAAAAGTTCCACTGAATTTATGAGTCCTGCAGCTGAAGATAGATTTACAGTACTTTGCTTGCTGGCAAAGATCAGCTGGTCAAAGGTTTCTCCTTTTTGTGCTATAACCAGCAAAACTGTCCAAGAAAGAAGTGGATATCTGCTATATCTGGGAACACGCTGCTCCGCGCTCCCAGGGGAGTGCTGGGGCAGTCAGATGAGTCTTGGCAGTGCTGCAGCTCTGCCTGTGCACAAGCATCGCAGACCTGAGGGCCTCTGCCACCACAACACACCCATCAAGCTCTTCAGAGCCTCCTCAGAGCCAGCACAGGTTTGTCCCAAAATGGACAGACACAAGGGCAGCTCGGCAGGATGGGAAGGTGTCAGACACGGGAGACCTTCGCTGGTTTGTGGGGGGACATAACCTACCCCAGCAGTTATCACAGGGATGATCTTTGCGACGTGGGAACCTGCGCACTGAACTGCTTTTGTGACAGGGTGATGAGCAAGAGAGCAGAAACGAGGACTTCCAGTCCTCCTGGTGATGCAGAAAAATGCAGCTGCCCAGAACCGAGCAGCTTGTTGATAACCCTGTGAGCTAGTCCTCTGCTGCTGCAGGAGCCAGCCAGAGCCCACCACGCACCCTCGTATTTCTACTGTTTCAGCTGACCAGGATCCTGCTTTTCACAGAATTATTGAGGCTAGAGAAGCCCTCAGAGCTCAGCCAGCCCAGACCAGCAACTAACATCACAGTGGCCACACCAGCGCACTCGGGGCCACAGCCAGACTGTCCTGAAACACCTCCAGGGATGGGGACTCCACCACTGCCCCGGGCAGTCCAGTCCAGGCTCTGATCACCCTTCCTATGAGGAAAGGCTTCCTAACATCCAACCTGACCCTCTGCTGGCAGCTACACACCCTGCCCTCTCATCCTGGGAGAAGAGCCTGACCTCCACCTGACTACAACCTACCTCCCTTCAGGGAGCTGAGGAGAGAGAGAAGGTCCCTTCGAGTGCCATTTCCACTCATCTGATCAGTTCACACTGCCTAGGGATGAGTCCTCTCAATTTAGCTGCAGTCCTGAGCTGTAAAGGGGCACAGCCACAGGGGGATACAGCCATAAGGACACTGTCCTCTGGAGCCCAAGGCAACAGCTCCTGCTGTGCTGCTGGAATGGCATTAGCAGCGTATGGCTTCCAACCCAAACGATTCTAGGACACCACTCAAAATGTTCTGAGGCAGGATCCTCAGGGGCTGCTATTTCTTCAGGAAACAGGAATTAACCCACAATTAATTCTACAAGAGACGATGGGCTAAGATGGAAATCTTCACTAGAACACAGCCAGTTTGAACTGACCCTCCCCTGCTCCCATCTCTTGTTGTTCTCATGGTTTGGGTAGTGTGAAACGCAGCTGAACACACACGATTGTGAGGAGGATTTAAACAGACACGTGTGTGCAGCGTAACCACGGTGAACGCGGCCGTCTTCCCCAAGGTCACTGTCCCCCCGGCGATACTGCTCGGTGGTGGAGTTTATAGCTGGTCCAGACACAGGGGCTAGCGTTTGACATCCTAGGAATCTCAGGAAAGGCAAAACCACCCCCCGAGCTCACAGCTTGCCCTTGATCCTGACAAAGAGCCACCACTGCTGCTGCTTCAAGGGAGAAGTCTTCATTTTGCCGCAAACCCTTCCCCTGCCCCCTCGCCTTCGGAATCAATACATCGTAGCGAGTGATTTCATTAAGTGCTCCTCGTGCTCAGCGCACAGCTCGTCTTGGAGGACAACCTTTAGTTGTCCCAGCCGCCCGCCAGCGCCGCCAGCGCAAGGGCACCGGGTGCTTTGTAACGGGGATGCGCCACGCGGGCCGGTCCTGCTCGGATTCATAAATATATATTGCGGTCGCTCCCGCTTCCATGAGAAAGAAAATTGTCTTGTGCTCCCTGGCGAGACTTCTTTGCTCCCTTCCCTTCTTCACTTCCAGACTGAGCTCCCCCCTCCTTTGAGAGGGCAACCTTAAGTGACAACAGGACAAATTTCACTTTGCCCTGGATGGGCTTTTCCAATTATCTTTCTCCTCTTGATTTCTCCTGGTTGACCCAGACCAGGCTGTTACCTTGACAGGGGTCCCCAACCTCCAGATTAATACATGCAAATGCCTGTCTTGTCCTTTCCCTTATCCCTGTCTCAGGTGCCTCACAATTGGGTTCCTGTGCTACTTGGTCTAGGTGGTCCTGCTGTGACCGGAGGATTGGACTGGATGATCTTTCAAGGTCCCTTCCAATCTGCAAGGATTCTATGACTGAAGTTTCCAAGAGATCCTGAGCTCTTGCTCAGTGCCCATGGCAGCACTGTTGACCTTTAAAGGTCCTTTTCACACCCAAAACCTGAACTCACCACACTGGTGAGACCACACTGGGAGTACTGGGTTTGGCTTTAGGCATCTCAATGCAAAACAGACACTGAGGGGCTGGAGTGGGACCGGAGAAGGGCAACCAGTTCAGGGAAGGGTCTAGAGAACAAACATTGGGAGGAGCTGCTGAGGGAGCTGGGGCTGGTTAGTCTGGAGAAAAGGAGGCTGAGGGGAGACCTTATTGCTGTCAGCAACTGCCTGAAAGAAGTGTAGAGTGGCAAGGATGTGGGTCTGCGTTACCAGTACAAACCAGCAAGAAGTACAAACGCTGCAGCAACCTGTCACCAGCTGCTGTCATTTGACCCTGAATGTGCCCATTGTAGCAGTTCTGTCACTTAAAAATGACCAACGTTCAGCAGAAGGTGCAATAACTGCTTAAACCACAGTAGTGGTTCCGTTGCGTGTAGATGCCTAACGCAGAACAATTCCTGTGACTGCGGTGGGCTGGGAGATGAACAAGAGGCAGCCCTGTAATTATGCCTCCAGGAAGGGATTCAGGTCTCTGGGACAGACTCTGTGCAACCATAACCACATCACACATCGCATACAACACTTCTGTTTGCCAAAACAACCCGACAGAAACCCAGCTGGCTACTTAAGCACAAATAACCGCTCCCTCGGTAGCCCAGCTGAACAACTTGGAGGCTGCAGGATTTTGTGCTGTAGCCATCAAAGCGAATCGCATCACTCTGTGCCTGCCCACAGGCTGTTCTGGCCAAGCTACAAGTCTTATGAGCCATCTCCTCCCCGTGCCTGGGACTTCACAAATTAGTCTCATGCCATGGGGGTCTTTATACACCACAGAGCTTTATGTGCGTTGAGTAGCTCTCATT
This sequence comes from Rhinopomastus cyanomelas, assembly GCA_013400115.1. Taxonomy (NCBI): domain Eukaryota; kingdom Metazoa; phylum Chordata; class Aves; order Bucerotiformes; family Rhinopomastidae; genus Rhinopomastus; species Rhinopomastus cyanomelas. Next base: position 261,224 of record VXBP01003601.1, on the reverse strand, counting down.
CCTCCCAGGCGGGCACAACTAACCACTCGGTCGCTGCTAGAGGCAAAGGAGTCATCAGGTCTTTATCCACAACGAAGCCAACAGATTAATTCAGTCTAACGGGCTGGTTAAATCTGAAAATCTGATCAAAATAAGGAGTACACCTCTATCCTCAGCGTTTCTCTCTGGCTTCAAAGGCTTCTCCTTCACACCGACCACAGACACCTCATAGTCGCTGGGCACTACCAGAGAACCACAGAATCATTGAGGTTGGAAGAGACCTGCAGGATCTTCCAGTTCAGCCACCAACACAATCCCACCCTGCCCACTAAATCACATCCCTCACAGCCACATCTACTCATGTTTTTCATGCCTCCAGGGATGGGGACTCCACCTCCTCCCTGGGCAGCCTGTTCTAGCGCCCAACCACTCTCTCCATCAGGAACTTCCTCCTAAGATCCAATCTAAACCTCTCCTGATGCAACTGGAGGGCGTTGTGCCTCATCCTATCATTAGGAATCTGGGAGAAGGGACCAGCACCAGCTCACTACAACCTCCTTTTAGGTAGCTGTAGAGAGCCAGGTCTCCCCCTTCAGCCTCCTTTCCTCGAGACCAAATAATCCCAGCTCTCTCAGACACTTCCCACCAGACTAGCCCTCCAGGCACTTCACCAGTTCCATTGCCCTTCCGTGGAGCCACCTCAGCATCTCCGTGCCCCAATACCTGGATCACCATGTGTGTTTGGGAACAGGCTATCAAAGTCCATCACGACGACGGCCGTTACTCCCTCTAACAGCCTTGAACACAAAAAGCCCAACGGAACACGACAGTAGAGGTGCTGTCACGAGGCCAGGAGGGCACTGTGAGGCACCCAGAAAGTGTGGCAGAACAAAGTGCTCTGTAGCTACATCCCCAAACACTCTGTGTAGAACCTCATCTCTACCACCTGGCTGTGGTTTTTGTTGAGTAGCTTGGGCACAACCTTGGGTTCTTAGTTTTTCTTCCCTTCAGCCCTCGCTCTCTCCTCCACGGCTTTCCGGGCAGGCTGGCGTTCCTTCCACGGGTGACCTGTGTCTGATAACACCATCTCCTTCCGCAGCACGGCCAGTTGCCCAGCTGAACCAGCCCAGCACCCAGTAATTCAAAGCAACTTAGCAAACAGTCAACAGATTGTTAAGACCTGCCCAGCAAACCCACTGAGGCTTACAGCCACCGGGGCAGGGTACAGAGAGAAGAGTTAGCATCCTGCTAGCAGTCCCTCACCCTGCTGCTTCCCACGAACAGTGCTGCCTGGGTTCCACCTCAGCTGCAGCTTCTCCATTTAAAACCCTCCCCTAAAGCCTGGGGAACCCATTTGAGAGCAAATTCCCATTTAAGCTTGGTTACCATTTACTTGTTGGATTAATCTTGTAAACCCTTAATGGCTGTATTAATTAGGTGTCATTAATAACTCCAGTATCAGCCATGGATTTCCGTTGTCCCTTAAACGAGACGTTAATAGCTTCACTCTTTCTCAAGGGCATCGCTCCGCAAAAAATCAGCCAGCACAAGTAATTAGAGTATTAAATGAGTCGCTTTGTTCAGGGGCTCGTGTGAGCGGCCAAATCAGCCTAAGAAGCACCCAGAATCTCCAGAGTTTTTGTACCAACATCCCTGTGGGAACCAAGATGGAATTTACCTCAGAGCCACGTTTTCAGATGCATTTCCTGTATTCTAAGGCAAGGTGTCTGAAGGAGAAGTGTCACACCTCTGCTGGATTTGAAGCTGCCAGGGGAGGGTGAGGTTGGACCTCAGGAAGCCCTTCCTCACGGAAAGGATTATGAAACCCTGGACTGGACTGCCCAGGGCAGTGGTGGAGTCCTCATCCCTGGAGGTGCTGAAGGACAGCCTGGCTGTGGCCGAGGGGTGATGTCAGGTCCTGGGCTGCAAGAGCTCAGAGAGCTTTTCCAGTCTCCATAACTCTGACTCTGTGTGAGTTCTTTTCAAGATAACAGTGTGCCTTGAGGTACTGCAGGAGTCCTGCTGCTGCTCAAGTTTCTATTGGTTCTGTGCTCCAAACCAAACGGACATCCCAAGTGGATGAGGAGGAGAGATCCTTGGCAGGACAGAAGAAGAAAGGGAAGATTTCCACAGGGCACAGCGTGTGCAGAAGTGTTGAAGCACAACACAAACCATAAGAAAAGTGCCTGCTCTGAGCAACACAACTAGGATTTGTACGTGTTTCGTGTCCCCCAGTCCTGCCTGACAAGCACAACATCATCACAGGTACCTTTTTTCACAGCATCACAGAACATTAGGGATTGGAGGGGACCTCAAAAGATCATCTAGTCCAATCCCTGTGCCAGAAGGACACGCAGGTATTCTGGCCAAGCACTGCTGCTGAGACCTGGGACACTCTGCATGGACACAACAGGATGTGTCTCAGCTCACCGTGCTGGCCACATGCAAAGGCAGGGGGTCTGATCTCCTGGTCCAAACAGATCATCAGAAGCTGATCACCAAACCATAAACACGTTTTCAACATGAAGTTTCCTTCCTGTTTCAGTGCTGTACCTACCGTGCTCTGCCGCGCTGGCTCACTGCCTGCGGAGCACTAAGAGGTGGCTTTAAATAATGCAGTTTCTTAGCTATTTCCCTGCAAAGTAAAAACAGCAAAAAGCCTTCAGAGATGTGATTAGCTCTAAAGGTCACGTCAGAGCTGGGACAGCACACAGAGAAAGAGGCTTTCCCCCTCAGTGTGGGGGAATACGTCTGTACGAGAGCTGAAAGCGTTGCAGGGGAGTGGATTTTGCTTTGCATTCTGTCTGGTTTCACTTAGACCATAATTGAGGGGAAATGGTGAGAGAAAACACAGCACTTTCCCATGCTGCGCCTAAAGCTTTCTTCATGCTTAAATGTCATCATGTCTCCAGATACCAAAAATACTGGTGAAGGCCATCTTAATTTTGAAAAACAAATATGCATGAGAACCGGACGCAGCCGGACGGAGCTTTAAACCAGAGCAGGTCTGCCGTCGGGGTGGGTTGTGTTGGGATGCACCCTGGAGAGCTGCATTAGGATTTGCAAGAGAACAACAGTGAAAGGTCTTCTAAACCCAGCTAAAACACCCCTTCTCAGTGAAAGACTGGCCACGTCACTTGAGTCCAAAGTGAAAACATCACTAGAGACAACTCTAACTCACCCCCAAGGACTTGCCCTGCAACAGAAGTGCTCCTCATTTACAAGTGAAAACAGAGTTGCCCCTCAGCTGGAAGAGAAAGGAATCACAGAACATAACCCGCCAGGATTGTGACTTGTTCTAGGTGGCCTTGCTGTGGCAGAGGGATTGGACTGGATGCTCTTTCAAGGTCCCTTCCAATCCTTAATGACTGGATCTAGGGGATCCTGCTCTGGCAGGGGGATGGGACTGGATGATCTTTCAAGGTCCCTTCCAATCCTTAATGACTGGATCTAGTGGATCCTGCTCTGGCAGGAGGATGGGACTGGATGATCTTTCAAGGTCCCTTCCAATCCCTAATGACTGGATCTAGGGGATCCTGCTCTGGCAGGGGGATTGGATTGGATGATCTTTCAAGGTCCCTTCCAATCCCTAATGACTGGATCTAGGGGATCCTGCTCTGGCAGGGGGATTGGATTGGATGATCTTTCAAGGTCCCTTCCAATCCCTAATGACTGGATCTAGGGGATCCTGCTCTGGCAGGGGGGATGGGACCAGATGATCTTTCGAGGTCCCTTGCAATCCCCAATGATTCCATGAACCTATGATTAGGGATTGGAAGGGCCCTCAATAGATCGTCTGGTCCATGAAAAGTGAGCAGCTCAGGAAAGCACAAGAGGAAAAAGCAGGCCACAGGACTGGCCTCACTGTTCCTCCAGCTGATGACGCCTGAGCAGGCAGTTTCTCCCATTCCCACTGACTTGGCTGTGATTAAATTCAGACCTGTTCCCACACACTGAAGCATTTCACTCCATCCCATATGACTCGTCATCCAGTCATCGAGAACATCTACGTCAACATAGATATTTACGCCTCGTGTACAGACATTCAGCCATCCACTCCTGAACAGCGTAGGCAACGTCGGTTGCTCGAGCTCCACGTATGTTGCTGTGACACCTCTACGTCCTTTCAGTCCAATTCTGGACGTTCCTGGTGTCTGCAGCCTAGTTGCTTAGCTAAGCTCCTGAATACGGGCTGCTAACAGACACTTTCCATAAGACATCCCATTCCCCTCCAGTGATTATCTGTCAGAAGGGTAGACGGAGTCAACGTGTGGCCACAGCATTAGAAGCTGAGACACAAGGTCCGATAGCGATCAATCTGCACCTTTGAATTTAAACTGAGTTAATTATTCTGTCCTAAATAACCTATTAGACTCAGCTTGGGGTTTTAAGACAAACAAACTTGTTGCCTCAGTTTCATTGAAAATAGGGAAAAATCATGGTCTTGTAGAATCATTCAGTTTGGAAAATGAATGCAGTGTCTCACAACCATAGGACATGAGCCTCCAGCCCCTGGCAGCTCTTTCGAAAGAGCAAGTCCTCACTAAAACACTAACTACTGACTTCTGAGCTCCCATTGGACCCAGTGAAGGTCAAGTCAGCGACACGACAGAGAGAATTATTTTATTGCTCCATCATATTGGCTTCAGAAGTCAATCTGATGTTTCTCAGCAGATTTCCTCCTGTTAGTACACGTATGCAAACACTGCTTTCCCAATCCCGCCGTGTTTGGGTTTCAGAGGTCTCCATTCCCACCAGAGCAATCTCACAAGATTCCTATTATCTCGTTTTCCCTTCTCCCCCCCTCGGTTGACCCCGCACTTTGACCCCAGCATTCTCCAAAGGACACTTGGCTTTTTACATCAGCCTTCAACCACAGACGGGTTCTCTAAACAATGAGAACGCAGTCTCTCGTAGTCCATACTTGTCCAGAGTCAGGGAGGCGAGCTTCACGAGCCAAATATATACAGTGGGAAAGTATGGCTTGAAATGCTCCAGACTAAACAGCTTCCAATCAGACAAAATAAATATCTCAAAGCACTAACCTGTAAACTGTCACCCGCTCATTCTGGAGCTGGATGCTGTTACCGCCGGAGCCCCTTGTTGAGGACTCGTGGATGATCTTTAATGCTTTCGGACATCCTACGGCTAGCATGAGCGGGGCACATTGGCCCACAAATTAGTTGCCGTCCTTCAGCATAACCTACCCAGAGCTGGACCTTTGAAACGGGAGCTTTAGGGTAGTTAATGGAAAGGCTGCTCTTGCTAGGCTCAGTTTATCCGCCGATGTCCTGTAGTTGTGAGACACTGCAGCAGCTCTCACAGGTCATTAGTGACACAAGCAGAGGGAAGGGATTCAAGCTGCAACAGGGAAGGGTTAGAGACTGGCCATCAGGAAGAGATTCTTCCTGGAGACAGTGGTCAGGCACTGGACTGGGCTGCCCAGGGTGGGGGTTGAGTCCTCATCCCTTGATGAGTTTAAAAGACACTTAGCTGTAGTGCTGGAGCAATCTGGTTTAGGAGTGACCTGTAGAGTAGGGTTGATGGTTCAACTTGCTGATCCCAAGGGTCTTTTCCAAGCTGAATAATTCTATGAATTTCATTTTTTTTAAAGAATTATCTGCTTCTAAGGTAAAATAAGATGGGGTTTTTTTGCATACATACAGTTACTGAAACATACTCTTGGTTTTTCATTAGAATCAGCAAAACTGAACCACAAACTTCTGCAATTGCAGGGAGAACTCAAGGGTCTCTTGAGCTTGGAAAAAAGGGAGACTAAGGGGTGACCTCATTAATGTTGATAAAATATGGAAGGGACCAGTGTAAGGAGGATGGAGCCAGGCTCTGCTCAGGGGCATCTAATGATAGGACAAGGGGCAGCGGGTGTGAGCTGGAACAGAGGAGGTTCCATGTCAAGATGAGAAGGACCTTCTTCCCAGTGAGGGTGACAGAGCCCCAGAAGGGGCTGTCCAGGGGATTTGTGGAGTCTCATTCTCTGGAGACTTTTAAAACCCACCTGGGCATGTTCCTGTGCAGCTGGATCTAGGGGATCCTGCTGTGTCAGGGGGACTGGACTGGATGACCTGTCGAGGTCCTTTCCAACCCCTGATGTTCTGTGGTTATCTAGGACCAACCCTCCAAGCACATCACCTTCCTGAGCATTAAATCCACGTAGTGCTGCTCAGGAAGTATCTAAGCTGTGTTCCTTATACCAACCAGAAGAAACAGAGTTTTCTATTTCAGAAAGAAAGAAAAAGTAAAAGATTTGCAGCTCGGGAGCCCGAGGAAAGGTCTGATAAAAATATCTCGCAATCACACTGCTGCAGACGCCTCTACCAGGTGATTGCAAGCTCAGGCAGGAAGTCTATCAAGCTCTGCGTCACAGACACGTAAACTGAGAGGTCACACAAGCTATTTCTAGAGCCCGCGGAAGGATCTGAAGGAGCCAAACTTTTCCACTGGCCAATGGGAAGGGCCATCATCATCCTTCCACTTTCCAAATTGCTTTATCCAGCTCACAGGGGAGAAAACATCTCCTGAAACGAGTGAATCATTAAACCATATGATGCTCACGTCAGTGAGGAGCAAGTGCTGTGCACTGCTAATTCTGCCAGCGCCGGCAGAGCAAAGGATGAGCAAAACACTTCTCTCAGGAGCCAAGGTGTGAACGTTTTGACTGCTTCTGAGCTTTACTCTGGGGTTCTGCTGGCAGAGGGCAAAGGCACAAGAGTAACCCCTTCAAGTTGAACCTGATGACCCCGCTCAGGGAAAATCCCAAGAGTGAACCCTAACATGCAGTTCAGGTCTGGAGCTGTGGTAGACACGTCCCCAAGAAGGAAACACTCAGGGGCAGCTGTTGTCCTCAGCCCAGATTCAGAGGCAGAAGGACAGGGCCCTGCACACGATAACATCGCCTGCGGAAGCTCATAATTCCCTATCGATTTCAATCGAGTGTTGAATGCCAGACGCCGAGCACGAGCTCCAGAGGTGAAGCCCGAGAAGCTGTCAGTGAGAGGAAGACAAAAGCCGCCCGTTTTCACGAGACAAGCGATTAGTTTGTGTTTAATTGGATATTGCTGAGGATGGGGACGTAAGGGAGGGAGCGCAGGCTCAACACGGCCATACATTCCAGATGAGGTAGTAGAATTCCATTTGCTATAAGGAGTCCGTCTGTTTTCCACGCTCTTCTAATGACTATTTCATCTGGGCTTTAAGGCAATGCAAGGGTAGAGCGTAACATAGGTGGGTGGAATGGACATGGGATGGTGCACTGCTGCTAAACAGCCAGAAAGATGCAGCCAAAGTGGAAAAAGCAGTGTCCATGGGGAACTTAAACAGCTCTAGGAAGAATCACAGAACATTAGGGACTGGAAGGGACCTTGAAAGACCATCCAAGTCCAATCCCCCTGTCACAGCAGGGTGGATACCACAGACACAGGAACACGTCCATGTGAGTTTTAAATGTCTCTAGAGAAGGAGACTTCACAACTTCCCCTGGGAAGCTCCTTCCAGGGCTCTTTCACCCTCACTGGGAAGAGGTTTCTTCTCAGATTGATGTGGAACCTCCTCTGTTCCAGCTCACACCCATTGCCCCTTGTGTCCTATCATTAGATGCCCCTGAGCAGAGCCTGGCTCCAGCCTCCTGACACCCACCCTTCACATGTTTATCAACATCCATGGGGTTATCCCTCAGTCTCATTTTGTCCAAACTCAAGTTCCCTCAGCAGGGAGATGCTTCACTCCATTTCTGTGCTCTGAGCTGGACTCTGTCCAGCAGTCCTGTGACCCAGTGAATGGAAGACACAGATGTAGCTGATGCCTGATGTTCTGTTCAACATCAACTATGTGAAGGAGAGATATTGTTCTTTGTCACAGCAGCTGCTTAAGAATTCACATATTGAACAGAACACTGAAAAGACAGAGACAAGGAAACAACACTACAAAGAATCAAGAGTCATTATGGCTGCCAGGGACCTCCAGAATCATCAAGTCCTGCTCTCATCCCAACAGGTTCCCAACGCTGACACCATGGCCTCAAGTGCTCTAACTACTGTTTTTAAACACCTCCAGGGATGGGGACTCCATCACCTTCCTGGGCAGCCTGCCCAGTGCCCAACCACTCTCTCAGGAAAGAAGTTCTTAGGATCCAATCCAAACCTCCCCTGATGCAACTGGAAGCCACAGCAGGTACTGCCCGAGTGTGAGGTCAGTGTGACCCTTTTTGTGTCACATTTGACATAAGGGACAGTTTCCTTCCAACTGCTAAGAGCAAACCACGTTACAACTGTAGAGAAAGGTCAGTCAATGAGTTTGATGCTCTCTGTGACCCAGCAGCCATTTGGTCATCTTACTTCTATTTATTTTTAATCTGATGTTTTTTTAAAAAGCTGTTGACTTTTGTGGCTTCTGCTTTTACAAACTGCTCGAGAGCCTCTCACAACGTGCCCCAGATCNTCAGAATGTTGTCCTCCATCATTCCCACTCACTTTTTTCGTTATTCCTCCATTTTCAGCCCTGACAGGGCTTTAGTTAAAGGCAGGTGTGTGTTCTCGTAAGCAAATTGTCACACCCTGCTTGCAGACACTATGGAGATCCCATAGCAGCTTCCAAGCATGTTGATCTGACTACAGCAGGAGCTATTTTTATCTCCGAGCAACCTCTGCTTGGGGACCTCCTCCTTTCCAGATGTTTTCCTGCTCAGGACCTGCACAGAACAGTCTAGAGATAGATGATAACAAAAGAACCTTTGGGGTCTGACTATCTGTGCTGTCCTTTCTCTAGGGTATAGAACATGAAGAGCCCATCACCATTTCTGGCCAAAAATGCATTATCAGAAGGACACAGAGTCACAGATCATTAGGGAGGGGAAGGGACCTCGAAAGATCATCCAGTCCCCTCCCTCTGCCACAGCAGGATGCCCTTGATCCAGTTGCACGGGAACATGTCCAGGTGGGTTTGAAACATTCCCACAGAAGAAGTGCTAAGTGTTCCTGGATTTCTAACAAACATGGGAACATGGACACAGGAACATGTGCACCACTGGTTCTAGTTCCCTGCTCACCTCAGTGCAGTGTCCCCAAAACCTTTCCAAAGCTGAGCAATCCTTTTCATGAGAGGAAACTCCACAACCCCCTTGGACAGCTCCTTCCAGTGCTCTGTCACTCTCACTGGGGAGAAGGTCCTTCTCACATTAATGTGGAACCTCCTCTGTTCCAGCTCACACCCACTGCCCCTTGTTCCATCAACCTGAGAAGGAACTTCTTCACGGTGAGGGTGACAGAGCACTGGAACAGGTTGCCCAGGGAGGTTGTGGAGTCTCCTTCTCTGGAGATATTCAAGACCCGACTGGACGGGTTCCTGTGTGACTTGGTTTAGGTGATCCTGCTGTTGCAGGCGGATTGGACTAGATGATCTTTCGAGGTCCCTTCCGATCCGTAATGATTCTATGATTCTATGTCCCTTAGCTCGTCATTTCAGAAACAACCAGCTAATAAACAAAACCCTCCACAAGGACACTTCCATTCATTACCCAGTCATACAGTAACCATCAATTCATCAAGCAGATCAAGTGAGGTTCTCCTCCCCCTCTACTCTGCCCTGCTGAGACAACATCTGGAATCTTGTGTCCAGTTCTGGGCCCCACAGTTCCAGAAGAGGACAGAGCTGCTGGAGAGAGTTCAGCACAGAGCCACAGAGACGATGAAGGGAGGGGAGCATCTCCCCGATCAGACCTGGGTCTCTTGGTCTCTTGAGCTGGGAGAAAAGGAGACTGAGGGGTGACCCCATGAACATTAATAAATATTGAAAGGGTGGGTGTCAGGAGGATGGAGCCAGGCTCTGCTCAGGGGCATCTAGTAATAGGACAAGGGGCACTGGTTGTGCACTGGAGCAGAGGAGGTTCCACATCAATCTGAGAAGGAACTTCTTCACAGTGAGGGTGACAGAGCCCTGGAAGGGTCTGTCCAAGGGGAGGTTATGGAGTCTCCTTCTGTGGAAACATTTAAAACCCCCCTGGCCATGTTCTTGTGCAGCTTGATTTGCCTGGGGGGTTGGACTGGATGATCTTTCAAGGTCCCTTCCAATCCCTGATGTTCAGTGATTCTACCTCTACAGCCATCCTGTGAAGAAAACACTAACTACACATGGAAAGGACAAGAAAGAAGCCAACCCCAGAACAACAAGGAAACAACAGGAGTTTTCAACTTCCATTTCAAATACAAACAGGGAATGATTTCCCAGGAAGGCTGTTTACAGGCCATCTGACCCACTAAAAAGTTTGATCACTGGGCCATTCTGTGACCACAGAAGATTGCAGCATGAAGGAGATGAGGAGATCCACTCGAGTGGAAACACTCAGGAGTTTGTTCAAGAGTTTTAGAGGTGTTTTTCTCTTATTGTTTTCAATCAGAAGGCAGAGGCCAGCAGAAGGGCCACCGGTGATGAAAGGCAAGGAGACATATTGAGCTTGCCATCCTTCTTAAAACTCTTCTTCACACATCTGACAGCAGCTGACTTGGATCAAAGCAGGGTACAGAGGGGATCAGAAAGCAACAGCCACCAAAGCAGGAAGAGGCTACGAGCTAACTAGCCATAGGGACACGAAATTGGTATTGACCAAAGCTGTGCAGAGACAGCACCCAGCAGAATCAAAGACACAGTTTTATCTCAGAACTATAGAAGGAAGGGAAACTTTAAGGTGGGTTTGTAACAGGAAGGTTTTTATTAAAGCAGAAGGATGTAAGAGCCCCTTGCACAACAAAAGTCAAACACTCGAGAGGGAATAAGACCCTTTGACATCATCACCTACATACCAAGTTATTCAGCACAGACAGACTTTGTCATGATGAAAGAGCTGGGGGACTGGACTGGATGATCTTTCGAGGTCCCTCCCAATCCCTAATAACTGGATCTAGGGGATCCTGCTGTGGCAGAAGGTCTGGACAGGATGATCTTTCGAGGTCCCTTCCCATCCCCAATGTTCTGTGATTCTGCTGTTATTTATAGGGAACAGAAGTGGAACTGCAACAGCCTTTTGCTTCCTACAGGTAACTGCTTTAAACTTCAGGATTGCTAAACATGAGAAGCAGGCATCCTGAACCAGGTTTGGCCTTCCCACTCCAGGCTGCTGTCATCCTAGTAGATCCCCGCATAGGGAGTGACACATTCATCGTTTGCATGACAGTTGTACTCACCCCAGGCTAGACAGTCCTGTCTTCAGAGCCCTAGAACTATTCAGGTTGGAAAAGACCCTTGGGATCATGAAGTCCAGCCATCAGCCCTACTCTACAAGGTCACCCTTAAACCAGATCCCCCAACACTGCATCTAAGCGACTTTTAAACTCACCCAGGGATGGGGACTCAACCACCACCCTGGGCAGCCCATTCCACTGCCTGACCACTTGGTAAGTCCAAGAAACCTTCTCTTGGATACTCCCCAGCATTGATCATTCCATCAGAGGTGTGAGGGGGTCTGGTAAGCCAAAGGGCTCTCCCCAGACCACCAGACTTGAACCTAGATGAAATATGGTGGATATGCCATCTCCATGGGTCTCTGGTAGGGAACCTTTGAAAGGTGGCTGTTTTTTTTCCAAGCACCAAGCAAGTTTCAATCTGGGCTTTGATCCAGCTGGGACAATCACTATTTTCATCTTGTAAATCAAATTGTTTAGCCATGTGCAACACAGAAAGCAATGCACACGGTCACACGTCAATGGAAAAGAGAACATCAAAGAGCCCTTTCTTCTGGCACTAAAACACAATCTTTGAGAGATCAGTTGGTGGGGAGAAGAAAAGAGAGCAACAAATTCTTTCTTTTCCTTCAACATACAAATTCTCCAGCCATCTTTTACCTTGCTTCCTGCTACCCATTTAGAGAAACCAGGGCAAATCATCAACAACATAAAAGCCACAGAATCGTTGAGAACGGAAAAGATCCCTGGGATCATCAAGTCTGACTGGCAACAAGGTCACCCCTAAAGCAGACCTCCCAACACCACATCTAAGCGACTTCTAAGCACATCCAGGGATGGGAGCCACCACCCTGGGCAGCCCAGTCCAGTCCCTGACCACTCTCTCCAGGAAGAATTTCTTCCTGATGCCCAGTCTAACCCTCCCCTGTTGAAGCTTGAAGCCCTTCCCTCTGCTTCTCTCCCTAATGACCTGTGAGAAGAGCCCAGCACCAACATCTCTACAGTGTCCTTTCAGGTAGTTGTAGAGAGCAATGAGGTCTCTCCTCAACCTCCTCTTCCTCCAACTAAACAGCCCCAACTGTCTCAATCTCTCCTCATCAAATTGATTCTCCAGGCCCTTCCCCAGCTTTGTTGTCCTTCTCCGCACTCAAAGTTCTCAGTGTCACCCACCTGCCCCAAGATGTGGCAGGAACAGCATCACCTGCTGTCTCTGCCTTCGCAGCTGAACAGCAGTGAGGCAGTAGCTGAAGAGCAGACAAGATGGACGGGAGAGGGCTGGGTGCCAGTGTCTGCAGCACCACATCAAGAGAAGTTCAAGCAGAGGATGATGTCAGCATGAAGGTCTGCTCCTTCCCTGTGACCTGTCCTTCCAAGGGGACTGTCTGCAGTGAGTAGCTGTGTACATGTGTGACTACCAGAGAGGGGGGCTGTAAATTGGTTCCCTTCCGTCAGACTAATGGCCTTGAGCTTTATTTAGGAGCAGCTTAATCACACCGAGCACGAAAGTGAACGCGCGTTCAGCCGCTCAGTTCGTTCCGAAGTCCAGCTCAGCCTGCTGCGGGGCCACAGTTTCAATCATGAGATGTGTTTCTCCTCAACAGATAAATTTGCCAGACATTCAGTGGAAAAAAATCTGCCATTCCAGCTCCGAGTCAGTCTGCTGAGAGCCTGGCATTTGTTGATGTTGGCTTCAGCAAACTCAGGGACATTGATCCCAGCTCCACCACTGCTTTTAAGACTCTGGTTCCTCAAAGCCAGTTAGTCTGAAGTTGAAAAAAGAAAGAGGATGCTGTGTGCTCACAGTGAAGTCACAGAGCATTAGGAATTGGAGGGGACCTCGAAGATCATCCAGTCCAATCTCCCCACCACAGCAGACCAAATCCTCATGCCACGGCAGGATCCCCTAGATCCAGTTGCACAGGAACATGTCCTGGTGGGCTTTGAACATCTCCAGAGAAGGAGACTCCACAATCCCCCCGGGCAGCCCTTTCCAGGGCACTGTGACCCTCACTGGGAAGAAGGTCCTTTGAGTTCCCTTTCAATCCCTAATATTCTCTGATTCTGTGATCTAATAGATGGGACAAGGGACAATTGTTGTGAGCTGGAACAGAGGAGGTTCCACATCAATCTCTGAAGGTACTTCTCCCCAGTGAGGGAGACAGAGCCCTGGAAGGTTCTGCTCCGGGGGTTTGTGGAGCCTCCATCTCTGAGAGCTGGAGCTGGTCCAGAGGAGCAATGAGGCTGAGGAAGGGACTGGAGGGAAAGGCTCATGAGGAGAGGCTGAGGGAGCTGGGGGTGTTCAGCCTGGAGAGGGGAGACTCACGGGGGACCTTCTCCCTTGCTGCAGCTCCATGGAGGGAGGTTGTAATCAGGTGGGGAATCAGACTCTTCTCCCAGGCAACCCGGGACAGGATGAGACAGCAGGGCCTGAAACTGCCAGGGGAGGGTTAGGTTGGACACAGAGGTTTTCTTCCTCCTATAGCACAACCTTAGCCTTCAAAGCAATTGAGTCAGGTAGATGTCGTAGATGTCTTACTTGTGGTGGTGTCAGGTCATAGGCTGGACGTGACTATCCTAGGTCTTTTCAAACCTCAATCTTTCTGAGATTTGGAAGGGCAGATGTGCATCAAGGACAACCATTAAAGGAACTAGACAGCTTGCAAACGCCAGACAGTGAACATCAGACGAGTCCTAGCGGCCTGCTGAAGCAGCGGCTGCTGCAGGCTGCTCTTTCACCTGCAGCACTGCTGCGTGCTCGGGCAGCGAGGAATTTCCTCAGCACAGAACCACAACCACCTCAGGATCTGATTCTGTGGCATAACTGAGAAACACTTGGTGCTTCTGGATTTCCAGCTTCGTGTTCCCGGTGCCACCACCCAACAGAGTACTTGGATCAACTGCACACTTTCCAGTGAGCTCACTCACCCCTGCTTCTTCCCTGCGTCCCCACGAATCCAGTGCAAGAAGCTCAGTTTGCCTTTGCCAAATCAAAACGTTTCCTAAAGGACTTCTCTTACTGACTTCTATTTATGCAGTGAAGTCAGAATATGGGCAGCTTGGTAGGAAAGGGTTTCTCACACGTGTAGGACTTGGAATACGTTGTCTTCCAGAATTGCAGAATGATTGAGGTTGGAAAAGCTCATCCAGCCCAGACCATGGAATCATTAGGGATTGGAAAGGACCTCAAAGTTCATCTAGTCCAATCCCCAGCCAGAGCAGGATCACCTGGGTCTTCAGCATGAAAATGAAACAGACCTCGAAGCAGAGGGCAATAGATTCTCATGTCCATTACATCTAAATTTAATATATAAAACCATTTACTGTTCTATATATTTAATATATAAAATGATTTGTGTCCCTTCTCTGGACTAGCCCCACGGACTGGTGGCCAGGCCAGGCAGAGAGGGGCACCCTGCCACAAGCACCTTCAGCCTCCTCACTCCACACACCTCTGCGCTTCCCTGTATTGACGCCCAGGCGATGAAGAGACCCGGCGCGTGCTGGATGAAGCAAACCCCCAGCGTTCACACTCCATTAATTAATTCATCACCTAAAAGCTAAGTATTGATTTTTTAATGGCTCTACAAATCTGTTTAAGCTCCTATGATGTAATTAAGGGGACGTGTGTTTACTGTAAATTATCTAACGAGGGCTGCGCGTTCAGCACTAACACAAACTTGAGCTGGAAGCAGACAACAGGGGAAGTGACAGTCTGAAATGGTTTTCCCACTCATTGCGTAAACTACCCTGATTATCGTCAAGATGGGGGAGCAGAAATCTCCAACAGCACAAAGACTGGAAAGATCTGATGCTCCTTCCATTGAAATGAGAGATGTGATGGTCCTTCCATTGAAATCAACAAAACATCTGTGAAATCAGTGATGGAGCATCATCTACTTAACCTAGGTGTCCCCAGGGGTGATAAATGAGGGAAACACAAGTGAAGCCCTGCAGAGTAATTGCTGTGGTGCTTGGACTCCTTAATATACTTAAAATACCAGGAGAAAGAAGAACAAGGCATAATCCTCTCCCTTTACTCTGCCCTGTTGAGGACACATCTGGATTGTTTGGTCCAGTTCTAGGCCACTCAGCTCCAGGAGGACATGGAGCTGGTGGAGAGAGTCCAGTGCAGAACCAGAGAGATGAAGGGAGGGGAGCATCTCCCTGCTGAGGAAAGGCTGAGGGAGCTGGGGCTATTGAGCTGGGAAAAAAGGAGCCTGAGGGGTGACCCCATGAATGTTGATCAATATGGAAAGGGGTGAGTATCAGATAGATGGAGCCAGGCTCTGCTCAGGGACACCCAGTGATAGGACAAGGGGCAATGGGTCTGAGCTGGAACAGAGGAGGTTACACACCAATCTGAGAAGGAACTTCCCAGTGAGGGTTACAGAGCCCTGGAAGGGGCTGCCCGGGGTGGGTTGTGGAGTTTCTTTCTCTGGAGATGCTTAAAACCCACCCTGTCATGTTCCTCTGTGTCTTGATCTAGAGGATCCTGTGGAGGCAGGGGAATTGAACTGGCTGATCTTTCAAGGTCCCTTCCAATCCCTCATGACTGGATCTAGGGGATCCTGCTGTGGCAGGGGGATTGGACCAGATGATCTTTCAATGTCCCTTCCAATCTCAACTGTTCCATGATTCTGTGAAGATGAGGAGGAGCAGGAGAGGAAGTTATGGTCATAAACACCAAAACAAGAATTTAATACTTAATGCTTTGTGAGTGGGGACAGGGCAGGCACAGCAATTATACAAGAGAAGTCTCTTTACAGCAAGAGCTCAGTATGGAGAGGTTCCATGAGATCTTGACCTCTGACCAACCTGCGCAACCTTTTCAGCCAGAGAAGACCATCCTACGGGTAGGTCTGCCTGCAAATCCCCAGCTTTTCAATTAAAACCACTCCAGCCATGCCTTCCTCTCCAGCTGAAGGGTGGAATGCATATTTCATCATCTAGCAGCCTCCAGAGGGAGGGCTTCAACAGTTCTGCTGAGAACAGTCACTCTTATTGCTCAGTTTTCAAATGACATCCAACTGTTAATGGGAGAAGGGAGGATATTTGAAGGCACTTGTCACGCAGAGATGAAAAGACACCGGAACAATCCCGCCACGTCTTTTGATATCCATTAATTAGCAGCAGGGCCTCGTTAGATTTCGACAAAATAAAAAATGCATCAGAGTTCTATTCTTAGCAGCAGAAATTTCTAAATATTTAATCGCAAAAGCACGAGCGGGTTTTTTTTCCAGTGTCATCTTTTTGTTGAGGGGAAGACTTCCCCCGCTGGAAATGCTCATTCTGTTTTCGCTTTAGCAACTGCAATGAAATTTTGCATATTCAGCTTTTCTCGACAACTTCGTGCTCCCACGTTTACTGAGGGCAGCAGAAGAGGAGCTGGTTTTTACCTCACAGGGAGCAGACCCCTCAACACGCAGAGCTCATTCTCCTGAAGGGCTGGGGAAAGGCGCCCAACGAGCTAAAATCAGCTCCAAGCTGAGGCGACGGAGTAGAAGGAACCAGCAAGGTAATTACTGCGTGTGTGTGCACAGCACAAAGTGGGGATCAATAATTAAAGAGTTAATTATCTCACTGGTTATGGAGACAGGCTGGGGATTAATCCCCACAAACAAGTTGTGAGACAACTATCGTCCCACCTTCTGCATCAGAACCAGCCCCTCTCCGGCCGTACAGATGGGGAGTCACAAAGGTGCTGCGGTCCCATGGGGCAGATGATTTGGAAGTGATCAGCAGTGATGCTCTACAACCACCACTGGCAACATAGTGTTCTACACCGCCCTTAACGCTCTACACCCCTGTTCACCCAGACAGACTCCTCCAGCAGCGATAACAACGTGGTGTTAATGCACCCTGTTGCAGACAAACCGAAATGGGCACCACTCAGTGAATCATTACGGCTGCCAAGACAATTAACTTGCTCTTTCCTCATGGTTGTGTGCTGAAAGCCTTCCTTCCCGCTGTAAAAAGGGAGCTATGGATATAATGAAGTTGTAAGAGGTATCTGGAAAATGAGTAATTTTTAAATACAGAACTGCAGAACATTAAGGATTGGAAGGGAGCCACCTCAAAAGAGCATCTAGTCCAATCCCCCTGCCACAGCAGCATCCCCTAGATCCAGTTGCATAGGAACATGGCCAGGTGGGTTTGAAACATCTCCAGAGAAGGAGACTCCACAGCCCCTGCCAGTGCTCTATCACCCTCACTGGGAAGAGGTTCCTTCTCACATTGATGTGGAACCTCCTGTGTTCCAGCTCACACCCATCTTATGGCTAATTGTAACGACACCAACGCAGCCCGTAACAATCAGCTTTTTGTATTGCTGCTCACATTGTTCAGACTCCACATCTATGCCTGGGACACTCTAGCTGCTAACATCCCTCACACAGAGCCCCTCCCAGCCGGAGCTCCTTCTTGGGTGGCAAAAATTAAAGACACTTTTGGGAGGTGTTGAAATGAAAATTCCACAGAGAGAGCTGCGAGAAGTCTCAGGAAATGGTTGGACTTATTTCCCCCCCTCTTTATTGCTCTTTGTGGGGATGATTTCTATTCATCAGCCCCCAAGGCTTTCTGTAGGAAGGGATGACACCTTTCCAGCTCCGTACAAAGCATCTGCTGAGGGTAAAGGAGACCACTGCACGCAGCGAGAGGAGCTAGTCACACGCTGCTCTCACACAGGTTTTACCTTCTGCTGCCCTTCACGTGCAAGAGACTTCCTGTTGACACCAACAGCACCCACTGTTCTCAAGTCTCACCTTGAAAACATTGTTTGCTGTGATGGGCAAAGAAAAACACAAGAAAAAGCAACAACCCAGAGACAAGACTGATTCAGAGACAGAAAGATTAAAGGCTGGCAAAAGGAACATTGAAATATTTAACATAGAGAAGCTACTTTGGTCTTCAACAGAAAAAAAGGTGATGGTTGGGCTCAACAGAAGAGTCTGGAGAAGAGAGATACTTGGTCAATGGGACCAACTGGCTTCTCCATCTCTTCTTTGCCCAGCACACAACTGATGACAGAATCACAGATCTTTAGGGATTGGAAGGGACCTAATGCTCTGTGATTCTATGACCTCAAAAGACCATCCAGTCCATTGCCCCTGCCACAGCAGGATGTCCTAGACCTTTCAAGGTCCCTTCCAATCCCTAATGATTCTACGATTCTGTAAGTAGCACAGGAACATGGCCAGGTAGGTTTGAAACATGTCCAGAGAAGGTGACACCTCAACACCCTGGGCAGCCCCTTCCAAGGCTCTGGCACCCTCACGGGGAAGAAGGTCCTTCTCAGATTGATATGGAACCTCCTCTGTCCCAGCTGACACCCACTGCCTCTTGTCCTATAATTGGGTGTCCCTGAGCAGAGCCTGGCTCCATCCTCCCGACACCCACCTTCCATATATTTATCGACATTAATAATTAGGCTGCATCTTCAAGATCCTTTATGAGTTCCAGGTCCTCCAACTGCCCTACTCTGTGATAAAGGCTAAAGAGGTTCATTCTGGCAGCACTCTGGGAGGGAAAGCATCAACAACGGCATCAAATACCACAAACTCCATGGTGCAAACCATCTGACTTGCTGGAGGATGGTCTGTCTCACCCCGATGCCCGAGCTGGTTTGTGCCAGCTGCCAGGCTCTCAAGCAGCCTGATCCACACATCCCTCTTCACTCCAGGCCTCGGTGAGGAGACAGTCATCACCCTATCGTGAGGTTCACTGGCAGGTTAAGAACACGCGGAGTTATCTCTACGTGTAGGAGAGCAAAGCTCATTGTGTAAACATTTACACTGCGAGCTGACCTCCTGACTTCGAGTGTGAAAGAGACCAGGGGGAGAGGTTTTGGGGCAGGAGTCCAGCAAGCTGAGTGGAGTGGGAAGGTTAAGGAGGGCGTGATGGATGGGGAGAGATTGGGAAGGCTTCCTCCAGTTCATGAAAAGGATTGTTCAGCTTTGGAAAGGTTCTGGGGACACTGATCTGAGGCGAGCAGGGGACCACAACCAGTAACACACAAGTTCCTGTGTCCATGTACCCGTGTTCATTAGAAATCATAGAAACATTAAGGATTGGAAGGGACCTCTAGAGATCCAGGAAGACTGACCATTTCTTCTTTGGAGATGTTTAAAACCTGCCTGGACATGTTCCTGTGTGATTTGGTCTAGGTGATCCTGCTGTGGCAGGGGCACTGGACTGGATGATCTTTTGAGGTCCCTTCCAATCCCTAATGTTCTGTGATTCCCTCAAGGGTGTAGAGATGGAGGCTATCACAAGGGAAAAGGGTATCCATCACACCATGACATCCTTCAAGCTGCACAGCCCCAGTCAGGCTGCTTTGACTGACTCTGTGTGGTGCCAACCCAGTGGTGTCATTTTAGATGCCCAAGGGCATCCCACAGCCAACCCAGAAAACACATGTTGGGGGGGATGTCTCTTGTAGGTCTCTTCACATCTGTCATCCCAGTGGGAAAACTGCAGATGCTCGGATGTCTCAGATGGCACCAGACACATTCAATCTGGAGCTGTCTACGGAGCGTAGCAACTCCCAGAAGTTCAGAAGCAACTCCCAGAACACATTGAAAGCTCATACAGTGAAATGTCCTGTGTAGTAACACACTAAAGAATTCTTCCACCTTTTCAGATCTGCCTCAGTTGTCCACACACAGCAGGTATCTATAGTGCCCAGGACATTTACTGTGCCCTAGGGTGTCTAAGACACCCAGATAGGAAGAACAGATACTGTACAGAATGACAGCATTAGGGAATGGAAGGGAACTCAAAAGACCATCCAGTCCAACCCCTCTGCCACAGCAGGATCCCCTAGATCCAGTCACACAGGAACATGGCCAGGTAGATTTTAAACATCTCCAGAGAAGGAGACTCCACAACCCAACTGAGCAGCCCCTGCCAGGGCTCTGTCACCCTCACTGGGAAGAAGGTCCTTCTCACATTGATGTGGAACCTCCTCTGTTCCAGCTCACACCCATTGCCCCTTATCCTGTCACTGGGTGCCCCTGAGCAGAGCCTGGCTCCATCCTCCTGACACCCACCCTCCTCATATTAGTAGGGTCGGGCCAGGGCTTTACAAGCAGAGACACACTTTCACACAGGAAGGAATCCAGATTGTGTTTGGGCAGATGGATTCCCTGAGCTTATACCCCTCTTTCAATCCCAGCTCCCTGTCTCTAGCTGTGCCCTTCAGACAGAAGACTCTTCCTCCAAGCAGCAGTCACTGCGAAAGAAAAAAAACCCCAGTTCTGCAGAACAAAAGAAATGAGAAGCACTCTGCTCAGAATTACAGGTGCAAATGTTCAGTTCAGCTTTACTGGAGATGTCTGTCAACATTTATGAAACTCAGTAGTCTGGAGTCAGACAGCAAAGGGTTTTTTTCCTTAAATTAATACCTCCAGGTTTCTTTTTCTCATCTATTTTGGGAAATACAGTAGAGAGAAAGTCTGCGCTGACAATATCAGGAGTCTGTCAGAGAGTCAAGAATTCAAGCAGAATTACAAGGACTGGGTTTTAAGTGAGGCAGGAGCAAGAGGAGAAAAACAACCCACCCCTACACGGTGGCTGCTTTGAACTCTGACAAGACAGATGAACCTACAGCTGAGGTATTTGTGAGCGCGACTGATGGCTTTCCAGGGCAGATGTTTGACTGCGAGTTCAGACCATCCGTGTCAGAACTTGATGTGAGGTTTAAAGTACAGAGTGACTGAGTTATCTGAGAAACAGGTATTAGCGAGCCTTCGAGCAGGGAAGGCAAGTAATTACAGCGCTGAGGTGCCCAACGCATTTAACGCTGGACGAGCTGCCCGCAAGACTTCATGTTTTTCAGCTGCGCAGAGATCGCTCTCCCCTTTAACAAGACAATTAAAGCTCTGCACACTCGCTGTGCTCCGAGGACTTGCAGAGGTGCTGAGCAGCACAGAAGCCCATACATGAAACAGAGAACATCAGGGATTGGAAGGGACCTTGGAAGATCATCCAGTCCAACCCCCCTGCCAGAGCAGGACCCCCCCCAGATCCAGTCGCACAGGAACATGGCCAGGTGGGTTTGAAATGTCTCCAGAGAAGGAAGACTGCGCAACCCCCCTGGGCAGACCCTGCCAGGGCTCTGTCACCCTTACCAGGAGGAGGTTCCTTCTCATATTGATGTGGAACCTCCTGTGTTCCAGAGAAGGAGACTCTACACCCTCCCTGGGCAGCCTGTTCCAAGCAGTTAGAGAAATGATTTCTTATGAAAATCCCCCTCTTTCAACAAAGTTGAGAAACGTCCGTCTCCTGCTGCTGCCCTGGATCAGTCCAGCCTCTCCCTGGGTAAATTCTTCAAGTGTCTTATACAAGGGATGTGCAAATTTGGTATGAATCAGGCCCCGAAACATCTGACAGCAAATCCCATGCTGAAATCCTAGAAGCAGAGTGGAAAAGGTTTCTGGAGAATAACTGGAATTCCGCCAAGAATTTTTAAGAGCTTGAGTGTCTTGGGGGAATATGTAAAAACAGCCTGGTGATTCAGCTAACCGAGGCAGTAAAACAAGTTCCTGAAGGCAGGGATCAGCACTCTGAATAGATTTGGGTGCTCCCTTTAATTCCTGTGTTTCTTTTTCCTTCTCCTGTCCTTTCCCCAGTTCCTTTCCACTTTGAAGTGAGGAAGGTAGACTTTGTCAGCCACTTCTCCTCCTCGCTCAGCCAACGGGGAAGGGTCATAAGCAGGGCAGCCAGTTCCTCCCTTCTTTGAAAGCTATACGACCGTTCTACTGGAGATACACATCCTCCTGCCCGAGCCCCAGCACAGCGTGAGCCCCCTCACAAATGTATAAGCTGCAGCTCTGTCCCGTGAGCTGCCTAATCCAGACACGTAACCGTCCTCTTAATTACAGCTCGGATGCGGAAAGCATGCCGGCGTCGCCGCGCGTGATTGAAACGGGGCAAGGCATCGGCCGCGGCGTCTTCGGAGATGGTGTTTAATTTCCAGCACACAAAGAGACCGCTACCGCGCCGCTTAGAGAATCCTGTGTGTGTTATCTGCTCTGGAAGGGGGATCTCCCTCCGGTTTGAAGAAGCCTGCCTGACCCCCATGAATAATGAACTATTTGAGAACTTCAAGAAGAATCCTCAAAGACATCAATCAAGAGAGACCAAAGGGAATGACAAGAAGACAAGATTAAAGAAGAGCCTCTGATACAATCTTGACAAAGTTGATTTGAGCACCTAAAACTTTAATGGGTTTAACTGACAGCGGCTAAAGCTTGCTCATACTTTATGGCCTGTGTGATTGTTGTTGGAGGCATTTTAGGTACCTGTGAGGAGCCTCCAATCATTTAGAGTCTCTAAAGTATGTTGGACTTGGCTGTTGGTTGGGAAAACCTGCCTGGATATGTTCCTGTGCAACTTGGTCTAGGTGGTCCTGCTCTGGCAGGGGGTTTGGACTGGATGATCTTTCGAGGTCCCTTCCAATCCCTAATGCTCTGTGAAAACGTTGTGGCTATTAGAACCTTCTTGGTGGCATAAGGGCAACATCATGATTTAAGCAACAAAAAGCTGCTTCTAAGAAGAAGAAATGAATCATCAGCTATTCCTATGGTAGCAAGTGACACAGGAGAGGAGATAACTGACTGAGACAGTTACTGCTGACACCTCTAGGGTTTGCAGGTCCTATTTCTGACTCACCCGCAGACATGGTTCAGCACTGCCAAAAGCACTGCCTGGGTTGAACATCATTCAGGGTCCAGTGCATCCGAGAAGAATTTGGAGCCCAGAGGGGTAGTAGAAACCCCACCTCTGAAAGTGTTCAAGGTCAGGCTGAATGGGGCTCTGAGCAACCTGAAAACATTCAAGGTGAGGCTGGATGGGGCTCTGAGCAACCTGAAAACGTTCAAGGTGAGGCTGGATGGGGCTCTGAGCAACCTGAAAACATTCAAGGTGAGGCTGGATGGGGCTCTGAGCAACCTGAAAACGTTCAAGGTCAGGTTGGATGGGGCTCTGAGCAACCTGTTCCTGTTGGAGATGTCCCTGCTCATAGCAGGGGGATTGGACTAGAGCTTGAAAAAATCCTTCCAACCAAAAATATTCTGTGACTCTGTGAATCCAGCACTCTGAGGAACAGCCAGACTCTGAGGTCAGGCACTGGAATGGGCTGCCCAGGGTGGTGGTTGAGCCACCATCCCTGGATGTGCTTAAAGATCCCCAGATGAGTTTAATAGACACTTAGATGTAGTGTTGGAGGATCTGGTTTAGGGGTGAACTTGTAGAGTAGGGTTGATGATTGGACTCTATGATCCCAGGGGTCTTTTCCAACTGGTCCAAGTAAAGCTCAGATTCTGCAAATCCCATCAGCTGCAGAGTGCTCCCACAGAAGAAGGGAACAAAATCAAGGGGATTTAAAGTAAAGACATCACTGACGCGTGCAGCAGCGTGTGATCGTACCTACGAACAGCAGGTAGTGTGCTCCTCAGCCTTGCATCCTAAGCCTCTAGCTCATGTAAACTTGTGCTTGGTCTCTAGCTCTCCAAAAACACTGAGCCAGCAGTCTAGAATGGAATTTAGCATCACGCCAGAGGAAGAAAACCTATCTGTGACTCAAGGTCTGCAGACATAGCACTGGTGAGTCACTGAATCCCCGGCCCAGGAACCAACCGCTGTAAACAAGCCCTTCCACCAGCCACGTGATGGGCCAGTGGACAGCAAGTGCCTGCTGAGGACATACAGTAAATCTTGTGAAAACTAACCCTCCTCACTGCAGATCAAACCTCCACAGGACTAAAGAAGGGGCTGCGTGACAACTTGGTGGATTTGAGGATCAGAAAGGACTTGAAATTATGGGGGGGACGTCGTTACCCTCCAGAGCACATTTAATCAAAAAAGAACTAGCCTTTTGTCAGCCAAAACACAAACTTCAAAGTGATGAAGAATTCTACTGGCAAGTGGCTGCTTTTGCAGCCAAGAGCTGATTTCAATCACATCTTTCCACATTTGAGGAGAACAATACCTCACCCAGCGAAGCACGTGAAGGCACACATACTGAGAGCATCCTTTAGAGACACGGACAACCCCACTGGGGAAGACTGGCCCTGTGCACAGGCTTGAAACGAGGCACAAATTCAAGCACTTCACCCATATTCCAGGTCTGTCTTTGCTGAGCCAGACTTTCCAGTGGGTAGCAAACGAGCCTGAAGCACAAACAAGAGGGTTCTGTGATCTGCAGCATAAAGTCTCAGGTGTGACTCGTATATTTAGTACAAAGACCTACATTTCATAAGCCCAGCAGCAAAAGCAAGTGCTTCTTAAAAGGAAGCCTCATTCTAATTTGCATCTGCTGAAGGGTGTCAGGAGGATGGAGCCAGGCTCTGCTCAGTGTCATCCAATGACAGGACAAGGGGCAACCGGCGTGAGCTGGAACAGACGAGTTTCCGCATCAATACGAGAAGGAACTTCATGGTGAGGGTGCCCTGGAAGGGGCTGTGGAGTCTCCTCTGGAGATGTTTAAAACCCACCTGTGCTACTGGATCTAGGAGATCCTGCTGTGGCAGGGGGATTGGACTGGCTGATCTTTTGAGGTCCCTTCCAACCCCTGATGTTCTGTGATTCTGTGAACTTCAATGTGAACTAACTAGTGAACCCCAAGCATCATGATGGAAAAAACCCACTCTTTGGTACAAACAGATCTGATGAGGTCCGATGGGCTGTGACAGCCAACAGACACTGTCTCCCAAAATGCCTGTGAAAAGCCTTTGCTAAAGCCCTGTGGTCTACTTTTGTACTGAAGTCCTTCAAGTGTGCCAAGGAACACAGCCCAGATGGTAGCTGTGTTTAAAATGCGGCTATCGGCGCTCACAGCCTAACCGAGCCCGTTCATGAAACGTGTCCTCCTCGAGTCCATGGCTTCATGGACTTTCATTAACAAATGGAGTCACAAAAGCCCTCGTGACCTTCGCAAACGGCTCTGAACAGGGCGGGTAACGGCACTTCTGAGAGTGAGACTAATACGGAAAAGACCTTTGTCCACCAGAGCAACAGCCTGCGACACAGATGGGGTCAGAAGGGAGCAGCGCAGACTCCTGCCCTTAGAGCAGAATTAACAACTCCATAAATACAATGGGGGGCAAATCCAGCTGATCAGAAGCCTCGCAGTGAAGGAGCTGGGGGATTCCTCATGGCATAAGTCAGGCAGCTTCAAAAACATACCGACCGCCAGTTAAAGGTGTAAAAATAGGGCCATCAGGGCAACCTACAAAACACTTCTCCTACCCCTCCAGCTGGGCATGCGTCAGCTGCAGGAGGTCTCTTCTGGCAGGATGGCAGGTGCCAAGAGGAGAACAACGTGCACTGTACAACAAACAAGGGATTCTCTAGGCTACAGAAGAGGGACCCGTGAAGAAACATCAACTGCAGAACATCAGGGATCGGCCTTGAAAGATCATCTGTGCCTTGAAGTACGGTCAAGGCTGCCACAGAAGACCCAGCTGTTCTTTGCCCACCAGGGCTAGGACAATTTACTTTAAATGCCAGTTGTGAAGATGCAGCATAAACATTCAAGAAAACATTTCTAATAATGAGGTTCTTAACAAGACCAAAAGGATTGGAGAAATCAGGGTGGGAACACTGTAAGAGGCTTCCTTTTGCCCAGGTGGCCAAGAAGGCCAAAGGCATCCTGGCTTGTATCAGAAATAGTGTGGCCAGCAGGAGCAGGGAGGCTATTGTCCCCCTGTATTCAGCCCTGTTGAGGCCACATCTTGAGTACTGTGTCCAGTTTTGAGCATCTCATTACAAGAGAGATGTGAAGGTGCTGGAGCAGGTGCAGAGGAGGGCAACCAGGCTGGTGAAGGGCCTGAAGAATAAATGTTGTGAGGAGAGATTGAAAGAGTTGGAGCTCTTCAGTTTGAGGAAGAGGAGACTGAGGGGAGACCTCACCGCTCTCTACAACTTCCTGAAAGGACATTGTGGGGAGGTTGGTGATGTCAGTGCTGGTCTCTTGTCACAAGCAATTAGTGACAGAACAAGAGGGAAGGGGTTCAGGCTACACAGGATAGGGTTAGACTTGACATTAGGAAAACTTTCTTCATAGAAAGGGTGGTCAGGCACTGGAACAGGCTGCCAAGGGTGGTGGTTGAGTTGCCATCCCTGGATGAGTTTAAAGATCATTTGGATGAGGTGTTGGGGGATCTGATTTAGGGGTGAACCTGCAAGGTAGGGTAGATGGTTGGACTCCATGACCCCAGGGGTCTTTTCTGACCAGAGTGGTTCTGGGATTCTTTGGGACAAAGTAGTAAGACCTTAGAATCTCTTTCTGCTGTTGTGTCCGAGTCAGTGACAACAGAACCATCTTCTGCAACCTCTGTTGGAAGAGCTGAGACCAGAGACCCTGCAAATCTTAACAGCCAGGACAAAAACCTGTAGGCAGGAGCTTCAAGGCTCTGACTGAACACTTTGTGTGAGCCTGTACACACCTTCATACCTGTGTGTGCACATACACAAGCCTGTGCTTACACAGGGTCTTGCGTGAAGCATAAACACAAATGTGAAGAGGTTTTTCTGTGGTGGTTGTTTCTGAAAGGGCAGTTGGCCCAGTTCTTGTCTCCTACTTCTACACAGAGCACTGAACGCCCCAAAAGGACAGCGGTATAAAACTGACCCAAAGAGAGAACCAGATCTCCACATGATTATCACGATGTATGAAGAACTACTGATCTGAAGGCTTGTTCCATCCACAAGGGTGAGGGAGGCTATTGACCAAGCCAGCTCCACGGGACTGGCACATAATAGCCTAAAGGTGGGACCAGAACGTGATACTGAATAAACACCCAAGTGTTGCCAGCTGTATCTAAACCTGGAGGATGAAGGAGACAGTTACCCCCACTATTCAGACCAAATGGTTTTCATTTACACTTGGCAGCTCCTTTGCTCCACTTTGGAGTATCTAGGTGAAATTTTCCTCGGCACTGAGCTCCCACTCTCTAGCTTCAGTGCTCTGGGTGGCTGCCCAGTGAAGAACTAATCAACGACGCGCGTGCCACCTAATCAGACCAACACATCACCCCTCCTCATGACTGAGCAGCACACAGGAGACCCGAGAGCACGCCAAAGTTAAGATGGGAGGAGGACACAAAGGAGGTCAGGTGATTTTATTAGGAGAACAAAGTTAATTAGAACTCTTTAAAAAGTTTATGAGATGGTCTGACATGGCCAGGAAGCCAAGTTTTCTCCAAACGGGATGCAGGGAAGGCCAGCCATGTCACTTGTAGGAAAGAAAGGGTGGGAGTTCACCCTAAAAATACTCAGTTGCTTCCAGCAATAAAGAAAGTTATGCACAATCTTTACAAAAATCCCAGGGAGGTGGGTTTTGGCTGAAGGAACCTAATCACCATGATGCCCTCTTGTAGCATCAAAGACACAAGCCTGGGGATGGAAGGAGTAAAAGAAAACAACCCAGCTTAAACGGGGTCATTAGAAACTTCAGCTTCTCTCTGCTAGAAGTCCTTGAAGATCTTCTCTGCTTAAATGTGCTGGAGGCTCTCGCCGTTCCCAGTAGCAACCGGTTCTGAAGCTGCACAAGCACCTCCCCCTGCTCCCCGAGGGTGACAGATTCTGTTCCATTCCCTCAGAGCTCCCCAGGCCCCACATGTGCAACCTGAACAGATATGCTCCAGGCCAAGGCTGCTGCGGCTGGCAGAGCCAGAAATTCACTGTAATGGCTGGAACTGTGACCAAGAACCTGTCTCCCACCCCTCCCAGTAATCCCTCTGCTAGCAGACTGTGGAAGGAAACCACCTCACTCTAACGCAGGAAAAAATGAGCAGTGAAACCAGGTGTGGGGCACAAGAAAAACAAGAGAGATACGTCTGAGTAAATGTATTAGCAACTGGGAGAGCATAGGGAACTAAAGATGGAGAAAATGATTGCCATAAGCAAAGAGAGATTGAGGCTGGAGAAGAAGCCTGGCAAGGAAGTGGAGACATGACAGAAACAGTTTAGAGAAGAAAAAGGAGAAGCTGGAAGGGGAAGGAGAGGAATAAACTGTGCCCAGCAGAGAATGTGCTCCTGCAGAGCCTGAAATGAAGCCCATCATCCCACGCTGCCCAGCCACTATCAGCTCTATCAAAACAGTGATGCTCATCTAGTTGTGATCATTCACAAAGGACAACTCCCATCAATTGTTCCTTAACAAAAGCAGCCGAAGCCTGAGCAGTCCACCTGGAGCAGTGTGATGAGCCACTCTTGAAGACCATCGGTCTCATTTTCAAAACCGGCAGAAATGAGCCATGAACACAAAGAATCCCCAGTGTTTAATGAAAACCTGCTAAGTCAAGCACTTAGGGGGGGAAAAAAAGGAATGCTAGAGTCAAGGCTGTACCCAGACTAGATGATCTTTTGAGGTCCCTTCCAATCCCTAATGTTCTGTGATGCTCCAAGCTCTCATGCAGATGCACTAGGACAAACACGCAATGCTTACAAGCTACCTTCAACAAGAATCAAGTTCCAGCACAGAGCCACAAAGATGATGAAGGGAGGAGAACATCTCCCCGCTGAGGGAGCTGGGTCTCTCGAGCTTGGAGAAAAGGAGCCTGAGGGGTGACCCCATGAATGTTGATAAATATGTGAAGGGTGGGTGTCAGGAGGATGGAGCCAGGCTCTGCTCAGGGGCATCTACAGAGCACTGGAACAGGCTGCCCGGGGGGTTGTGGAGTCTCCTCCTCTGGAGACATTTAAAACCTGCCTGGATACGTTCCTATCTGACTTGCTCCAGGGGATCCTGCTCTGGGAGGGGGATGATCTTTCAAGGTCCCTTCCAACCCCCAACGTGATTCGTTGTGTGATTCACACGGGGACACCAAACCCTGCCCGATAAATCCCTCGATAAAACTCTGAAGACAACCACACAAAATATAACCTGAAGGAACAACCCAACAGACATGACCACAAGGCTGGGAATGGAAGCTCTGCTGTTAGACAGCACCGAGCTCTTGCTGCACAAGACACACACATCACACACTCGTGTCACTAACTCCTGCTCTAATCCGTGCGCCGCGGCATCTCATTCCAACGACAAGCGACTGGCAGGTAGGTTTTACAATAGCAGGATGAATTCACAGTATGGGATGTGTTGACTGCTCGTGTCAGTCCCTTTGAAATCTTAAAGCAGTAGTAATCAGAGCTATAAATCTCTCCTAATTATAATTAGATTACTATTTATACCTCCTGTTGTTGAAACCAGCCCGAGAAATTACTTTTAGGGCACCATTACTGAAGAAATCATCTCTTTAAAACAATAATCACAGAGTTAAGAGCGACTCGTAGAGCTCCTCCTATAATAAGACAGCAGTGTTCAAGTGTCGGAGGGTGCTGGATGTCTTTCCCTATTTAAAACTCTGGTGATAGCATTTCCAGACTTCAGTGTTTTTTCACATTACACTGCAGGTCTGGGAGCATCTGAGATGAAGGATGAGACCTTGTGCCACCCTCTACACGAAGGCACCCACCGTGGGATGCAGGTTGCGCAGCACAGAAAGCACAGGTTGCAACTAGGTGATGCTGCTGTGACAGGGGGATTGGACCAGATGATCTTGCGAGGTCCCTTCCAACCCCTAATGATTCTAGGGCTCTGTACAGAATATTATGATGAGACAATTATGACCAACTGACTAGAACCAGTGTTCTCCACAGACTTTTTATCTTTTAGGAACACATCAGGAATTCCAAAAACATGTTACTCTCAGCAAGTGCCTCCACTAGACACTTGTGATGGCATGGAGAGGACCAACAGCAGAAGCAACCTCCTAACCCAGGACTGAACAAGCCAGGCAGATCCAGTGGTTACAGTACCAAGACACCAGTCACATTGGAACACAACCTCGCAGGATCCAGAAGTAGAAGACCCAGTGCCTCTCTTGCTGCACATAAACCTCATTCTCCTAGTGCCTCACGGTCTTGTAGTTTGCTTCATGAAAAAAGCACATTCCTGATCTTAGCAGCCATCAGAGAGGTTTTGTCCATGACCTACTCCTGAGAAGCCGCCCCCAAGGTCTCACAGCGCTGTAAAGTGAGTTCTCATATAGAATGTCCTTCCTTTCTCTCAAGGAGCCACTTCATTCCCCCACTAATATTTTATTACATGAATCTCAGAGATGGAAAAAGCATATGTTTGGAATGATACGTAGCAATAAGAACAAGACCCCGTTTTTATGCAGTTTTCCATTACAGGATCCAGCTCATTTATTTAAAACAGTTCTGGTCCCACTTCGCTTCCAACTGTTATTTTTCCCCCGCTTTCAGCGCTCAGCTGAAGAATTTTTCTAATAGATGTGTTTTGTCCTAATTGTTAAGAGGCATTTATTTAATTCTCGAGCTATTGTAAAACATGATCCCAGTCAAGTCTGAAAACTTATAAAAATCACTGCCTAAGCGTAATTCTTCAGGCGATGTTATTCTCCCACCAGGCACCGTCTACTTCTCCTGTGCTGTTACACTTCCTATTAACTCAGCCTTAGTCATTAAGTAGGGGCTGTTCATGGAGATTCTGAGGGGTTTTTTCACTTTGCTAGACATTACTGATATTTAATGGAATGTACAGACCCACCAGAACCCACCAGAACCCACCAGAACCCTCGATTTATCTCAAGTACAGGTATAATATAAAAATCTTTAAGAAATCTATACCACCCATGCACTGATACTCTGATTTTTCAGGAGGGTAACAGGGTCCTTCACAGCATTTGACTTCCCCCGTGATACTACATTGCAATGATCATCAAATCATTGGGTTTGAGGGATCTCCACTGGCCATCCAGTGCAAGCCCCCTGCAACAAGCAGGGCCATCACTCATGGAGCGCAGGACTTTCCACCACACGACAAAATCATCTTCGCTTAGAGAGCGACACAGCACTGCAAGAGGTACTCAGAGAAGTTTTAGAGTCTCCTACTCTGGAGGGATCCAAACCCCACCTGGATGGGCTCCTGTGCCACCCACTCTGTGTGACCCTGCTTCAGCAGCAACACCACCGAACACAGAGGATCTCAGGAGACCCCTGCCAATCTCCAACATCCAGTGATTTAGTGAAAGGGCCCAAAGAGAGTCTCTGGTCAAGCAAACAAGATGGTGTCACATTGAACAGCTCATTTACAACAACATCTGAAGAACACTGACCACAACCCTCAAGCACATTCTAACACAAGAACCTCCTCCACCAGTCACAAAACTCCATCAAAACTCACATTTTCCAACAAAACACACGCTTGTTGCTTTGGATTTGCTTCTTGCCTACACTTAGCCCTGAGCTGGTGATAAACTACAACAGTTGCTCCATCACCCAACAGCCCTTCCCCAGCAGAGAAAGGGGAACCAGGAAAAGGAGATGAGACCCACGGGCTGACATTAAAATGCATCAATGAAGCAGCAAAACCAGCACAAACAGCACCAAGAACATGAAGCTCACAAAGTCCTACTCAGCCCAGTGAGCAGTCAGCAGTCACAAGAAATAGAAAGGACTTACCTTGGAGGCAGAATGGTGAGTAGATCTCTCCATGATAGGGAGCAGGAGCAAACCCCCACCTTCACCAAACTTCCCCCTTTATACTGAGGGTGATGCTGATGGGACTCACCTGAGAGCCAGCTCGGAGCAGCTGCCCTGGCTGATTCAAAACTGCTCACAGCTGGCACAGCAGGGCTGGGTGGGGAGTCTGGCCCAGCAAACCCAGGGCACATCTGTATTAGCTCGAGACACCGTGCGGTGGAGGGTTACCCGTGCCCCGGCACATCCTGCTCAAACTGCAATCACAAAATGGGGTGGGTTGGAAGGAACCTCTAAAGCTCATCCAGGCCAATCCCCCTGCTGCAAGCAGGGACATTGACATATTCACAGAACATTAGGGACTGGAAGGGACCTTTAACTACATCACAGAATCACAGAACATTAGGGGAACATATCCAGGTGGAATATCTCCAGGGATGGGGCATCTACCATCTCCCTAACCTGATCCAGTGATCCACCTAGCTCCAGGAGGTTTGAAACCCACCTGGATGTGTTCCTGTGTGACTTGGTCTGGGTGATCCTGCTGTGGTGGGGGGATTGGAGTCGATGATCTTTCGAGGTCCCTTCCAATCCCTAATGTTCTGTGATTCCACGAGTTCAAAAGAGGAGGGGACGAACCAGGAGAATTATGTTTCCCCTTTTGGATCCACTTAGACTCAGCCACATCTATCTTCCTGGCCGTTTGTTAGCAGCTACCAGTAAGCAACTACGCCCCTAGGAGAAGCGTGCTCCAGTTAAAGACTGGCTTATGGCCTCGTCAGCCTCGTTTTACAGCTCTTAAAGCGCTGCAAGAGAAATATTTATACGGAACTTGTTGCGCGGGGACCACCGATAGCAGGACAGTCGTTTCTTGCCTAACTTATATTTAGCTGGAGGCAGCAGAGGTCTGCTAAGAGGGAAGCAGGGACTTCTAAAAACAAAACATCTAGAAAATCAGATGAAAGCAGATAAAGGGGACATTCTCAACGCCGAGTAACCAGGAGGGGGTTGACTGGAAACGTTCCCAAGACTACAAAATGTTTTCTGTGTCCTTTAAGATCTGAACACCCCAAGTCCAGTAGCACATGTCTGTACTCTTCAACCAAACCCTCCAATGACTGGAGCTCCTTCTATTCCATTTCAATGTGTGGAGAGAACATCATTAACCTGAGGTCTGGCAGAGCATGTTTGAGCCGATGCCATTCAACACATCAACGTTACAGTTGTTCTGTGTCAATCTAATTGTTTTAACAACATTGGGAAGCTTGTTCTTAACTAATGTACATATTTACATGCTCTACAGCTCTAGCCCGTTGGGTAATGAGGTCCTAAGCAAGAATGTTCCAGCACTGCCCTTTTACACTGAGAAAAAAATCTCAGGGCAAATAACTTACCTAGTCAAGGACCTCCCAGTATTATTTAAGTCTCCAGGAAGTCTCAGTGTAGCTGAGCTGATGCAGGATTTGAAGTGGGAAAGCTAAGGAATGTGATTTCTGCAAAGAGAAACACCTGAGGAGATGGGAGAGAAGAAAGATCTCATAGAATTCACAAATGAGATGGCCAAAAATGTTAGGGTAGGTGAATAAAAATCACAGAACCACAGAACATTAGGGGTTGGAAGGGACCTCAAAAGATCATCCAGTCCAGTCCCCCTGCCACAGCAGGATCACCTAGATCCAGTTGCACAGGAAAGTGGCCAGGTGAGTTTTAAATGTCTCCGGAGAAGGAGACTCCACAACCTCCTTGGGCAGCCCCTTCCCATGCCCTGTCACCCTCACTGGGAAAAAGTTCCTTCTCATATTTATTTAGAAGCTCCTCTGTTCCAACTCACACTCATTGCCCCTTGTCCTATCATTAGATGACACTGAGCACAGCCTGGCATAGTGAGGCCAGCAGGAACTTGGACAGAGAGTTTCCATTGTGGAAGGCTGGTGTCCTTGTGTCCAGGACCTTTAGACATCACAAATGTCT
Organism: Rhinopomastus cyanomelas; assembly: GCA_013400115.1. Classification (NCBI taxonomy): domain Eukaryota; kingdom Metazoa; phylum Chordata; class Aves; order Bucerotiformes; family Rhinopomastidae; genus Rhinopomastus; species Rhinopomastus cyanomelas. The sequence continues at coordinate 227,580 of VXBP01003601.1, read as the reverse complement.
GATTCATGGAGCTGCTGATGAGGAAACCCACTAGAGGAAACCAACTAGAGGGAACCCTTGCACGTGAGCTGAGCTTCAGGCAGTTCTATCAGTCACCCAAGTAATCTACAGCGGCAAAGTTTGTGGTGAAAGCCAATTGCCACTGGGTTTTCAGCGTCCTTCATCTCTGAAATCTGAACTCCGAGACCAGAGCCCTGTATCCATCTTCTCAGAACTGTCAGAGAAGAAATTTAAGCTACAAATCAATAATTTCCACAAAAGTCAAGCCGGCTGCTTCACAGTGGATTAAGCCCGTCGTAAAGAACCGGCACCAGCTGCCATCGCAGCCAAATATCCGGACGTTGCTCCGGGAACGAATCGCAGTCCATCTCCAATAGAAAAGTGATAGAGGAAGCACAGAACAGAACATGGAGTTGGGCCACCCTGGTGGTTCCACGTTGAAGGTTTGTACTGCAGGGTCAAGCTTCCAATAACCCAACAGAACTTCACTGGAGTTTGAAAGTAAGGATTTCTCTGCATGTGCTTCTGGAAAGGAACAGCTCTCTCAATTCTCTTTGTTTTTCTCCCGACATCCCAAGCACTTCTATGACTTTAATTGTCCAGCTTCTCTCTGTTATCTTTCACAATTCATAGACGTGGAAGTGTGATTGGAAAAGCTTGATTGCTTTAATTGTTCTAAAAGTCGGTCAAGGGAGGTGATTCTCCTCCTCTGCTCTGCACTGGTGAGACCCCACCTATAGCACTGGGTCCAGTTCTGGAGTCCCCAACATCAGAAGGACACAGAGGTCCTGGAAGGTGTCCAGAGGAGAGAGACTCAAATNACAGCGGCAAAGTTTGTGGTGAAAGCCAATTGCCACTGGGTTTTCAGCGTCCTTCATCTCTGAAATCTGAACTCCGAGACCAGAGCCCTGTATCCATCTTCTCAGAACTGTCAGAGAAGAAATTTAAGCTACAAATCAATAATTTCCACAAAAGTCAAGCCGGCTGCTTCACAGTGGATTAAGCCCGTCGTAAAGAACCGGCACCAGCTGCCATCGCAGCCAAATATCCGGACGTTGCTCCGGGAACGAATCGCAGTCCATCTCCAATAGAAAAGTGATAGAGGAAGCACAGAACAGAACATGGAGTTGGGCCACCCTGGTGGTTCCACGTTGAAGGTTTGTACTGCAGGGTCAAGCTTCCAATAACCCAACAGAACTTCACTGGAGTTTGAAAGTAAGGATTTCTCTGCATGTGCTTCTGGAAAGGAACAGCTCTCTCAATTCTCTTTGTTTTTCTCCCGACATCCCAAGCACTTCTATGACTTTAATTGTCCAGCTTCTCTCTGTTATCTTTCACAATTCATAGACGTGGAAGTGTGATTGGAAAAGCTTGATTGCTTTAATTGTTCTAAAAGTCGGTCAAGGGAGGTGATTCTCCTCCTCTGCTCTGCACTGGTGAGACCCCACCTATAGCACTGGGTCCAGTTCTGGAGTCCCCAACATCAGAAGGACACAGAGGTCCTGGAAGGTGTCCAGAGGAGAGAGACTCAAATGATCCAAGGGCTGGAGCATCTCCCCTGTGAGGACAGGCTGAGCAAGTTGGGGTTATTCAGCCTGGAGAAGAGGAGGCTCCCAAGTGACCTTCAAGAAGCTTTCCAGTAGCTGAAGGGGGATACAGGAAAGCTGGGGGAGGGCTTTTGACAGGGGTGGTAGTGAGAGGACAAGGGGAAAGGGTTCCAGATGTAAAGCAGGGAGATTTGTGTTGACCATCAGGAATAAACTCTTTGCTGTGAGGGTGGGGAGATGCTGGAACAGGTTGCCCAAGGCAGTTGTGGCTGCCCCATCCCTGGCAGTGTTGAAGGGCAGGTTGTCTGGGGCCCTGAGTAAAGGTGTCACTGCCTGTGCAGAGGGGTTGGAACTGGATGATCTTCAAGGCCCCTTCCAACCCTGGCCATGCTGTGATTCTAATCTAAAACTGTGATTTTTATAGTCCAACTTCTGATTTGAAACAGCAATGGGTTAATGACAGGATTTTCCAAGGGAAAAAAAAAATGATACAGGTTAAAATCAGTGAAAGGCTAATTATAGAATCTAATTTCTCCTTCTAATTTTGTTCTATAAAGGTACTCTTAAATTAACCCTGCGTGTGGAGACACACCTCTAAAACAAACAGGGGCTGTTGATGTTCTGAGCACCCGTCCACAGACAAGCAAAACGGAGCCTGTGTTAAACAGGAGCCCTAAGCAAGCTGCTCTTTAATTCAAGGTGTTGACACACCTGGTTAAACACCGACACCTAAAGACTTGCTTGTGTCATTTTAATTATAAATAGGTGTCACTGCAACAAGCTCGGCTTCTCATCCTTCATAAACTCGGGCTTCCTCTAGCTTCAGGAGAAGGAGACTGAGGGGTGATCCCCATGAATGTTGATAAATATGTGAAGGGGGGTGTCAGGAGGATGGAGCCAGGCTCTGCTCAGGGGCATCTAATGGTAGGACAAGAGGCAGTGGGTGTGAGCTGGGACAGAGGAGGTTCCACATCAATGTGAGAAGGACCTTCTTCCCAGTGAGGGTGACAGAGCACTGGCAGGGGCTGCCCAGGGGGGCTGTGGAGTCTCCTCTGGAGATGTTTAAACCCCCCCGGATATGTTCCTGTGTGACTGGATCTAGGGGATCCTGCTGTGGCAGGGGGATGGGACTGAATGACTTTTTGAGGTCCCACCTGACTTCCCAGCTTCCCATTGCAGAGACTGGGAAAGGCATGACTTTCTGATGGATACGTAAGTCTCCCTCAGTTCCCTGAACAAAGACAGCCTGGCTTTAAAATTCCATTTTATACAAATTTCAAGTGAGCCCCAGAAAAAACGCCTTCCAAATCCTACTGCAAGGCAGTGGAAATTGAACACATAAACCTTTCAGGCATCTTCAGAGAATTGTTCAGGTTGGAAAAGATCCCTAGGATCATTGGGTTCAACCAGCAACCCTACTCTACAAGTTCAACCCTAAACCAGACCCCCCAACACCACATCTAAGCGACTTTTAAAGTCATGCAGGGATAAGGACTCAGCCACCACCCTGGGGCAGCCCAGTCCAGGGCCTGACCAGTCTCTCCATGAAGAATTTTTTCCTGATGCCCAGTCTGACCCTCCCCTGTAGAAGCTTGAAGCCCTTCCCTTGCTTCTGTTGCTAATGAAGCGTGAGAAGACAGCAGCACCAACACCTCTACAATGTCCTTACAGATAGTTGTAGAGAGAGATGAGGTCTCCCCTCAGCCTCCTCTTCCTCAAACTCAAGAGCCCCAACTCTCTCAATCTCCCCTCACAAGATTTATTCTCCAATATATTCTCCAGCTTTGTTGGAGTTGCTTTCCCTGCCCACGCACATGCAAACACTTCTGATAAACTTCTCACTTTGCTGGCAAGACACTCCTCATAAAATTCTCAAACAGGCCATTTGTACTCTGGCTACTAAAGACATCCAGAAAAAGAAGGTTCACCAGCGGTGAATGGAAACGAGGAAGTTTATCCTTCATATCTTCTACAAAATGAGAATCTTAGGCTATGCAGCTGCTGCACAAAGTTAACCTGTCACTTGCTGCAACGGGGCGACAGGGTGCAGGTACGGGTCTCTTCATTCAAGCTGCCCACCTAATTTATACATAGATGAAATTATCTATTAGAATAGTGGAAATTACTCTTCCAACCTTGATTATTTGTTTACACATGGCATGAGAAAAGGCAGCTTTGTCCAAATAATGGGCTGCCCCGGGTGGGGGTTGAGTCACCGTCTCTGGATGAGTTTAGAAGTTGCTTAGATGTAGTGTTGGGGGATCTGGTTTAGGGGGTGACCTTGTAGAGTAGGGTTGATGGTGGGACTCAATGATCCCAGGGGTCCTTTCCAACCTGAATGATTCTATGATTCTCTGAAGCACAACTGCTAGTACATAGTTTCTATGTCTGAGGGTTAGGAATTCGTTGGGAAATGCGTGTTTTCCACTATTTCTATTCTTTGGAAAACCCACTTGTGCTCAGGTCTTTTAAAATCTGTGTGTTTTACTCAGCAGAAAGACTAACGAAGCCCTGTAGTTTATGTCTGGCCTCTAGATGATGCTACAATGCTTTTAAGTCTCTGGCATTTAGTCGTCTGATACACACGAGCAACTTCGAATTGTACTGAATCCTTTTGGTAGAGGAGCCTCAAACCAACAGAAAAGTTACCGCTTACAAAACCCAGAAGCACAGGACCAGGACTAGGTTCTCTAGAAGGTTTCTACTGCAAGTGGGTTGATGTTAAGGGCTAAAGAAAAATCATATTAGAATTACAACATCACAGGCTGGTGAGGGTTGGAAGGGACCTCTGGAGATGATCTAGTCCAACTGCCCTCTTGGAGCAGGCTCACCAGAAGCAGGTTGCACAGGATCACATCCACCAAGGTTTGAATGTCTCCAGAGAAGGGGACCCCACAACCTGTCACAGAATCACAGAACATTAGGGATTGGAAGGGACCTTGAAAGATCATCCAGTCCAATGCCTCTGCCAGAGCAGGATCACCTAGACCAAGCACAGGAACATGTCCAGGTGAATATTCCTACTCTCGTACCCTCTTTCCTCTCGTTACCCCTTATTGTCCCCCATTAAATTTACCATCAGGGCTGTGCAGGAACCTCCTTGGGCTCTGCACGTCCAGCTGTGTAGCCTTTCCAGCAAGCATCAGGGTGGTTGAAAGTTCCTCATGAGAACAAGAGCCTGTGATTGTGAAACTCTGTTTGTAGAAGGCTTCATGGTCTTCCTCTTTAACTCCTGCAGTTGGTATCAACAGTTGGAAAGACTGGCTTCCAACCTCACCTCCACATTGTTGGGTTTATACCTAGTGCCTAGAGGACTGTCCCCACTTTGCTGTGCACCCTGTTTCCTACCCCAAACACCAAGGGAATGTCCTTGCTTACACCCTTCCCCTCCTCCCGATGAGCTGCTCTTCCTCCAGCACATTTCTTGATTGAACTAGCTGTCAAGAACACAACCTGGGGCCCCTATAAACTGGAGAAGACAGTAAGATAATGCATTTATCTTGTGCCCAAACGTGACTCTTTATCGTTCACTCCTATGCAAGAGGCGGTTGCCGGGAGGGTGTGTTCAGCATCACTCGATGGCCGGCAGCCAGAGGAGTCTGTAAACTGGGGAAGAGGTGGAAGGGAACTTTGCATCTCTTGTTTTTTAGTCCAGCTTTTCACTCCTGGTTGCTGCCAAAGATCTCGGCCTCTGTGGCCCACAGATAAATGTGTCAGTATCTACAGTTGGGTGGAAGATTATTTATGGGAAATGGGGGGGGAGGGAGCCCACGCTTGCCCTGCATGAGGTAATTGGGTCCTGCTCTACCTCAGGAAGCTGCTATAAGGCTTAACACAAAATTAAGGGCAGATTATCTTACGTTTCCAGGGTCTATCTAAAGAGTCTCCCCACAGCATCTGGATCAGTAGCTACACAGAGCAGCAAGACAGCAAAGCCTTGCTCAAAGAGGGTGTGGAAAAAAAATACCACGAGGACCAGCCGCTGAAGAACAGTCATGGCTACAGCTTCTGACAGCTCTTCAGGCTGGAGAGAGCGGGTTTCACGAGAGCCCCTTTAACGTGAACCACTTCCACGTCTTGCTTAGACGGCAGCGGCACACCAGGCGGGGGAGAACTCAAGGAGGCAGCGCTGGAACAGATGGCACTGCCACCGCGCTCCTCCTGCCAGCTGCCTGCGAAGCAGCTCTCTTTATCCTCTGATGAACATGGCATGAGCTCAGAAGGATTCCCAAACCACTCACTCTCTGCCTCAGAGGAGAGGCGCCTCAGAAGCAGGGGATGGAGTCATGGCGCAGAAGGAAGCGAACCTGCAAGAGAGAGGATCCTGAACCTCCAGATTCCAGCAAGACCAAAACCTCAGGCGCTTACTGGAAACCAGTGGCATTCGGGGCTGCCCAGTGGGGTTGTGGAGCCTCCTGCTCTGGAGACGCTTAAAACCCACCTAGACCTGTTCCTGAGCAACTTGGTCTAGGAGGTCCTGCTGTGGCAGGGGGATTGGACTGGATGGTCTTTCAAGGTCCCTTACAATTCCTAATGATGCTATGATTCAGGCTCATTTCCAGTTGGAAATATAAAGAGGAAACATATCAAATTGTGACCTGTACGTGCAAAATTCAGGCCTGATTTGGAAGTCAAGTCCTGGTTTGGATTTATTTGCTGTCCTTACTAACGCCCCCCTGAGCATTTCTTTTACATGTTGGCTCGCATTTCCACAGGTACCCATCAACCAGTACTGCCAGGTCCCTCTCTGCCAGGCTGCTCTCCTGCCACTCACCCCCTCTGTCTCTGAGCATCCTCCCCTTCCTTCTTCTTCCCCCAGCTTTACATGCTGAGTATGATGTCTCATGGTCTGGGATATCCTGGGATATGGCTGCTCTAGCTGCATTCCCTCATAACTCCGCGTGCACCCCCAGCACCCTTACTGGTACTCAGTGGTGTGAGCAGCACGAAAGCCCTTGGCTCTGTGTAAGCACCACTCAGCAGTAACAGGACCATCCCTGTGTTACTGTTTTCAGCACAAATCCAAAACACAGCCCCACACCAGCTGCTGTGAGGAGAATTACCTGTACCCCATCCAAACCAATATACCCAACCTTGGCTCCGGTGCTCAGCTCCCACAGCCACACAATCCATTCCTGATTCCTCATGTTGTTTGGGACCATCTGAGAACAGAATGGAGGTAACAGTTCATCCATGGCTTGACGTACAGTCCAGGAGGACAATGAGTTGTGCCCATCTCTAACAGGTTCAGCTCTGAGTGGAACCAACCCAAAGCATCTGCCTTGTCAGAGTAACTGGCTGAGGTTCAGTCAGAAGTTTGTTGGGGCACAAGATAAGAGGACCTCGAATTTTTTCAGAATTCAGTTCTGCCAGGAAAACAACCTTGATTCACCAACACAAAGTTAAGCCAGACCTAAGTTGTGAGTCTCAGGGATTCAGTTCAAGGACATGGAACTGTGGGAGAGAGTCCAGGATAGAGCAACGAGGATGATGAGGGAAGAGGAGCACTTCCATTATGAGGAGAGGCTGAGGGAGCTGGGTCTCTTGAGTTTGGAGGAGAGGAGACTAAGAGGTGACCTCATTAGTGTCTACAAATATGTGAAGGGTGGGTGTCAGGAGGATGGAGCCAGGCTCTGCTCAGTGGTATCTAGTGGTAGGACAAGGGGCACTGGGTGTGAGCTGGAACAGAGGAGGTTCCATATGAATATCAGAAGGAACTTCTTCCCAGTGAGGGTGGCAGAGCACTGGCAGGGGCTGCCCAGGCAGGTTGTGGAGTCTTCTTCTTTGGAGATGCTTAAAACCTGCCTGGATATGTCCCAGTGTGACTTGGTCTAAATGATCCTGCTGTGGCAAGGGGATTGGACTAGATGATGTTTTTGAGGTCCCTTCCAATCTCTAATGTTCTGGGATTCTGGGATGAGACACCCTAGAGCTTGTTTCTTGTCTTGCAGAGCAGTGGCCTTAGGGAGGCCATGAAGTCAGCAATAGGCTGAAGGTCGGAGCAGAACGTGCAGCCTGTCCAATGAGTCAGAGAATAAACAGACTCAGGAAGGGCGAATACACGGGCTCCAGAGGCAACACAACAGACTGACCTTGTCAACTTTCTTCCTTCAGCCCACCACGTCTCCAGACGTAGAGCCAGGCAAGNGAGGCGCCTCAGAAGCAGGGGATGGAGTCATGGCGCAAAAGGAAGCGAACCTGCAAGAGAGAGGATCCTGAACCTCCAGATTCCAGCAAGACCAAAACCTCAGGCGCTTACTGGAAACCAGTGGCATTCGGGGCTGCCCAGTGGGGTTGTGGAGCCTCCTGCTCTGGAGACGCTTAAAACCCACCTAGACCTGTTCCTGAGCAACTTGGTCTAGGAGGTCCTGCTGTGGCAGGGGGATTGGACTGGATGGTCTTTCAAGGTCCCTTACAATTCCTAATGATGCTATGATTCAGGCTCATTTCCAGTTGGAAATATAAAGAGGAAACATATCAAATTGTGACCTGTACGTGCAAAATTCAGGCCTGATTTGGAAGTCAAGTCCTGGTTTGGATTTATTTGCTGTCCTTACTAACGCCCCCCTGAGCATTTCTTTTACATGTTGGCTCGCATTTCCGCAGGTAACCATCAACCAGTACTGCCAGGTCCCTCTCTGCCAGGCTGCTCTCCAGCCAGTCACCCCCTCTGTCTCTGAGCATCCTCCCTTGTCAACTTTCTTCCTTCAGCCCACCACGTCTCCAGACGTAGAGCCAGGCAAGGAGATAACATAAGTGAACGATGGGTCTCAGCAAGCGGTTGGGTTTGCAGCTACCGGCTGCTCGAGCTGCCTCGTGNGATTGGACTGGATGGTCTTTCAAGGTCCCTTACAATTCCTAATGATGCTATGATTCAGGCTCATTTCCAGTTGGAAATATAAAGAGGAAACATATCAAATTGTGACCTGTACGTGCAAAATTCAGGCCTGATTTGGAAGTCAAGTCCTGGTTTGGATTTATTTGCTGTCCTTACTAACGCCCCCCTGAGCATTTCTTTTACATGTTGGCTCGCATTTCCGCAGGTAACCATCAACCAGTACTGCCAGGTCCCTCTCTGCCAGGCTGCTCTCCAGCCAGTCACCCCCTCTGTCTCTGAGCATCCTCCCTTGTCAACTTTCTTCCTTCAGCCCACCACGTCTCCAGACGTAGAGCCAGGCAAGGAGATAACATAAGTGAACGATGGGTCTCAGCAAGCAGTTGGGTTTGCAGCTACCGGCTGCTCGAGCTGCCTGCGCGGGATGAGTACGAACACAAGCAGAGTGCTCGTGGCCAGCTGCTTCAGCTTTAGTACCAACCTGAAAAACGTTAGCAGATGTATTTTCCAGCAGCTCAACAAGAAAAAGGAGGGCCAGGGGAGGAAAGATTTGACAAACGTTCTGTTGCGGGTACAGATTTGATCCAGTTTTTAGAGAAGACCCTGGGCAAAGGATTTATGTGAATGTACAGTGTAAATTGAAACCGGGGCCGAAGAGGGGGTTTCTGCTGGCTGGTTTCTGCCAGCTGAAAACTGGGATTTGCCCCAATCTATGGATTTTGGAATTACCCAAATATAGATGGATATCAATTGGGATTACCCCAATCATAGGACATTAGGGGTTGGAAGGGACCTCAAAAGGTCAGCCAGTCCAATCCTGTAACCACAGTGGGATCACCTAGACCAAGCAGCACAGGAACATCTTCAGGTGGGTTTTAAACATTTCCAGAGAAGGAGACTCCACAACCTCCCTTGGGCAGCATCTTCCAGGGCTCTGGCACCCTCACTGGGAAGAAGGTCCTCAGATTGATGTGGAACCTCCTCTGCTCCAGCTCACATCCACTGACCCTTGTCCCATCACTAGATGCCCCTGAGCAGAGCCTGGCTCCATCCTCCTGACACCCACCCTTCACATATTTATCAACTTTCATGGGGTCACCCCTCGGGCTCCTTTTCTCCCAGCTCGGGAGCCCCAGCACCCTCAGCCTTTCCTCATCAAAGAGGTGCTCCTCTCCCTTCATTGTCTTTGTGGCTCTGTCATATATTTTGGGGTTACCCAAATAAAAACAAGTATACATTGGGATTATCCCAGTGTATCAGAAACACACTCCAAGCTCATCTGCTTCTCACATCCAGAAAACAACCTCTAAAAGCCAAAAGGTTCCATTTCAAGACTTTGAAAACCAGAATATTCAGAGTCTGGTCTCAAAAGGTTTTGAAAAGGTTTCAGTTTTTGTTCAACAGCAAATCCAAGTGAAACCAAATGTTTTAACCTGGAGCAGCCGTCCATCCCCATACCCCTCCCACCCCACCACAAGCCTTGATTAAACCACCAAAACAAAACAAAACAGGAGAAAACCCAACCCTGAAAGTCAATTATTTGCACAGCTGGACCAGTAATCGGGAAATAAGGGCAACACAACTGATGTCTCACTGGTGACTACCACATCCTTCTCCAATGTGGTCTTTGAATGAAATAAAGGCAAGAGAGGCTGAAGGAGCTTTGAACAACAGCTCTTCAGTTGAGGGCTGGATCTCCCCGTCCAGCCCCACGTTAGCTGGAGGGTTATATTGCTGAAGTTCTGCTCTAAAGGAACACAAGTGGACTTGTGTGGGTGAAGTCACCACCATGAAGCTAATGACCGTCCTTCCCTTGGAGGAATCAAGCCGAGCTCAGCACACAAATCCAAGAGGCTGTTGGTCTATGGATCCAAAGCCGGGAGGTGCTGCATAGGGCTTTCACTCCCCTCCAACACGTTCGCCGGCCATCAAAACGGACCACAGACCAAAAGGAAATAAAGGAGAGGAAGGAGCTTCTCTGCCCTTGTGCTGAGCTGACCGTGGGCTGACGACAGCTTCATTTTCCACTTGGCACAGGGTGATTTTGGAACGTCCCCAACTGTATGAGCCGTGCTCCCAAAAATCCTGTGGCCCACTCGTGACCCCGAAGCAGAGTCCAGCCGTGGGGGTGAACCAGAGCAGTTAACACCTTGTCAGGACTGGAAGGAAAGACAATAAAACCATTTGAAAATACATATGAAATGAAATGAAAAAGAGGGAGAGAGGGAAGGAAAGGGAGAAGGGGCAGGGGAGAAGCACAGCCCCCACTTGGTGGTTGTTATCGGAGCCCTCGTTCCTTTCCAAACTGAAACTCAGCCCCACTCCCCCATGGCTTCCCTGCATCCAGTGAGCTTTCTGTACTGAAGGCAGCAAGCTCCAGTTAAAATCTGCTTGGTATTTCCAAGCAAACATTAATTCCAACCGTGTAAGCGCTCGAAAACCAAAGTGAGATCCATCTCTGGCTCTGCTCAGTGACCACGAGGGTGGGAAAGGGAGGGACTGCTTGCTGCTGGGTCTTGTACCAGCACAGCCTCAGAGACAGCTGGAAGAGCCCAGGACTTACTGCCACTTATGCAACAGGCTGGACTTTACAGCAGTGGAGGTTTGGCAGAGCAGGAGCCTGTTTGGCACCCTGTCTGCTGCAGAGGAGCTGCTTGCGCCGTGTTTACAACTGGGGAAGGAGCTGCCTTCTGTCTGAGGCCATAATGTGCCAGTTAATCACACCCAGGACAAGTCCTTTCTGCAGCAGAAGGGGCTAGTGGCAGAAATCACACATTTCCTAGCCCTTACCAGCACAAAGCCAATGTACAGAGGCCAGTGGCCAAATCACAGCACACACCTCGCAGAGCAGGAGGGACAAGTAGGAGCCAAACACCTCAGTTCATCCCAAGAGCTGGTTGAGTAAAGACCCTTCTTGTCAGAAGGGGCAACCACCTAACTGCTTCTCTGCAAATGCAGTCAGCAGCTGCTTTCCCTTAGTCTGAAGTTACAAACCCACTGCTGCCTGGTAGATTCTGAGAGTTCTTAGTCATCACTTTTAGGGCAAGATGCATGCCAGTGGCCTCCAGACATGGCAAAGGATGGCTGCATGAATAGAACTCAAGAGACCTCATTCCTGAGCTGCTTGCTTCTCTCTTGACACAAAATCATTGTGGTTTGGTCTGTTATTTTTTTGTTGGGTTTTTTTTCCTTTTGCTCTCAGCTTTTTCTTTGCTTTCACTAAGTTACAACAACATGCTGCTTCTCTCCTTCGAAATGCTCCACATCTTGAGAGCTTTTCTGTCATCAGAAGATCGTTATCTCAGCATACGAGGTATCTCACAGAATCACAGAACATTGGTGGTCCCCTCCAAGCCCTAAAGGTCATCCAGTCCAGTCCCCCTGCCACAGCAGGATCACAGAATCACCACTGGGAAGAAGGTCCATCTGATATTTATATGGAGCCTGCTCTGCTCCAGCTGACACCCAGTGCCCCTTGTCCCATCACTAGGTGCCACTGAGCAGAGCCTGGCTCCATCCTCCTGACACCCACCCTTCACATATTTATAGACATTTATGAGGTCACCCCTCAGTCTCCTCTTTCAAGACACTCGTGTAGATCTGGCAGATAAAGCACAGGAGCCCCTGCCCTCACAACCAGAGGCTGGACAATACATCCAAGGGCACTTAAAACAGTGCTTGGCCCTACTTTGAGGCACCTGCACTGCTCCCTGATACCCCTCATCAGCTCTTATGGTGGTTCAGGCTGACCTTCAGCCCCTAAAGTTTCAATGAGCAGCTCCTACTTCTGACTTGAACTGAAAAGATGTCTGGGTCTGCTTTACAGATGTTTACGGCAGCTGAGCTGCCACAAATAGATGCCACAGAAAATCCAAAAGAAAAGGTTCAGTTTTCACACTGTGCCTCTAAATCTTGTCCTGAGAGAAGTCTTCCCCGACTGACTCCACCATCTCCAAGGAGATTCTTCACTTACAGAACCCTGGCGGGTGAATCCCGGGCGCAGCCTGTAGTTTAGTTCCTCAGCGCGTGTGTGCTGCCCGAGCAGCTCCGGGTAGTTACAGCAGTCAGCATCAACTTATTCCAGAGGATTATAATCATACACCACGAGTCACAGAGATGCCACACCAGAGCCTTGTTGCTGCGGGCTTCGGAGTATTTCAGGCTGGGGATTTGCTGGTTTAGTGCCTCCTTTGTTCACTCTGCCGCTGCCGTCGCATTCGGAGCCTTGCAGAGCAGCGGCTTTGCAAAGTTGTGTTCCCTCGTAAATTACACTGCTTAGCAAAAGTGCTTAGCAATGCCTTCGAGCTCTGGCTCGAGCACAAAACCCTTCTTAATTTGTGGTGTTACAGCCCGTACTCCTCGTGGAGCAACCAGCTAAGTCAACAACCCTCTCCTCCAGCTCCCCTCTCAGCCGAGAGCCCTGCAACGGCCTCGGCGCTGCCTCCAGGAGCCACAGCAAAGGGGTCGGTTCCCTCTGTCACAGCAAGAACAGAAAGGGCCTTTCACCAGGGACAAGGATCATGACACAGAAAGTGGTCTCTGCATGGATTTTGACAGATCCCACCCAAAAGGCGCTTCAAAAATACAGCGTGGCCAGTGCATGAATTTAACATTATGCCCAAAATGACAGTAATTCTTCTCGGTGGATCTGTGAGAACAAATCCGTTAGCATCTGCACAATGCTTTTCACAGCGTCGCAGAGCATTCGGGATTGGAAGGGACTGACCTCGAAAGATCATCCAGTCCAGATTGTTTCCAGAGAAGGAGACTCCACCATCCTTCCGATCGAGGTCCCTTCCAATCCCTGATGATTCTATGACTGGATCTAGGGGATCTTGCTGCGTTGAGGGGATTGGACTGGATGATCTTTCGAGGTCAGTCCCTTCCAATCCCTGATGATTCTATGACTGGATCTAGGGGATCTTGCTGCGTTGAGGGGATTGGATTGGATGATCTTCCCAGGTCCCTTCCAGTCCCTGATGATTCTATGATTCTATGACTGGATCTAGGGGATCCTGCTGTGGTGGGGGGATTGGACTGGATGATCTTCCCAGGTCCCTTCCCATCCCTGATGTTCTGTCATTCTGTGAAATCCATCGATCAAAGAAAAGGAAGAAGAGGAAGAGCTGTGACCGAATGTCTGCCCGTGTCCTTGCACAAAGCGAAGTCCCCTAAAGTCTTTGCAATACCAAGGAGTTCCCTACACTTGAGAAACACCCTGTGGCTCTGCCTCGGGGGGTTCATCGCGTAGGTTCTACCAGCTAAGCTGCTGGGGGCGAGTCAAGCCGGAGTGAGGCCGTCCGAACGCGAGCTGCCCTTGTTTTCACTGGATGGCACCTGCGCTTGCACGTCGACTCTGTTCTTAGCGTCTCGTGTGACGCTGCCAGGGATAAATCACACGAGGCCTGTCCGTGATGGCTTTGCTGCACGCACACACACCGCACGTGAGAGCGTATTTCCAATTCACATCCATCACAGGAGAATAATGCCTTGGCCAATAAACCACACGTCTTGCCAGGCTTGTGCAAGCTGAGGTTTGCTCAGCCCTGATCTCCTTTTCCTACAGTCATGCTCTCCCTGATTTATGTTTCAACACTCTCCTAAGACATCCCTCCAGCCGGGCAGTTTGTTCAGCACGTTGCTGCAGTCCCAGCTCACTGTTCCAAGTGACTGCACGTCTGAATCAAATATTAAACCCCATTTTAGGGTAATTTATGTTCCCTGAAAGCGAAATAAAAGCTTTCATTTTCTCTTCATACTTATGCCCTACGAGTCTTGCCTTTTTATGCCATTTGAACAATCCCCTCGTGCAAATCATATAGGACTTCTACACCCCCACACAAGGCTAAAACTCCCCTACAAAACCCAAAAACTCTGCAATAATAAAAAAACAAACAATCAAACCCCTGCCCCCACCACTCTATTCATGGAATCAAACAAGATCAGAGATAGGAAGAGACCTCAAAAGATCATCTAGTCCAATCCCCCAACACAGCAGGATCACAGAACATTAGGGGTCCCTTCCAATCCCTAACGTTCTGTGGTTCTGCACCTGTGAGCATCTCAAACACCATGGAGCCCACTGGAGGCACTGACATTGGATGTCAAAGCAACTTCATGGGTGCTTGGATAAATCTGAGCAGGTTGGCTGACACAGCAATTCAGCAACAAAAGGTTTGATCAGCTCCTAGGCAAGCAAACTTACTCCAGCACCTCCAAGGTCTCCTCTCACAGTACCTCACCTGGTGGAATTGCTGCTTGTGTACGACCAGGGTCTTGGCTATCACCCAGTCTATTTTCCATGCAGCAGGAAGTGTTTCAGCCGAGTGTTTGGCTGGGCTCTAGCTTCACAGAGATAATTGTGAGTGATTGTTATTAGGGAGACGAGTCTGCCTGTGAGTCTGGACTCAAATAGCTGTGCTGTCATCATAGCTCTGCACCGACTGCTCGAGTTCAGTGCTGACCTATTGGCAGATAAATACCCTGCCCCTGGAATGTTGGGAGCTGATGGAGGTCCATGTCTTGTGGTTTAGGGTTAAGGTGTCCAGTGGCCATCTCTAAATGGAGCTGAAACCCCAGATGTGCTCATTTCTTTGAGGACAGACGACCCAAGTACCAATCTAAGTCTAACTCGAGGTGACCTCATTAATGTCTATAAATATGTGAAGGGTGGGTGTCAGGAGGATGGAACCAGACTCTTCTCAGTGTCATCTAGTGATAGGACAAGGGGCAATGGGTGTCAGCTGGAACAGAGAAGGTTCCATACAAATATGAGAAGGACCTTCTTCACAGTGATGGTGACAGAGCACAGGAAGGGGCTGCCCAGGGGGGTTGTGGAGGCTCCTTCTCCAGCGACATTTAAAACCCACCTGGACGTGTTCCTGTGCATCTTGATCAAGGAGATCCTGCTGTGTTGGGGGGATTCGACTGGATGATCTTCTGAGGTCCCTTCCAATCCCTAATGTTCTGTGATTCTGTGAAATCCACTCAGAGAGACCAAAGACGAAGAAGTTCACCAGAGCTCTGAAGCAGTGTTTATATAAATTAGTCTGTGGTCCATATTACTCCACTGTACCACTGCATTTTATTTTATTGAACTCATTAATGTGAAATAAAGACCTGCTTTATGTTGATTGTATACGCAGCCCCGAAAGCTCTCCTCCAGCAGAGGAGGACTAAGGAGTCATTAGAAGAATAGCTGACTAAAAGGATTTAAAATTTTATTGAGACCTCTGGCTTATAGAAAGGCTGCATTAAACGTTATTTGTCTGAATGTTTCGCTCACCTCGTGCCTTTTTCTTTCAGAGAGGCAAAATGAACAGAACAGCCCTTTAAGCACCATTAACCCTGTACTCACAATATCACAGAGCATTAGGGATTGGAAGGGACCTGGAAAGATCAGCCAGTCCAGTCCCCCTGCTGCAGCAGGATCCCCTAGATCCAGTTGCACAGAAACATGTCCAGGTGGGGTTTAAATGTCTCCAGAGAAGGAGACTCTGCAACCCTCCTGGGCAGCCCCTTCCAGGGCTCTGTCACCCTCACTGAGAAGAAGGTCCTTCTCACACTGATGTGGAACCTCCTTTACTCCACACCCACTGCCTCTTGTCCTGTCACTGGGTGCCCCTGAGCAGAGCCTGGCTCCATCATCCTGACACCCACCCTTCTGATATTTATCAACATTAATGAGATCACCCCTCAGTCTCCTCTTCTCCAAGCTCAAGAGCCCCAGCTCCCTCAGCCTTTCCTCATCAGGAAGATGTTCCCCTCCCTCCATCATCTTCATGGCTCTTATCAGCAGAAAGGCAAAGAGAAAGCACAACACACAGAGCAGCAGAACAGGCTACTACAGCACAGTGCCCTGGGACCACATCACCCCAGCCTGAGGCAGCGAACAGCAAACAAGAAGGTCTGCCTTGGATATTTGATCTATCCTTTTCTAATTAAGATGGAGGTGACCTCATTCCTGTTTCCACACACTCATGAAATGATTCTAATTTCAGAGTCAAGCCATGATCTCACAAGAGCCAAGAAATGATTGCTTAGGCTTGATATATCCAGGTCAATACACTTTAAAGCTACATGCTCTGGTACTTACATTATTCACCGTAAAAAACCTGTCGTGTTCCTTCCGTTGATCCGTTGTTACGTCAGCAGTGGAGCAGCCAAACGACATTGCCCAGTACAGACATCTAGTCTTTAATTTCTCTCTCTTTTTTTAAGCTTTTCTCTAACTCTCTCTCTTCCTGGCTTGTTTCTGACATACAAGCCTTGAAAGCTTTGGGCCAAGTCTCACCACATTTTCTCTTGCACTATGGGATGTGGTGGAGCTTTGCCAGTTCATATCAGTAGCTCTGTCAACCCTCCCCTTCCCAGTGAGAAACTGAAAGCCAGTGACGCCTAGTGCTTCTCAAAAGCCATCCTACAGAGAGAATTGTGTCATGAGCAATTCTCCTTTCCAGTGAAGATGGGGCTGCACAGTGTAAATCAGCACACAGTGGACATACTGGTCTGAGGAGGTCTGAGTTAAGGTCTCTTCTCCGGAAGAAGAGAAGGTGACACTCCAACCCCCTCACCTGCACCAGAGGTCTCTTCTTCCCAAGAAGAGCAAGTTACACACTGACTCCCTGAACTGGCACCAGAGGTGTCTCCTCCAGAAGAAGAGAAGGTGACACACTGACCCCTGAACTGGCACCAGAGGTGTCTCCTCCAGAAGAAGAGAAGGTGACACACTGACCCCTGAACTGGCACCAGAGGTGTCTCCTCCAGAAGAAGAGAAGGTGACACACTGACCTCTGAACTGGCACCAGAGTTGTCTCCTCCAGAAGAAGAGAAGGTGACACACCGACCCCTTGAACTGGCATCACTGGTACGTTGCAGTTCTTCCTTGCCTTCCAGTGGAGGAACCACAAGCCCCCTATAGTCCTCCACCACATGGAAAGCAGATGTTGCTTCTGTTTCACAAAGGGATCACTGAGGAAAAACAGCTTTTCCCAAAGCCTAGAGCCAGCAAAAAACTCCCCATTTCCAGCCTTTAAACACAGAAACCACCTTCTGATCCTGCTCAAGGAGAGGCAAGATAAGAGTGTTGAAAACACTGTCCTTCCTAGAAACAGAGATCTCTCCGTGGAACAAGAACTAGGAAAGAAACCCAGACCTCAGCAGCAGCATCCACCTTGGACCTGCATTCGTCTCAGCCAAGAACAGGCCAGGAACAGCTCGTCCCCCCTCCCGATAACAAAGCTCCACCACGGACTGCAAGTGTTGGTTGACTTTCACCCGATCAGCCCCAGTTTGCTCATCTCAGCTTTAAGCAGCTGTTATCCTGCCAGCCAGGCAAAAGCTCTTCTTGTTACTTGCAAGAGGAGGAAAACAACACCCAGCACCAAAACCACAGAAAACCTTGCACAACGAAGGGGTTTGGAGCACAATCTCCCACTGTCCCACCAAACCTCTCAGAGCCAGCAGCATCAGAAAGATTTAGAGAGCTGCAGAAACAGGGAGAAGGAGGTGCTGCTTTTAGGGGCTTTTTCAAGCACAGCCTTGTAATTGGAATCAACAGCATAGTCCAGCAACTCTGTCTCCCTGATAAAAACCATGTGTGGAAATATCCTTCTCCAGGAGGACCAGATGTCCAGAGCAGTCAAGGATTTGCAAGAAATTGTCCCCATCTGCCTCTGTATCTCAATTTGCCTGACCTATTGTGCAGCAGCTACTCCCCAGCACAGCTCCAGCACCCTGAGGAGACCTGCAGCAACTTTTAATAAACACTCTTCAAGACCTGATGTGGACTGGAGAAGGAGATTCTGGTTTTCTACTTCCCTTCCCTCTCCCCTTCCTTCCCTCTTCCCTCTCTCTCCCCTTCCCTCTTCCTTCTCTCCCCCCTTCCCTCTTCCTTCTCTCCCCCCTTCCCTCTCTCCCCCCTTCCCTCTTCCTTCTCTCNNNNCTCTTCCCTCTCCATCTTATTTTATCTTATTGTTTCTAATTTTTTTCTTATCTTATTTTATCCTATTTTATTTAATCTTATTTTATTCTATTTTATTTCATCTTATTTTATCTTATCTGTTTTGTTTAATTTTCTCTCCCTAGGTTCATACAACAGCTCCCTCGGGGACACGTGGAGGAAACAGCTTATTCCCCACGCACTGGCCCACAACAGAATTAGTGCTGCTCACACCAGCAATGCAGAGGGAGCTGCCCTTTAGCAGATCTGGCCAGAGAGGCTCAAGTCACTCGTGCCCCTGGCTAGCGGCACCATCCCTGCGCTGACGGCTACCACCCCCTCAGCCAAAGAGCGAGACGAAGGCAGCGACGTCCCGCAGATACCCCGGGCAGCTCTGTCAGCGGGTTCTTAATGGAGGGATTCCAGTAAGAGCTGCAGCTCTCACTTGCCACTCATCCCAACATCCCATCACTCTCCCTTTCGGCTCGGGGCCTTATTTATGCAGCGTGGTGCTGGCATCACCCAGGGATGGGACTTTTTCAGCTTGAAAATGAGATACTGTCATATGTGTCAGAGGAGATCAAATGAAGCCTTCCCATCTCCTGCCCCAGAGGTATTAACTTCTTAGAGCATCCCTCCTTCTCCCGAAGGATTGAGCTAATCTGCCCAGAAAACATGAGCCTGGCAGTCAGCTCCAACTGTTTCAGTAGAAGACCGGAGGAGATCCTGCTCTCATTTAATAACTGGAGCTTCTGGCAGGGGTTAAGATGCACGTTTAAGCACTGCATGGAGCTCTGTCTGCAGGCTGGATTGGGTCTGGGGGGCACTGCAGACCAGCAAAAACAGAGTTACCTTTGCTCTGAGCAATTCTCACTCCCTCTGTCTCCAGCCTGAGCTTGGACTCGGTGTGTTTCACCCGAGACAGGTCCTCCCTTTGCAAAGCTAATGATTTTATAGCTGTAAGTAAAGAACTGGAAGTAATCACAGAATTACAGAGCATCAGGGATTGGAAGGGACCTCGAAAGACCATCCAGTCCAATCCCCCTGCCAGAGCAGGATCCCCTAGATCCAGTCGCAGGGCTGCAAGTAAAGCAGCAGCATTTAACTACTCAAATGTCATCTGAAGGCTGCTCTTTTCTCCACTTGTTGCTCTGCAGGGCTGGAATTTGCTTCAGACATTTGGTCACAACTCAGGAGAGCAGAAGGAGTGTGAGGAGCACCAGAGGCACGTGGCAGGGCAGCGCTTTTCCGCCTGTGGTCTCTTGTTTAAATGACTTTAGATGTAGGTTTGGGGGATCTGGTTTAGGGCTGAACTTGTAGACTAGGGCTGATGGTTGGACTTGATGATCCCAGGGGTCTTTTCCAACCTGAATGATTCTGTGATTCTATGACATTGAGAAAGACAAGGCTACTGACACTAGACCTGTCTGAACAGTCTCAGAGAACCAGTTGTCTGAACCAGTATTCAGCTGGGAGAAGAGAAGGCTCCAGGTGGATTCGTGGGGGAATTGGACCGGATGATCTTTTGAGGTCCCTTCCAGTCTCTAATGTTCTGGTTCTTTGATTATGGAGGAGACTGAGGGGTGACCTCATTAATGTCTATAAATATGTGAAGGGTGGGTGTCAGGAGGATGGAGCCAGGCTCTGCTCAGGGGCATCTAGTGATAGGACAAGGGGCAGTGGGTGTGAACTGGAACAGAGGAGGTTCCATATAAACATCAGAAGGATCTTCTTCCCCGTGAGGGTGCCAGAGCTCTGGAAGGGGGGTTGTGGAGTCTCCTTCTCTGGAGAAATTTAAAACCCACCTGGACATGTTCCTGTGTGACTTGGTCTAGGTGGTCATGCTGTGCTGGGAGATTGGACTGGATGATCTTTTGAGGTACCTTCCAAACCCCAGTGTTCTGTGATTCTATGATTATTCCAATATTTAATTGTCCTAATAGTGGAGAAGAGGCCTTTGGGATCTTGACTTCATGAAGGCAACCAGAGAAGACCAAACACTGGTTTTAAGGTCTCCAAACAATAAAAACACATAAGAACAACCCTGAAAATGAAAAGGACCATTAAAGCCCTCAGCTTTGTCTTCCTGGACACTAATGCTAACGAGGACCACTAAAAGGAAGCGATGAGCTGGGCTTGCACTAAACACATATTACAATAGATGCATCAATAGAGAGGAAATCACTTTCTTCGTGAGAAGTCTGGCGAAACGGATGGGTATTGATTAAAAGGGAGGAGAAACGCTGATCACGATGTCATCTGTGCGTGTGCTTCTTGAGAAAGGCACAAAATACCCACAAAAATGATGGGATCACAGAATCACAGAGCATTAGGCATTGGAAGGGACCTTGAAAGATCACCTAGTCCATACAGCCACGTCCTGGCATGCTTACAGAGACTGCTCACAGAGCCACAGAATCATTCAGGTTAGAGAAGACCCCTGGGATCATCGAGTCCAACCATCAACCCCACTCTACTAGGTCACCCCTAAACCAGATCCCCCAACAGCACATCTAAGCAACTTTCAAACTCATCCAGGGATGGGGGACTCAACCCCCACCCTGGGCAGCCCATCCCAGTGCCCGACCAATCTCTCCACAAAGAATTGTTAGGGCTCAACCCTTTATCTTCAGATTTTAAGGGCAGCTTGAGCTAAAAAACCAGGCAGCTATTATTTTTAGGGAAAATTCATCTTATTTCAGATAGTTAGCTGCAAGTACAAAAGAAAACACTCACTCTTTCCTGCGTGAACCGAAGACATCTGGATCATTTTATCCTCCTGTCGTTGTCTGGCTGTGATATTGTTGAAATACATGAGTGTGGGGAGCGCCAGAAATTAATTCAATTCCAGAACTTGCATTATATTAACAAACTGGGGAGGGAAAAAAAAAAAAGAGAGAAAGAAGGACCATAAATCACTGATCCCTTCCATTTCCCACCCCCTACTTTAATAAGTGAAATGTCAGGCTTCTTGCTCCTAATTCATTAGAGAGGTTTTAAGACTTTCTGGCTAACAGAATAGCACCGTAGCGTCGTGGTTTCAGCTGGAAACAGAAAGACAAGGGTTTTGAAAGGGTTAACTTGTGGGGGGCACTATGAGAGGCAGCAGTAAAAGCTGCCACTGGGTTCAAAGGGACCTCAGCACTTAGAAGGGAGTAAAAAACAAATAAACCACTGCAGAGTAGGAACCCGAGCTAACAGGGGCCTTGAAAGGACACTGACCTCCTTCCATCCCAGAATATCAATAAGCTATTCTAATTAAATTACACTTTTATTAGTCTTAACTCTGCTAGGCTTATCCCATTCCAAATTTATGCCTGATCGATCGATTACCATCAGTCACAACCCTCTCTGTGTCCTGATCAAAGCG
Source organism: Rhinopomastus cyanomelas (assembly GCA_013400115.1). Lineage (NCBI taxonomy): Eukaryota > Metazoa > Chordata > Aves > Bucerotiformes > Rhinopomastidae > Rhinopomastus > Rhinopomastus cyanomelas. The sequence continues at coordinate 205,888 of VXBP01003601.1, read as the reverse complement.
GTTTCTCCATCCAAACAAGTCCATCTGAAGCCATGTTTTTAATGAGAACCCACAGCCGTAGGATTCGATGGAACTGCACCAATAAAACCATCAAAAAGCCCTAAAAAGTCCCAGAAAGGTTAATTTTCGGTTGTTCTTTGCGACACGGAGATGCCGCCAGGTCTAAAATGTTCCCTGCTTGCAACCTTCATGCTGGGATTGCTAAGCAATTCTCCTGGCACTGACGAGTTAGGAAAGTCTAGGGGATCCTGCTGTGCCAAGGGGGATGGGACTGGATGACCTTTCGAGGTCCCTTCTGATCCCCAACGTCCTGCGATCCTGTGATTCTGAAAGCAAAGCACAAGTCTGCTCAAGGTCAGGCCTACGTTTAACCTTGGCGGGTTTTGTCGCAGCCGCGGTGCCTTGGCAGGGCTGGTGAAGTAGGAGGGGGCTGGAGTTCCTGTTGATGTGACCCCAAATACAGACACTCTGACTTTCTGTGAGAGACAGCAGATTCCTGTGGGCAAAACCCTTCACAGAATCAGCAGCAAGAAAGTGACAGCTTCCAGGGCTGGTGAAAACGCACAGCGCAGAGCCACAGAGATGATGAAGGGAGGGGAGCATCTCCCTGCTGAGGAAAGGCTGAGGGAGCTGGGGCTCTTGAGCTTGGAAAAAGGAGACTGAGGGGTGACCCCATGAATGTTGATAGATATGGAAAGGGAGGGTGTGAGGAGGATGGTGCCAGGGTTTGCTTAGGGGCACCCAGTGATAGGAAAAGGGGCAGTGGGTGTGAGCTGGAGCAGGGGAGTTGGAAACAGGCTTAGAGCAAACACCAGCATTCCCCTCACTGGGAAGAAGTTCCTTCTGATGCTTATATGGAGCCTCCTATTATCCAGCTCACACCCACTGCCCCTCGTCCTATCATTAGATGCCCCTGAGCAGAGCCTGGCTCCATCCTCCTGACACCCATCCTTCACATATTTATAGACATTAATGTGGTCACCCCTCAGTCTCCTCTTCTCCAAACTCAAGAGCCCCAGCTCCCTCAGCAAGGAGATGCTCCCCTCCCTTCATCGTCCCTGTGGCTCTGTGGTGGGCTCTCTCAAGCAGCTCTGTGTCCTTCTGGAACTGAGGAGCCCAGAACTGGACACAACACTCCAGATGTGGTCTCACCAGGGCAGAGCAGAGGGGGAGAAGAACCTTTCTCAATCTGCTACCCACCCCCATTCTGACCCACCCCAGGGTGCTGTTGGCCCTTTTGGCCACCAGGGCCCATTGCTGCCTCATGGTCATCGCTTGGCTCTTCCCACAACATTTAAACACAACCCCAGCAGGCCCCTGCCCTTGCTCCCTACCCACATGGCTGGTTTTATGTGCCCATTAAACCATGTCATTTCCTTTGAAACCCCATCTGACTCAGAAGAGAGCAAAGATAAGACGATTTCCTCCCTCACTAAGTCTTTGTTTGCCCTGCAACACATGATTTGAGAAGAGAACAAGCCCAAGGTACAAGTCAAGGCTCAGCCCTGAGCCTTTCCGAGGTGCGATCCTGCTGCGGTGAGGAGTTTGGACGAGAAGACCTTTCGAGGTCCCTCCCAAACCCTAATGTTCTGTGAATTTTATTTCTATTAAAATGAGACTCTCAGAGATGCTTGTTTGCTCCTTAACAACCCCAGCTCTGGTCCACCAAATGCAAGGTTAATTTTCTAAGCCTCACCGATGGCACGTCATCAATCACCAACAAAGAGCTAAATAATCAAGGTTTGAGTGTCTGAGCCGAGGCCGGGCAGAGGTTCAGTGCAATTCGCTGCTACCTAGAAACACCAAGGACTTGGGAAAATAGCAGCAGGCAGGGAAAGATCAACACTGTGAACTCCAAAAGATAAGTCATAACAATCTGAGGAGCAGAACTGAAAAATCTCTCGGAACAGAGAAGTCTTTGGCTAAATTATGAAAATTCCAGAATTTCTAGGCAGAAACTGCTTTCCCAGAGTATTCTGGGCAAGGAGACACTGGAGATGCTGAAGAGAGGAAGTGGAGAGTGTGACACAACCCTGCTCAGAACAACAGGAGCCCCAGCATCTCTGAGTGATCACAAGTTTTTCTCCTTGGAACATATTTTTTCCAAACGAAAAACCAAACCAACAACTTGTCAGCTCTTCAGCACTTGTGGACAGCACAGAGCCATTCAGATTGGAAAAGACCATGGGGATCACCGAGTCCAACCAGCAACCCCACTCTACAAGTTCAACCCTAAAGCTGATCCCCCAACACTACAGCTAAGTTTGTTTTAAACTCATCAGGGATGAGGACTCAATCACCACCCTGGGCAGCCCAGTCCAGTCCCTGACCACTCTCTCCATGAAGAATCTCTTCCTGATGGCCAGTCTGACCCTCCCCTGTTGGCAGCCCTTCCCTCTGCTTCTGTCACTAATGACCTGTGAGCAGAGCCCAGCACCAGCATCTCTGCAGGGTCCTTTCACATAGTTGTAGAAAGCGATGAGGTCTCCCCTCAGCCTCCTCTTCCTCCAACTAACCAGCCCCAACTCTCTCCATCTCTCCCCATCAGGTTGATTCTCCAGGGCCTTCCCCAGCTTCACTGACCTCCTCTGCCCTCGCTCCAGCACCTGGATATCTCCCTAGTGCTGAGGTGCCCCAAACTGGCCCCAGTACTCAAGGTGCCGCCTCCTCAGTCCAAGGGGACAATCCCCTCCCTACTCCTGCTTTCTAATCCAGGCCAGGATCCCACTGGCCTTCTTGGCCACCTGAGCACCCTTCTGGCTCAGATTCAGTCCCCTGTCAGTTAGAACCCCCAGGTCCCCTCTGCCAGGCTGCCTTCCAGCCTCTCTGCCCCCAGCCTCGAGCGCTGCAGGGGTCTGTCTTGTTTCAAAAACAGACAAGAAAAGAACCCAGAGAGAGATTTTTGAGCTGATCACCAGACAGCAACACAAGTGCCCGTGTGGTTAGAGCAGTGTGGACTTTGGGGTTGCAGAGTGGATGGAGAAGGATTCTGGCCAAGTGAGCCCATGAAAAACTCGAGGCAGAGGGTCCTCTCACATAGTTACTGATATTTCATCCCCATCATCCTAGTAGTTGCATCTTAACCATCACGAGCATCTCCAAGGCTGCAGGCATATGCTGATGGGCATGATCCATCACATCAAGCTTGTCTAAAGATAACTGGAAAGATACCTCAGCACCTGTCAGGCACCTCTGAACTTCACCAGGTGCAGTTATGTCATGGCTGGTGGGGATTCGGTTTGTTTCTTCAAACTTTCCACTTGTTTATTGTCATAGATTCATAGACCATTGAACCATTTCTCTGTAACTTTAAACTACCATCAAAAATTCACCCAAAATCCCTATTCTGTTCCTATTTCTGACTCGTCCACGTCAAAAATTGCTAGAAAACCTATTTTTGAAGTCTTTTTCTCCCATTGTGCCCCACCTACCTGGTTCAGTCAGTTAGATGGAGAGCATCCAACGGTCAAGGTGATGGTCGACAGCAAGGTAGTCTTTTTGAAAACAAACAGCAACAAAGAGAGGGTTTTCTTCTGCTAACCAACGTAAAGAGACCAAACTGTAACTGGAAGCTATAAAATGCACCTTGAGATGTTTATTTAGGATGAAGACTGAAGAACACATTATAGAGAAATACATGATCTGTATTAAGGACTAATTCTTGCTCAGCAGTTTGTACTGGAACTCCTTCTCCCATCTGTCCCTAGTTTTTCTCCGTATGTGGAGCCTCAGTGTGTCCCTGATATTTGTCAATGTGTCAAAACTTTGGCACAAGGAGGAGGAAAACAGACCAGAAACTCGAATCTTCAGTCAGAACGCTCTGAAATCATGTGGACTGCATTCAAATCCCAGAGCCAGTCATGCCTCCTCAGCTCTTGATTAGATGATCAGCTCAAAGCTGAAGGGCACGTAGCTCGAAGCTTCACTGAAGCTTTAGCTGAAATGAAGGGCAGAACCACAGACCTGCCTGGAGCTTGATGGAAGTGTGAGGGCTTGACTTGAGTCACCACTAACAGAAGCAGCAGCTAGACACAGAGGTGAGGTGTGAGGACATTGGGAGGACACAAGTGTGACTTGATCTAGGGGATCCTGCTCTGGCAGGGGACTGGACTGGATGATCCTTCAAGGTCCCTTCCAGTCCCTAATGGCAGGACCTAGGGGATCCTGCTCTGGCAGGGGACTGGACTGGATGATCCTTCAAGGTCCCTTCCAGTCCCTAACGCTCTGTGATTCAATTCTGCACATGGACCAAAACCCAACAAGTTCTACCTCTTTCAGACCGGCCATTTACTTAAGGAGCCTGATTGTAAGGGAGCAGCTCCAAGGGATAAAGAGAGAGCAGATGCCAACGGTGCTTTTCAGGCTCCTTTCTACATTTTTCCCTCTTAGCTCAGAGACCTGAGTTGAGCATCTGAAGCCATGTTTCTCATCTCCCAGCCTCCATCCCCTATTTCCATCAAAGGAGGCAGATACTCCTTATGGTCCAGAAAAACAGCAGGAGATTAATATCCACTCACATGGAAAAACGTCTCCCTCACCCTTTCCCTCCATGTAGAGAATTACCTAAAGCCCCCGTTTCCATGTCTGAACAGCCCCTTCGTATGGCAGAGAACCAAGGAAAGGCTCCGACAGCCACTCTTCAGCCCTTCCCAGCTTGGAAGAGGCACAGCTTCACTCGTTGTCGCGCTCACTCTCCCTTCTGCAAGACATTCTGTGCAGTGAAACAGCTCAGAAAACCGAAATACAGAGAAATTGCACCGCAGAGCTCTGGTGGGAGGGGGCGGGAGGCAGCTCTCTGAGATTCAGAGCATCAAGCGCTGCGACAGCTGCTGCTGTGACACCACCACGAACCCTGGATCACCAGGAGGTGGTGGAGCCCATCTGCACCCAATTTCCTGGGTTACTGTAACGTATTAGGAGGATGGGCTTTGATGTGCCCCCCAGAAATGTCCTCACCACCACACCCTCTTCCTTTCCCTACATTCTCCACCTACTGCTGGCCAGAGGAAGCCCGTGGCTCACAGCGATGTCATGCTGCATGCCTTCCTGCTCACATGAGCTGCAGTTGTCAAGAGACAGGAGTCCAAAAGAAACAGTCAATAAAAACAGAAACAGCTGGGCTGATTTTCCATGGCATGGTTCTGGTTTCTGGGTACATCCTCCACACACAGCCTTCCTTCTTCTCTTGTTTCCTACCTTCCCCAAGCACCAGGACTTCTTCTGGTGCCGTGGAAAAACAGCCGTCAGGATGATGCAGCTGAGGGGTTCTGCTCACAGATTCTCTCATCTGGAGCTCGGTGCCTCTCAGACATTTTTATTTTAAAGATTGTTTTTTCACAGAATCACAGAACATTAGAGATTGGAAGGGACCTCAGAAGATCGTCCAGTCCAATCCCTGTGCCACAGCAGGGTCCCCTAGACCAAGTCACACAGGAACATGCCCAGGTGGGTTTGAAATGTCTCCAGAGAAGGACAGTCTGCAACCCTTGTGGGCAGCCCCTTGCAGGGCTCTGTCACCCTCACCATGAGGCTCCTTCTCACACTGATGTGGAACCTCCTGTGTTCCAGCTCACACCCACTGCCCCTTGTCCTATCATTAGATGCCCCTGAGCAGAGCCTGGCTCCATCCTCCTGACACCCGCCCTTCACATCCTTATCAACATTCACGGGGTCACCTCTCAGTCTCCTTCTTTCCAAGCTAAATTTTCCAAACACACAGCCTAAACCTCCCTGGCACAACTTCCAGTCACTTCCACTAGCCCTGCCACTTGCTGCTAAGAAGAAATCAAGGAATGATCAGAGTCACCCTACTTAGTTTTAGACAGTGAAGGATGGCACCTAAGCTAGAAGCCATCCTCTGTTAACGCTCCTAGTGGGCTCTTGAGATACATCTCTCCACTCACAAGGAGCCCAGAGCACTCGGGCTTCTATCACAGTTTCTTAGCTGAATTCTGGGAAGAGATAAAAGTAGGAGAGATCCAGCTGGAGAATCTACGAAATGCATTTAGTAAACACAGGACCCCTTAAGCAGTCAGTAAGTAGTAGGTTTGAAAGACATCAATCCAACACTAGATCTTTCGAGGTCTCTTCCATCCCTAACGCTCTGTGATGCTCAAGAAATCGTACGATGAGCCCGATGCTCTTGAGCCTAGGAAGGTGTGGCCCTGTCTCAGTGGACACGACGATTTCCAGGTCAGCTATCGCTGTCAGTGGCACAGATGCCAGTCTGCCCTGCAGACACTTGGAAACCATCGTGAGCAGCTGACATCAGACTGACGTCGCGGGACCCAGCCACGACCCACTGGCTTTTAAACCCTTCCTTTAGCTCCCCCGACATCCTCTGCCCCAGCGCAGGCGAGATAAATCCAAACCATCCCCACCACATTTTGAGAGCTCTAAGGAAAAGGAAAGGAGGGGGAAGGAAAAAAAAGTGATTGAAGCCTTCTAGCTGATTTGCTTCAAGGTTTTAGCTGACATAAAAAACTGTAGTGAACAGATGGTGTGATGACATTTACCTATTTTTCCTAAATGTTAGAACACTCTCCAGAGAAATCAGAGATCTAAATTCAGTTCCTCACTCCTAAGCCCACAATCCCCAGCAGAGCACCCGAAATACTGTGTCACGGGGCATTCTGAGGGGGTTTTTTAACACAGACACTAAAACACTAAACAGTGAGGGTATCACGATGAGGAGACACAAGAATCACAGAACATCAGGGACTGGAAGGGACCCCGAAAGATCATCCGGTCCAATCCCCCTGACACAGCAGGATCCCCTAGACCAAGTTGCACAGGAACATGTCCATGTGGGTTTTAAGTGTTTCCAGAGAAGGAGACTCCACCACCCCTCTGGGAAACCCCTTCCATGAAGAAGCTCCTGCTCATATTGATGTGGAACCTCCTCTGTTCCAGCTCACACCCACTGCCCCCTGTCCTATCATTGGGTCCCCCTGAGCAGAGCCTGGCTCCATCCTCCTGACACCCACCCTTCACATATTGATCAACATCCATGAGATCACCCCTCAGCCTCCTTTTTTCCAAGCTCAAGAGCCCCAACTCCCTCAGCCTTTCCTCGTCAGGGAGATGTTCTCCTCCCTTCAGCACCTTCATGGCTCTACACTGGGCTCTTTCCATTAGGGTCAATGGAACCTGTGAGACAAATATGGAGAACCTCTCTTCACCCAGACTTCCAGCAGTATAATTGGGGAACTGTTCCCTCTGCTGAGAAAAATAATGAGGAGGGCCAGATCCTGCCCGTAGATAATTGACTAAGTCACCCAGGTTTGAATGAAAACACAACCTGTGTTAGGATTTCCAAACCCTGCATTTCCCATTAAGGTTTCTCTTTAAAACCAAACGTTCCCGTTGTGTTTCTCGACTTCCAACATTTTTTCAGCTGTGTCACCGAAGCCGAACACGGCGTCTCTCAATAAATCAGCCCGACTTCAGCTCTTATAATTGCATTACATTACTTCATCCTGCCTTAAAGCTAACACTAACGTGGGCTATTTTCTGTTCCAGCCATTTGCACGTAGCTAATGGGCTCAGTGTGTCTGCACTTTGCTGCCCTGCGCAGCGTTCAGGGAGCACCAACACCTGACAAGCTACATCTGATAGACCTCCTCAGGTACCCGGTGGCCAATGAGCTACCAGTTAGCAGATCCTGTGGCGTTTACAGGAAGAGTGAGGAAATCACTGGCATTTCAGCCAAATACTTCCTTTCTCTTTCGTAGGAGGGCAATGGGTCTGGTGAAGGGGCTAGAGGAAAAGTCTGGTGAGGAGAGGCTGAGGGAGCCAGTCTAATAAGGATATAGAGGATAGGCAACCTATTCCAGAGCTACTGGCACCATCGAGCAAATCAGAGAGGTTTTCAAGTGATACGACAACCTCCTCCACAAAGAAGAAGAGAAGGGCGCTAGTCATTGGAGACTCACTCCTGAAGGGAGCTGAGGGACCAACATGCAGAGTTGAAACCCTCCTGGACACGTTCCTGTGCGACTTGGTCTAGGAGATCCTGCTCTGGCGGGGGGATTGGACTGGATAGAATCATTTCAGTTGGAAAAGAACTTGAAGTCCATCAAATCTAACCATTAACTGAACCCTAACACAAACATCAGGCACAGCCTGATCACCCTCAAGCCATTCCTGTGATCCCTGGGGTCCCCTCAACTGTGGTGCCGTCCCCAAGGCTGACTGTAGAGCCCCTGGCAGCACCACGAGGATCTCACTTTGCCAGGTGCCAGATCAGAACAGACCACACACTTTCACACTGCTCCTGCTCTGATTTAGACCAACCCCAGAACTACCACCCGATTACATGGAACACAAGGACAGTGAGAAAAGCCGGGTCGTGAGCTGCTGTGAGTCAGAGGCAGAGCACAAGCATCTGAGATGTGAAGACACGTACCAAGAGGAGATCCTAAGCATCCTGCATGTCTAGGCAAAGCTGGAGGATGGCTTCAGCGTCCCCTTATTTGTTGTCAGGGTAGTTTCCTGAGTTTGGCAGCATGAGAGAGGGGACAAATGAGCAAAACTGAAATTGCTGCTGATCCTCCACATCCTAAGACCTAAGTGCTCCTTGGTCTGCTCTCCTCACATGATAACGCATCTCCGTTGGCAGATCCTCACCAGAGAAGAAGCTCTGCAGCACCATCATAAATTCCAACACCCTGTGCTGGGTACAGAACTGAACAGCAGCCTTCAGGGGGTCACAGAGCCGCAGAATCATTCAGCTTGGAGAAGACCTCTTGGATCATCGAGTCCAACCATCAACCCTAGTCTACAAGGTCACCCCTAAACCAGAACCCCCAACACGACATTTAAGCGACTTCTAGACTCATCCAGGGATGGGGACTCAACCACCACCCTGGGCAGCCCAGTCCAGGGCCTGACCACCCACTCCATGAAGAATTTGTTCCTGTCAGCACCCCAAACTTCCCTTACTCTGAGCTTATTCCCAGCACATGCTGATAAATGCAGTCAGATTACCCAGGCTGTTCTTTGACAGCAGTAAAAGCCACCTCTGGAGCAGAGGCTCAGGAGGCCAACCTGGGGATCAGGGAAGCATTTCAGTCCTGGCAAGCTCTTGCCAACCTCCCCTGCTTTATTTAGCACATACAAAATCGATGAGGATTTGCTCTACATAGTGCACAGGTCAGAGCCCAGCAGCAAGTTCCCAGGTGCATAGAACGAGCAGAACTCAGCCCAACCACGAGTAAACCTGGCAGCCCATGGTTATTCCTTGCACACCAAGTTCATCAGGTGCGTGAGCATTCAGTCTGGTTTGATCTCTTCTAAAACTGACTGGCTAGGAGTGAGCCACCCAGCTCAAGGCAGGTATCTAAGACACATCTCTGTCACAGGCAGGGAGGAAGCAAGAGAAAGCTGCACAGAACTCAACCCACAGAATCATCCCAGTTGGAAAGGACCTCCTAGACCATCAAGTCCAACCAGACCCACAGCAACAAAAAACCTTAATGCCTGATGGATCAACAAACACAAACTAACCCCCTCCACCCCTGCCACTAGAGCAGAGTGTGAAGCACCACGGCTACACAGTTCTTCAACACCTCCAGGGATGGAGACTCAACCACCTCCCTGAGAAGGCCCTTCCAGTGCCCAACCAATCTTTCTGTAAAGAATATCTTCCTAATCTCCAACTAAATCTCCCCTCCCTCAACTTCAGACCATTTCCCATGGTTTGTCAGTAGTTACTAAGAAGAGGCCAACACACACCTCTCTATAACCTCCTTTCAGGTAGTTGTAGAGTTAGGAGGCTGAGGGAGGACCTCAATGCCCTCTACAATGACCTGAAAGGAGGTTGGTGAAGGTTAGGGTAGCTGTAGAGGGCAATGAGATCCCCCCTCAGCCTCCTCTTCTCCAAACTAAACCAGCCCAGCTCCCTCAGCCTCTCCTCATAGCACTGGTTCTCTAAACATCTCATGAGCTTAGTAGCTCTCCTCAGGACACATTCCAGCATCTCAATGTCCTTCCTATAATGAGGGGCCCAGAACATAGTACTGGAGGTGAGGCCTCACAAAGGCCACCATAGCTTCCCTTCTCCTGCTGAACACATTATTCCTGATCCAGACCAGGATCCTGGTGGCCTTCTTGGCCACCTGAGATCACTGCTGGCTCATACGAAGGCGGCTGTCTACCAGCACGCCCAGGTCCTCTTCCGCCAGGCAGCTTTTGAGCCCCTCATTCCCCAACCTGTAGCACTGCTGGGGTTGTTGTGACTGAAGTGCAGGACTTAGCACTTGGCCTTCTTGTAGCTCATACAACTGGCCTCAGCCTATCTAGAGATGTCTGGGGCCAGTACGAAGCGCTGTCCCCTGAGCACTACAGGACATAAGTGAAGCTTCCTCAGACAGAAATCGAGTTCCAAGTTCAAACTAAGATAAATGTGCAGGCAGCAAAACGGAGCTGCGATTGCAGAACAGCGCTGCAGGAGCTTGAGCAAGAATCACTCCGTCACACTTGGCTAACCGGGGCTTTGGTCATGAGCAGTAACCTTCTGCTCTGCCCTGGTGAGACCGCATCTGGAATACTGAGTACCAGCTCTGGGCCCTGCAGATCAAGGAGGACTCAGAGCTGCTGGAGAGAGTCCAGTGCAGAGTCACAAAGATGATGAAGTAGAGCATCTCCCTGCTGAGGAAAGGCTGAGGGAGATGGGTCCCTTCAGCTTGGAAAAAAGGAGACTGAGGGGTGACCTCATTAATGTTGATAAATATGGAAAGGGTGAGTGTGAGGAGGATGGAGCCAGGCTCTGCTCAGGGGCATCCAGTGACAGGACAAAGGGCAGTGGGTGTGAGCTGGCACATAAAGGTTCCACACCAACATGAGAAGGAACTTCATGGTGATGGTGACAGAGCCCTGGAAGGGGCTGCCCAGGGGGATTGTGGAGTCTTCTCCTCTGGAGGTATTTAAAACCCATCTGGCCATGTTCCTGTGTGGCTGGATCTAGGTGATCCTGCTCTGGCAGAGGGATTAGACTAGATCTTTCAAGCTCCCTTTCAATCCCTAATGTTCTATAATCCTGTGATCTACATGGAGCTGAGGAACAGTTGGGCTTTGCCCACAGCTGCTCGTTGACCTTCCCAGACTGCAACCAACACCACTCCACCTCATAGGCATCTGTTCAGGAAGGCAGGGAGAAGATTTTAGTCACCATGGGGTGACTTTTTGACCTTTAAGGTCAAACACACCTGAGTGGATGAGTATTTTCACCCAGACTGCTGTGGCTCCAGGTGCTGAGTAGATTCTCAGGCTGAGCAGCTTCTCCAGCTGCTGATCAGAGACAAAGAACTTTGTGGCGAAATGCACGTGTTTGGGTAAAATGACTTCGTGCTAAATGGGTTCCCGAGGCCATCAAATGACAGGGGCTGGAAAAACAGCCCGATGGCTCCTGCATGTTTGGACAAAGACACTCTTTCCACAGAAGAGTCTAACAAACCGTGAAAGGCAGCTCTGTGCATCCTGCTGCGCAAGTAACAGTGGCAGGAGGGAAGGGAGATGCTCGTTCCTCTCAGGGAGGCCCCTCCTGATCTCTAGGCTGCTTTTGACCTTCAGTGAAACCTGAGCAGAGGAGATCAGCTCTGCCCCTCTGCTGCAGCTGGGAATCAGCTCAGCTTTGCATGACTGGGTCTTACGGGGCTGTCAAGTCGCGGCAGTTTGGAAGGGCAGTTCAAAGCGCTCGAGAAAGATTTTAAAGGTCTCATGGAAACACCTTGAGGAATACTCATTAGAGAGGGAGATGTTTAGGAAAGGCCCAGAGGTTGCTGTGAGAAAGTCTCCTGTTCAGCTTCATGAGACTTGGCAGGGCAGAGCTCAGCTGCGCTCCTGCAGCTTTCACTGCCAAAGACAATAAATAAACAGCGTTGCTCTGCCTAAAATGGTAGAGAAATCTGCTGTTCAGCAGCAAGAGTCCCTTCAAGGACTAAGGGGCAACACAAAGGGCAACGAGCCTGTAACTGCTTCGCAGGTCACAGAACCACAGAACGTCAGGGATTGGAAGGGACCTCGGAAGAGCAGCCAGTCCCATCCCCCTGCCACAGCAGGATCCCCTAGATCCAGTCACACAGGGACATGGCCAGGTGGGTTTGAAATGTGTTCAGAGGAGGAGACTCCACAAGCCCCCTGGGCAGCCCCTTCCATGAAGAAGTTCTTTCTCATACTGACATGGAACCTCCTCTGTTCCAGCTCACACCCATTGCCCCCGAGTGCCCCTGAGCACAGCCTTGCTCCATCCTCCTGACACCCACCATTTCCATACTGAGCAACGTTCATGGGGTCACCCCCGTGAACTCTCCTTTTCTCCAAGCTCAAAAGACCCAGCTCCCCCACCCTTCCCTCATCTGGGAGCTGCTCATACCTGTGGCTCTGCGCTGGGCTCTTTCAGGCAGTTCCCTGTTCTTCTTGAACTGCAGGGCTCAGAACTGGAACTCAATATTCCAGATGCAGGCTCACCAGTTAGAGGAGAGGAGGAGAACAACTTCTCTCCCTCATGGCCATTCAGACTTTCTTAAATGCTTTTGCTCACGAGATTATCTGCAGCCGTGCCTCGGTCCCTCGCGGTGTTCCCTCCGCTGTGCATCGTGTTAGCCCAAACGTGTTTACCTTCAGGGCAAGGTGTAGGGGTCATCTACTCACCCAGGTTTATGCCAGTGAAATGAATGTGAGGCCTTGACACCGGCTTTGCTTACACAAGGAGAGCAGGGGGTGAATTTACAAGCTCCAGCGTGAACTCACACCACGCCAGCAGCTCCCTGTGTGTGTCCCTTTACGTGCAGCTGAGGAAGCCACCTCGTACAAAGAAACCCTCAGTGTGCACCCTCCCTGTCCATTTAGAACAGACCAGCTCGTGCCCCATCACTCCACATCGTAGTTTACTGCTGGTAATTTACCTGCACAGACAAGTCTTTGCCTGATTTCCAGAAAGCAGTGGCCAACGGCTAGAACAGTCTAATTTCTGTAAAACCCCGACAGGAATAAAGGTCACCCAAAAGGAAATATTATTTAAATATATCATAGAATGGCCCAGGTTGGAAGGGGCCTCCAAAGGTCATCTAGTCCAACCTCCCCTGCAGTGAGCAGGGACAGCCTCAACTCAGTCAGGTTGTCCAGCCTCACCTTGAATAGCCCTGGGGATGGGGTCTCCACTCCCTCCCTGGGCAACCTGTTCCAATGGTCAACCTCCCTCTTGCTAAAGAACTTCTTCCTAACATCCCATTTCAGTCTGTCCTTCTCTAATGTGAAGCCATTGTCCCTCCTCTTATCACCACCGACCTTCATAAACAGTCTCTCTCTCTCTAGCCCCCCTTCAGGTACTGGAAGGCTACTATCAGGTCCCCACAGAACATCTATAAATATGTGAGGGGTGGGTGTCAGGAGGATGGAGCCAGGCTCTGCTCAATGTCATCTAGTGATAGGACAAGGAGCAATGGGTGTGAGCTGGAACAGAAGAGGTTCCATATAAACACCAGAAGGAACTTCTTCACAGTGAGCCCTGGAAGGGGCTGCCCATGAGGGTTGTGGAGTCTCCCTCCCTGGAGAGGTTTAAAACCCACCCGGACATGTTCCTGTGCGACTTGCTCTAGGTGGTCCCACTGTGGCAGGGGGATTGGACTGGATGATCTTTCGAGGTCCCTTGCAGTCCCTAATGATTCTACGATTCTCCAGGCTGCACAACCCCAGCTCCCTCAGTCTGGCCTCATTTTTGTTGGAGCCACAGTTACAGGTGAACTCACCACCCAAAAGAGCTTTTCTTAGGAACCAATTGCTCTGGTTTGCACCCTCCAGGCAGTAGAGAGTGTCTGGAATTTGTGCTCACCTGTGTGGCAGGATCTCTGCACCGGTGGGAGGTGTGTGCTCCAGGAACTGCCAAGCAAAGATCTCAAACTCATCTTCAGTCCTCAGTGGGCTCAGAACACCCGGTGTGCTGGCATCCCTTAAATAATGCCTGTGTGCCTCTGTGGAGAGAGGCTCACCTGATGGGGCTCAACAGGGTTGCACCTGCTCCACCAACAGGCTCCCAGCTGAGATGAGACAGCACAGAGGGGTGAGACACAGGTGCTTTTCATGACAAGATTTCTTCCTAGGGCCCAAGTGAAGCAGAAATCTGTTCTTTGAAACAGCATTGGAAAGAAACCATCTCCCACTCTCAGATAATTCAACCTAAATTCTTAGTAGGTCAACATCCACTTCAGGGTCTTCCAAGTGCACATTGTCTCATCTATGCTTGTCTCCGACACGTTGAACTCCTCGGGGTACGCGCCGCTCTTGCACGTGTCTTGTGCCGTGCCGACCGCGTCGCTGGAGATCGGCAAACGGTCTCTACCATCAGCAGTAACCAACAGTGTGTGGTGAGATGCTCTCACCCTGGTTCTCCGCCTGCGAAGCATGGGCGGGAGAAGATGGCTTGGAGTGGCCCAGCAGGAAGCGGAATTGGAAGGTCGGGTCCCCAGGGGAAGGACACTTCAACACCCAATCAACGCAGCGCGGACAAGCGGTTCTCACTGAGGCTGCTGAGCCTGGAAGAGTGATAGTCTTCCCTTTTGCCTGGACTCTTCTCCGCGCTGGGCTTCCCCGTCGTCGCGTGGAGCCAAGCAGCCGGGGTAACTAGAGTGCAGCAAAGTTAAACAAACAGCTCTGCAAAGCGCTGAGTCCGGCCGTTTCCCCGGGAGAATCCGCGCGGCTCTGGGGCTTTACTGGGGATTGTAATTAACACCTGACCGAAACATGTTTATGAACAACGTTAGGGTGGGAGAGAGAGAGGTTTCAGCCTTGAACTGAATGGTTTGGGACTGGCCCAGCTTCATGGGCTGTTTTGGCAGTGGCCGTGATTGAGTGTAACCCTGAAATGAAAAGGAGCTTGAGGCTTCTTGCCACCTCCTCCTCCCACCCTAATCGAGCTCCTAGTGCAAAGCATGTGTTTCCATTTAACACTGGATGAGAGTCAACTGATGGCTGGATTCTAATTCAAATGTTTATTCTTCTGTGGAATTATGAACATTATTTCTCGGTTAGGTGAGGCTCACTTCCACCTCAGATTAATAAAAGCCCTTCTTCATTTCTTGGGACCACAGTGCAGCCTCAGATTTGAGAGGACAAGGGGCAGTGGGTGAGAGCTGGAACAGAGGAGGTTCCACATCAATGTGAGAAGGACCTTCTTCCCATCCCAGTGAGGGTGACAGAGCCCTGGAAGGGGCTGCCCAGGGGGGTTGTGGAGTCTCCCTCTCTCAAGAAGTTTAAAACCTGCTTGAACGTGTTCCTGTGTTACTGGATCTAGGGGATCCTGCTGTGGGTGGGGAACTGGACCGGATGATTTTTCGAGGTCCATTCCAAACCCTAATGTTCTGTCATTCATAACAAGTGCTCTATCCTCTCCTGAATTCACTCTCTTACCCTATTTGTAATTTCCTGTCCTTGTTTATGGACCTTTCCCTCAAGTTCCTTTGGCAAAATGAGGGGTTTAATCTTAATGTGTTAATCTATTTTCCACAGTTCTATTGTTATTACATGGAAGGTTCCATATAAATATGAGAAGGACCTTCTTCCCAGAGAAGGCGACAGAGCCCTGGCAGGGGCTGCCCAGGGGGGTTGTGGACTCTTCTTTTCTGAAGATGTTTAAAACCCACCTGGATGTGTTCCTATGTGACCTAGTCTAGGTGATCCTGCTGTGGCAGGGGGTTGGACTGGATGATCTTTGGAGGTCCCTTCCAATCCCTAATGACTCTATGATTCTATGATGATTCTGTTACTAAAGACAAAGTATTTTCTAAAGAAAATATGCCAGAGGACAGTAAAACTTCATCAACTCTCTGCCCTTCTGCTCAGCAACTTCAAAGCCCAGCACCCATGGCTCAGCAGAGCCATCCAAATCCTTATCTCCCTGCAGCAGAAGCAAGAGGGTGCAACAACTATCTGCGTGGGCAGCACTAAAAAACCCCCTAAATCAATAAGAAAAGAAAATGCTCTACTAATTTAATCAAATGACCATTTTGCTCACGGCTTCTCCAAGGCACCAAGATTTCCAGGCGTTTGGTCAAATGACTGACAACACAATCAGAGTGAAGGTAAGCAGACTGCCTCTTATATAAACAGCTCTTTGGGCCATCAGTCAGCGCCGTGCATCCTGGTTTGAAAGTTTAAGATGAAATGCTTGTGGCATTTTGTATGGCCATTAGCCACAGCTCAGCTATGAGTAATAGCTCGGCAACCGTTTTCCCCAAGCCTGGGTAAAGGTGACTGGTCTGCTTGCTGCAGCCAGTGAGGGCTTCAGTCTGGAAAGCCTGGTCCTGCAAATCTGGCAAAAGCACTTTGGGCAGAGTGGACTCACTCTGTCACAGCCTCACTGTGTAAATCAGCTCTGGCTGTCTCTTCTCCCTAGATGTGGGTTTCTTTCACCAGCAAACCAGAAGACCTTTTTTGTAATCATAGAATCATCCTGGCTGCAAAGGATCTCCAGGGTCATCAAGTCCAGCCCTCAGCCCAACAGCTCCCTAACCCCCAGACCATGGCCTGAAGTACTCGAGCTACTCAGTTTTTAAACACCTCCAGGGATGGGGACTCCACCACCTGCCTGGGCAGCCTGTTCCAGTGCCCAACCACCCAGGAAACAACTTCTTCCAAAGAGCCAATCTTGACCTCCCCTGATGCAACTGGAGGCCATTTCCCCATGTCTTGTCGTTAGTAATCTGGGAGAAGAGAGGTGGTCATTTCCAACCTAAACGATGCCGTGATTGTCTAGAATCTAAGCAGCACAGTGCACCTCACCTGGCCTTCATCAGGAAGCCCTTCCTCATGGAAAGGGTGATCAGAGCCTGGACTGGACTGCCCAGGGCAGTGGTGGAGTCCCCATCCCTGGAGGTGTTGAAGGCCAGCCTGGCTGTGGCTCTGAGTGCCCTGGTCTGGCCCATGGGGTGATGTTAGGTCCTGCACCAGGAGGGCTTTTCAAACCTCAGTGATTCTGTGCCTCTCTGAAGGGAAGGTGACTCCCCTAAGTGACAGCCCTGTGTTTCACAGATCAAGACTTCATAAAGTCTTTGCCAGTGACTCACAATTCTCCTTTTCTGGCTCGGGCAGTGACTCAACCCTATTATGAGGGCTGTGGGTTTTGGAAAACAATGAGCACCTTCATGAGGAAATTTGGCTGTGTGGACTGAAATCTGCTTTCACCGATGGAGCTCGTAAGAACCTTCTAAAGGTCTCTGCTGTTAATGAAACCTACAGCCTTTAAAAATAAGGTAGATTGAGGAGCAGTGGACAAAGTTACTGCTTTCTTACTCAGAGTTCATAGTCTGCCTTGAAGACTGCAGGAAGTGGTATCAAAGGAGTAACTAAGAAATCATGAGAGACTGTTCAGTGTTCCTCAAGACCGAGAATGCAAACCTGTGTATGTGGTTCCCTCTACACGTTCGTTTCTTCACCTGAGTTAAATCAAAGCAGCTATTTGTGATCTCAAGTTAAATCACTGAACAAATAGGACCAAATATGAGTCTGCTGCTGCTGCTTTACCTTTCCAGCTTCTGCCTTCCTCACTCCGGGGCTCTGTTGTCATCATCCTCTGTGGAATCTGGAGCAGATCTTCTCGGATGCTGGAGCAGAGCCTGTGTTTGTTTATGGGGTGGTAGGTACCTAGACAACGACAATCATGGAAATGCCATCAAGTCGCTTTGCTTGTATTTTCAACTAAATGAAACCTTTTGACTAAGCAGAGTAGAGAAAACAGAGTCAATACCTGATAAGCCTCTTGGGTTTATCCTCCGGTGGATTCCCTCTGGGTTTATGAAACTGTTGCATTGGTCCATCTTCCTCCAAATATTTTGTTTTCCTCTTTTTCTGTTGTTTGTTTTTCTTTCTTACAGAGTGCTTCAGTGGCAAAACACGGGGAAGGCAGAGGTGGCCGTGCAGTTCTGTCTGCTTCGTGTACCACTAAGCAGAACCAGCCAGGCAGGTGGGAAGTAGCCAGCCAAGGCTCCCACTCGTCAGCCTGAGTCACTGCAGAGCTCCCTGGAGCGGGATATTCCTGCCCCACAGCTCCAGCCAAGATGTTCAGCATCACCTGCCCAGCCTGGCCGCTTCCACGGGGCGAAGGCAAAGGAGCAGCCCTTGTGCCGGCCCTCAGAGCAGAGCCGGATGTGCCCCATCTGGGTCCATCTCCATCGCTTCAAAATGGAAAGGCATGCCGCAGCGAACAAAGGCGTCAGCTCCCCGACATCCAGGCACAGTTCAAGATCATTAAAACTCCTCCAGCCTCCTCGTCTGTTCCCTTCTGGGAGCAGAAATAAATGAGGTTTACATTAGATTATGTCTGAGTAGGTCAGTTGCCAGAAGTTTGGAGACTACAAGTGCCTAGCAAAGCTCCAGTATATTATGACACTGAGCAGAGAAGGGAGGCCTTGTCAAGGTCTCTGCTGCCTCTTTCCATTTACCCTGCACCTACCTCAGATCCAAGGTGAGCTGGAGGTGAGCTGGATGAAAGGATGATGCCCACAGCCAGGCAGCCATTCACCCACACACCAGCTCTACAGATCAGCCTCACCGCTCCGTGCCCCGAGGCAACTCTGGAAGCCAGGGCAGGCTCTGCAAGAGGAGAATAATGTGCTGCCTGTGCCCAGCCCCACTAAATAAAAAAGCAGCTGCATTTGTACAAGTGGCTCTGAGACGTTTGGGTTTTGCAGGCAGACACCGACCTCAGACATCTGGGAGGGAAAAGTGAATTCCAAGCTGCCACAGATAGGACCCCGATCAGATCCAACTTCACAACAGTTCTTGATTGGAGTCCAATTCATTCTGAGGTTGGGGTGTATAATTTCAAAAAGGACACAGCTGAGCATCAAGCAGCAGCAGCGGAGGATGAACAGAAATGTGAGTGTAGAGTTGGAAGGAAAGTCATTTTCCTGTGAGATCTTGTTGTGGGGGAGGCTCTCAGAACGTTAGGGGCTGGAACAAAGCTACTCGGTGGGTATTCACAGAGGGGAAAACGGGACTGAAGAGTGAAGGGTGTCTTTTGGGCGAGTGCAGAGCACAGCTGGGAAACTCCAATGGACTAAGAGATGTTCTGTGTCTTAAAAAACCCCAGAGGAATAGGTTTCCCAGGTTACCAGCCTATAAAACTAAAAGCAGGCACAGTCAGGAGCTCCGGCGCGGCGCTGCTCCGTGATGGTCTGCGCTGAGTGCTTGAAAGTGCTGAGAGGAACTTTACACAGAATCACACGCAGAACACTAGGGATTGGAAGGGACCCCAAAAGATCATCCCATCCAGTCCCCCCACCACAGCAGGATCCCCTAGATCAAGGTGCACAGGAACATGTCCAGGTGGGTTTGAAACATCTCCAGAGAAGGAGACTCCACAACCCCGCTGGGCTCTGGCACCCTCACTGGGAAGAAGGTCCTTCTCAGATTGATGTGGAACCTCCTGTGTTCCAGCTCACACCCATTACCCCTTGTCCTATCAGTAGATGACATTAAACAGAGCCTGGCTCCATCCTCCTGACACCCATCCTCTCCATATTTATCAACATTAATGTGGTCACCCCTCAGTCTCCTTTTTCCCAGCTCAAAAGCCCCAGCTCCCTCAGCAAGGAGATGTTCCCATCCCTCCATCATCCCTGTGGCTCTGCACTGGGCTCTCTCCAGGAGCCCTGTGTCCTGGAGCTGAGGGGCCCAGAACTGGACACAAGATTCCAGATGTGGTCTCACCAGGGCAGAGAAGAGGGGGAAGAGGAATCTCTCTCGATGTAGTAACCACCCCCCTTCTGGAAAGTGATAAAAGAGTCAGGGAGGAAGGAGAAAGAAAAGAGTGTGGAAGGAGGATTTCTGCTGCAAGACTTCCCAGCATCTCCTGCTCCCCCCACCCCAACCCCTCACCCCGACTAAGAGCTGCCCTCAGCTGATCCAGCCACGGTCTCCTTTCCATCTCAGTGGCCACCCATCTGAGGCTCTTTGTCCACAGTCAGATGGCAGAGGCCATGTGTTCGGCAGCGATTTTTTTTCCCTTCGACTCAATTAAAACAAACTTGAGTCCACCCAAGAGGCATCCTGCCCCAGCTGCACTCCTGCTCTGCTGTGCAATCTGTTCCAGCCCTACTGCAGATAATGAAAGAACCGAGGGTGGATAGACACCTCTCTTTTTCTGTTGTTTTTAATTAAAATCATCTGTGTCATGTAAAACAGGCAGGACAGAGGCGAGGGGGCTTTGTGAATATCAGCTGAAATCAGCCTCTCGGAGCAGGGGCCGGTATTTGCATTTCTATTGCTCCACAGTGTTTGGCATGGGAATTAGAGCAGGTTTGTGATTAACTACCTGCAGGCATGCACCAGGTTGACCTTTTGCATGGTAAATTGCATGCACTAAATTAAATTTCCCTCTCTCTTTTACTGAGATAAACAAGGCCAGTTACATGACTCAGGCTGCCCTTTTCCTCCTGCCGTTCCATATGCAAAGTCAATCCCAGCCGGCTAATCCTCTCCTGTAGGAGCTGGCTTCTCTGTTTTGGCAAGTGATTTATTTTCAGTAGTCGTGGGTCAATCACTTGTGTCTGGAAAGAAGTGCAAGTAGCATCACAGCAACTTAAGATGCCTAAGAGCAGGTTTGCGTGAGCATTGCAGGGGTAAGCGGATGAGAAATAGTCATTATTATCCCCTCATAAAATTGATGGAATGATATAATCAGCTGTAATGGGAGGGAAAAAAGGGAGAGGAGAAGAGAGTGTTCAGCAGGTGATCAGTTGTCTTTTTGTGCAGATAAGAAATTGGAAGCTCTCTCATCAGCTCCAGCTATTCACAGTTTTCAAACACTATTAACTAATTTGAGGAAGATTTTAATCACATCATTAATCAGACTGTCTCAACTGAATGATGCAAGTCAGGTAGAATCACAGAACATTAGGGGTTGGAAGTGACCTTGAAAGACCATCCAGCCCAATCCCCCTGCCACAGCAGGATCCCCTAGATCCAGTCATTAGGGATGGGAAGGGACCTCGAAAGATCATCCAGTTCAATCCCCCTGCCTCCTATCTTATCTCATCAGAGAGAAAACACTCCTTGCTGCAAGTTCTGGCTTCTTTGAGCAAGTAGAATAGGCAACAGTCACCATTTCCGACGGAACACGCGGCGTCTGCCCCACCAAGTTTGCAGTTGCTGCTGTTGGGCAACGAACGCTTATGTTCTGTTGCCATACCATGGCCTGTAGAAGACACCAGGGCCCCGTTCAGTCCAGCCATGGCCAGTTCAGCAGCAAGCAGCACATTCTTGGCAGCTCTAGTGGGGGTCTGGCCAAGCCTCAGTTGTTTGCAGTGATGGACCATCAGCACTGGGAGCAGAACTGCAGCATCACATAAAGCAGCAACATGCTCCCAGTTTACAGCAAGCGTTTTCACAGCGAAACACTGACTGGGAAGCAGATGATGCTTCTGTTGTGGGTTCTGGATGTTTTTATTGATTTTTTTTTTAATTTAAATATTTCACCTACTTTTCCTTTCCAAAGGATCGAGGCAGCCCGATTTCACTCTACACTTCATCTCTCCGCTTCCGCAGAGGTTCTCTCAGTGAGAAACAGAACAAGAACCAGCATGATGTGGCTGAATATTTCTTCTGCAGCCACACATCACAGTTTGAAAAGCCCAGCTCCGCTTACCTGGTGTAAACAAAAGCAGATGGCAACCCGGGTGCTGGCCCTGCCTGCAGGAGGGTTTGTAGGACATAACTGTTTGCTTATAGCAGTCACTCTTAAACTTTACAGGCTCTGTTTTACTACTGTGGATCTGTGGGGTGAAAAGACTTCTGAACCGATCAAAGGAAACCAGTTCTCATGCTTTGAGCTGGGAGGGGAGGTCCCATTCGTTATGTGGACAGTCTGCCTTGCGTTCAGCAACGCGACAGCGCGGACGATCCGTTCCTTGTTGAGTCGCCGTGTAGGGGTGTAAATCTTCAGGATCCCTAAGTGCTACCTAGGCAGAGACTGGGCTTTTCTCTGGGCAGCTCTGCAAAGGCACTTCGTGTGGGTTTCAACAGAGCCAAGTGTGGGGTCCTGCATTGTGGTCACAGCAACCCCATACAGTGCTACAGGCTTGGGGTAGGGTGGCTGGAGAGCAGTCTGGTAGGAAAGGATCTAGGGGTTCTAATTGTCACGCGGCTGAATATGAGCCAGCAGAGTGCCCAGGTGGCCAAGAAGGCCAGTGGCATCCTGGCCTGTGTTAGAAACTCTGTGTTCAGCAGCAGTAGGGAGCTGATTGTCTCCCTGTACTCAGCACTGGTGAGGCTGCACCTTGAGTGCTGGGTTTGGTTTTGGTCACCTCATCATCGAGCCCAACCATCAACCCCACTCTACAAGTTCACCCCTAAAACAGATTCCCTAACACTACATATAAGTGACTTCTAAACACCTCCAGGGATGGGGACTCAACCACCACCCTGGGCAGCCCAGTCCAGTCCCTGACCACTCTCTCTGGGAAGAATTTCTTCCTCATGTCCAGTCTAACACTCCCCTGTTGGAGCTTGAAGCCCTTCTCTCTCCTTCTGTTGCTAATGACCTGAGAGAAGAGCCCAGCACCAGCATCTCTCCAATGTCCTTTCAGATAGTTGTAGGGAGCGATGAGGTCTCCCCTCAGCCTCCTCTTCCTCAAATAATCACACAGAATCACAGAACATTAGGGATTGGAAGGGACCAATGCTCAAAGGGCAACGAAACCAAGACACAGACGCTGTGCACTGTGTTAGAAACCAGTCGGAGCAAATTTCTAGCTGCTATCAGTACTGGAAAGAAAAGAGAAGTCACATTTCTCAAGGTCGTCCATATCCCATGAGCTCAAATTCAAAGGTTCCGCAAAACAGCCCCTGTTGGGTTCTATAAATGTTAGGTAAAGGCACCAGATGGGAAAGGGACTAGCTGAGCCTCAGTGAAAATGGTTTTGAAAGGCAAATAATTCAGATGGGCTGATGGTAATCAGTGTCGCTGCGAGAAAGAGATAAGATTCACTTGGGAAATGCTCCTAGATTCCCACCATAATGTGTTGAGTCCATATTTCAGTGGTCTTGGTGTAATTTCACATCATTTTCTCTATTTTAACCAAGAGACAATGAAATCCGTGCCTTCAAACTTACTGTTTATGGTGCTGAAAGGTGTTTACCAGGACCACAGACCAGAGTGATGCTGTTTTGGAATCCACGTTATTGTATCGTCGTCTGAGCACAAGCACAGAATCACAGACTCAGCTTTAGGGGTTGGAAGGGACCTCGAAAACTCATCCAGTCCAATCCCCCCACCAGAGCAGGACCACCCAGACCAAGTCGCACAGGAACACGTCCAGGTGGGTTTGAAACGTCTCCAGAGAAGGAGACTCCACCACAGCACAATGAACTTGACTCGTGTCGGCAAATGTTTGACAACAGCCTCCTTTCAGCTGGCAAACACAGGAGGAGTGTTGCTGCTACAGGGCCAGGGAAGAAAAACTGCAGAGGCTGCTGAATAAAAGGAAATAGAAAACCCTTCTCCTTTCCCTTCTGGTTGCATTGCTGCTGTAATGTCTTAGAGCTGTGTGCTTGATGCTCTTCTGCCTGTAGGGTAGATTTACACCACTTCTAGAACTCAAAGAGGCTCCTCTGTCAGGGGCCTGGAGCACCTGGTTATCCCAGAAACCACCCAGGAGTAGCCTTTGAAGGAGTAACAGAAACACAGAGATACCGACAGCAAGGCAGGATGAGCAGGTCTTTTCGTTCCAGACCTCCCCTCCCACTGCTCTTCACACACATTTGCACTTCTGACCTGAGCCTGCAGCAGTGGGAGGGGGGAGCTGCAGTGTGACTGTGCTCCCCAACAAAGCTGTTGCCTGGCAAATCCCTTGTTTCTTCTTTCTTTCTCTACCAGTTTGTTTTTGAAGGGTGGAGGCATCTTTTTGCAGCAGAAATAAATTCATAATGGTCCTGGGATTTGTTTTACTTTGTGAGTTGGCCACAGGTGGGACCAGGATTCTTTCACACCAGTCTGGCAGGAGGATGGAGCCAGGCTCTGCTCAGGGGCACCCAGTGACAGGACAAGGGGCAGTGGGTGTCAGCTGGGACAGAGGAGGTTCCACATCAGTGTGAGAAGGAACTTCTTCATGGTGAGGGTGACAGAGCCCCGGAAGGTCCCTTCCAATCCCTAATGTTCTGTGAGTGTGAGGATGAAAGTCAAAGGAGCAGTAGCACCCTCAGTAATATCTTGATTACTTCACAGCTCCAGCAGCTGAGAGATTTGTTTCCACAGTAGACTCCTGACGGCCTCACAGTGACTGGAAGAGAAGAAACAGAATCATGTCTTGGACCTCTGGAACTGAACCAACCTCTCCCTGCCTCCAAGTAGCCAGAACTGCAGGGCAGCACAGAAGGGGATGAACAGTCCCTCCACCACCAATCAGTGATCCTCCTTTCACTTTTCTCAGCCTTCTTCCACTAGATTGCTTAGAACTGATTAGGACAGAAGTATTTTAGACATCAGGAAGAGATTCTTCCTGGAGAGAGTGGTCAGGCACTGGGATGGGCTGTGCAGGGTGGTGGTTGAGTCCCCATCCCTGGATGAGTTTAAAAGTCGCATAGATATGGGGTTGGGGAATCTGGTTTAGGGGTGAAATTAGTGGGGTTGATGGTTGGACTCGATGATCCCAGGGGTCTTTTCCAACCTGGATGGTTCTGTGACTCTCTGATTCACCGTGGAGTGGGTTGCTATAGAGAAATAACTTCTGTCTCTGTCACGGGCTCTTGGCACAAGACTGAACAAGCAGCAGAACTCCCATTTGTTCTGAAGAGAAGAAGGACAGAGGACATAATTCTCTCAAGAGCTGTTAAGCTGCCAAGGGAGGAGCAAAAATGCAGAATCAAGATGTGAATTAATAGCATCTCTGTGATAAAAACATGGATCCCGTGCCATTTAGAGCTTTTCTTTTCCACAGGCACATTTTTCTTTCTCACATATGGACCTTGGCAACGAGGGAGGGGGTGAGTGGTTCCAAACCGGTGAAATCCAAACCATGCAGAGCAAGGTATATGAGGTGATGGAAGATGTTACTAAGCCAAGGGACGAGCTTATGCTGCCAAGTGTGACCTTCCACAGGAGAATCAGGAGTCACTGGGGAAGTGATTGTTCCCCTGAACTCCCAGCACTGGGAGTACTGGGTTTAGCTTTAGGCATCTCAGTACAAGACAGACATTGAGGGGCTGGAGTGGGTCCAGAGAAGGGAAACAAGGTTGGTGAAGGGTCTGGAGAACAAGCTGTGTGAGGAGCAGCTGAGGGAGCTGGGGCTGGTTAGTCTCAAGAGAAGGAGGCTGAAGGGAGACCTTATTGCTGTCTGCAGCTACTTGAAAGGAGAGCGTAGAGAGGTTGGGATTGGTCTCACAAGGATCAGTTGCTAGGACAAGAGGAAATGGCTTCAAGTGACACTAGGGGAAGTTTAGGTTGGACATGAGATAAAACTTCTTCCTGGAAGGGGTCCTCAGGCCTTGGAACAGGCTGTCCAGGGAAGGGGTTGAATCACTGTCCTTGGATGTGTTCCACAGTCGTGGAGATCTGGAGCTCAGGGACAGGGTTTACTGGTGGCCTTGGGACAGTTACGTTAAGGGTTGGACTCTTTTCTGACCAAAGGATTCTATGATTCTTCTCACAGCAGCAAGATCTACTTGCTGTATTCACTTCTGTCTGATACCAAAAAACCCCAGCTGGGATGTGGGAAGAAAGTTTTCCTTTATGCTCCAAGATTTGCAGGTGAAAGGAGAGATAACAGCAGAAAGCAGACCTAGATGCTGTGTTTTGCAGGTTCTAAAACGCAGGCTTTCACTGACTACTAGAATCACAGAATCATTCAGGTTGGAAAAGACCCCTGGGGATAATTGAGTCCAACCATCAACCCCACTCTACAAGGTCACCCCTAAACCAGATCCCCCAACACCACATCTAAGCAACTTTCAAACTCATCCAGGGATGAGGACTCAAACCCCACTCTGGGCAGCCCAATCCAGTCCCTGACCAGTCTCTCTGGGAAGAACTTTTTCCTGATGTCCAGTCTAACCCTCCCCTGTTGAAGCCTGAAGCCCTTCCCTCTGCTGTGTTGCTAATGACCTGTGAGAAGAGAGAAGCACCAACATCTCTGCAGTGTCCATTCAGATAGATGTGGAGAGCGATGAGGTCTCCTCTCAGCTCTCTCCATCTCCCCTTATCAGTTGTATTCATACCTGTTGTTAACCTAGTCAGCTGTCCTTCAAGGACAACATCCTTCAAGTCCTGTGACCACTGGAAGAGTCACTTTAAGCTCAAACGCCCAGCTGTACACAAACACTTCTAGAGTGTTTTCAAGTTGACAATTAATCCTGAACAACCCAACTTTGAGTTTCATTTTGAAAGTCAAAGGCACGGTTTCCAGCACAGTGTTACTGCCGCTTAAATACTTGCCTCGCCAACAGGGGAGCAGAGGTGGTCTCACCTGACTCCTGCAGATGGCCAACACGGTGGAAATTACCAAGATTTCTCATGGAAATGCCTGCAAATTAACTCAGAACAGGACCGTTCGCTCACGTAGCTGACAAGTCCTTCTGAGCTAAGGGATCCGTTGAGGAGGAGCACAAGTTTTAATTGCAGACTTGAGGAGGGAGAAGTAAGCAACGTGCTGAATAAAGCGTTCGTTCGGAATGATTCATCCAGACCTGGTAACAATCCATCTCTACAAATATTGTCCTAAGGCACCAGCATCTGGTAGAACGAAGCAGGAAGAAACGAGCCCCGGAAAGATGAAGCAGTGTTACTGCAGCTTTGGTACTGAAGGAGGGTCTTGATCGCTCTCTGGAAACTCTCCCTGGCTGCCGGAGCAGAGTTCAAGCTGAGTTTTGCTGCCATGTATCAGGGCTGGGACCCACACAGCTCAATCATCTCTTGACGTTAAAAGAAACATGAGGCTCTTGTTCTCCCCTCCTCTCATTTTCACAGAATCACAGAACATTAGGGATTGGAAGAGACCCCAAAAAATCATCCAGCCCAATCCCCCTGCCACAGCAGGATCCCCTAGATCCAGTCATTAGGGATTGGAAGGGACCCCAAAAGATCAGACAGTCCAATCGCCCTGCCACAGCAGGATCCCCTAGGTGATTTACACAGACCATAATACAGATCTAAACCAATCCCCCTGCCAGTCACCTAGATGCAGTCACACAGGAACACGTCCAGATGGTTTCAAACGCCTCCAGAGAAGGAGGCTCCACAACCTCTCTGGGCAGCCTCTTCCAAGTTCCTTCTCACACTGATGTGGAACCTCCTCTGTTCCAGCTCACACCCACTGCCCCTTGTCCTATCATTAGATGCCCCTGAGCAGAGCCTGGCTCCATCCTCCTGACACCCACCCTTCCCATATTTATCAACATTCATGGGGTCACCCCTCAGTCTCCTTCTTTCCCAGCTCAAGAGCCTCAGCTCCCTCAGCCTTTCCTCATCAGAGAGATGCTCCACTCCCTTCATCATATTTGCGGCTCTGCCCTGGACTCGCTCCAGCAGTTCTGTCTCCTTCTGGAGCTGAGGGGCCCAGATGACACTGAGCAGAGCCTGGCTGCATCCTCCTGACACCCACCCTTTCCATATTTATCAACACAAATGAGGTCACCCATCAGTGTCCTTTTTTCCAAGCTCAAGAGACCCAGCTCCTTCAGTCTTTCCTCATCAGGAAGATGCTCCCCTCCCTTCATCATCTTCATGTGTCTGGGCAGGACTCTCTCAAGCAGATCTGTGTCCTTCTGGAGCTCAGGAGACCACAGAAACCCACAGAGGCATGGGGGGAAACTTCTGATTCAAACCACTGCATGAGCTAAACCTACCGCCTGAACTTCTGCTGCTATATATGGGCTTGGGGGAAAGGATGATGGTCCTGTCTCAAAGGAGCCCCCAACCATCACCTCTGAGAGCTTCACTCAGGCGTCCTCAGCCTAAACATTCTATGGAGCCGGGGTCAGGGGTCACCAACTGTCAAAACACAGCACCAGTCGCACCGCGCCGCGAGGAAACTAAGCAGAGACGCAGGCAGAGCTCCGGGGCTTCATGCACAATGCAAACGGCCAACAGCCCTTCCAAACTAACGGGCTTTCCCCCTAAATCTTCCTGATGTTTGTTACAAGTGGAGCTCAGAGTTGAGGGCAGGGGAGGGTGACTGTCAAACAGTCGGAGCACATGTGGAAGTGGACTTTTCTAAGTGTCTTGTGTGGTTTTTTATGGAGGGGAACAACGGCAGCTGCCACCACGCTTGGAAGCACCGCGTTGAACCAGCAGCAAACTCCACAGCACCAGGTGGTTTCATAAACTGAAAGGTTCATAAATCTTTTCTTTAAAGGTTCTAATTTAAGAAAAAAAGGGGACTTTTTTCTTTGTGGTTATTTCCGAATTTTTCTCCTTCCCCCACCTTTTCTTTCCTGCCTTGGGCTGGACAACCTTCCACCCCCTGACAGACTTTTAAGTTCATGGTGCCAGCTCCTGCTGCCAAAGACAGGCTGCCCGCTCATGGGGCAGTGTCAGGACTTCACCCACTGGGAGGAATCGCCCAGAAAGAGGCTGCATGGTGGAGCCATGGGTTCTGTTTTCAAACGCTGCCAGTCACACAGCTCCAAAGAGTGCAAAGAGTTCAAGCGTTCCGTGAGGCTGCTCTCTCCACTCTCTGAGCTTTGTAAAACAGTAATGGGCACAAGAACCAGGGCAGAACAGCCATCAGTCTCCTCAATCTACAGACCACAGCCCACCAGGGCAATTCATCTTCCCGCGGGGTGACTTGGGAGGCTTCCAGGTGCAGGCAGGGGGGATCGGGGTTGGATAAATCACCAGTGGCTTTTGTTTGACGCAGTGTCTTGAGGAGAGATGGCAGCTGGGCATAAATCTCTGCTATAACCAGAGCAGATCATAGACTCATAGAATCATTAGGGATTGGAAGGGACCTCCAAAGACCATCCAGTCCAATCCCCCTGCCAGAGCAGGATCACCTAGACCAAGTCACACAGAGCAGATCATCTGCCCTGCACCTTTGGGTGTCCACGGGCTGCACAGAGAAAAGCAGCTGTCAGGAGCAGCAGGAGCCCTTTTTGCAGCCAGAACCTGCTGGTAGCTGTTCTGTTTGCACCTAGGCCTGTCCCTGTGCCCACGTACAGCAGCGCACATGAGCAGCGCCCTGCTGGCAGACACCGACCCTTCTCTAGTTCCTGCACTGTGATTCCATGACTCTAAGAACAGAACACAGAGAACTCTACAAGAACTCTCTCCAAATGCTGACTGCTGCTCACTTAGATGCTCCTCTGTCATCGAGACAGGTGCACACACACCCCAACCTCTCATCTTCTGAAGCTGCTGGAAAATGAAGCAGCAAGGGTGGAAGAAACAGTCAGAGACTCCTGGTTTCTTTCTTTGCTTCGAGCTGCACCTCTACAACCAGCCCACTTGCACACATTCCTCAACTACACAATCACTAAGCTATGCAGGTTGGAAGGGCCTCAGGGACGACCTAGTTAACCCCCTGAGTGCAGGCTGCTCCCTCTGCTCCGTGTGTCCTCTTGCAGAAAGGCAGCGTGGAGAGAGGGTCGCTAATACACCGACTCACTTGCTTCACCTAAACCAGACAGATGGGAGTCTTCAGCCCATTAGCACTTCTTCTCTTTGGAAACAGCACCTAGCACAGGGACTAGTGGGGTTTGGAAGGGCCTCTCAAGATCACCCAGCCCAGCTCTCCTGCTAAAGCAGAATCACCTAGAGAAGATCTCACAGAAACAGGTCCAGATGGGTCTTGACAATGTCTCCAGAGATGGAGACTCCATGACCTTCCTGAGCAGCCCGTTCCAGTGCTCTGTTACCCACCCACACGATAGAGACTGATCACAGTGCTCGAGGGTGTCATGGGTCTGGGTGAGGGTTGGTCATTAAATCCCCCAGCACTTGGTGAGTGAGGATGTTGTCCAGTCAGAACTTGCACTACATCCCCTTAAACATGACTTCCTTAGCCATAACCTTCCCGTGAAGCCCTTGGATAAACATAACCCATTTCTGTTGATGAAGCAAGTGAGGAACAAATCTTGTGGACCGTGACCAAGGCCACGTGGAAAGCCTAGAGCAGTGTCAGAGCTGGGATTACACTAAGTGCTCTAGCCCCTTCCATCCTGCTGGCTACTGAGCTGCCCACCTCGATGGCCTGAGCCGTGCGAGCTGATGAGTTATGGCACCAGCACAGACACAAGAGGTGCGTGAAGCAACCAGCAAGAGTCACCCAAACATCCATCACCAATCCTATAGCTGGGCAATACTCTTTCCTCTGGAATGTGTGTCCACAGTTTTTGGTGGAGCTGTCTTTTGCCCACTTTCATCCCCTAGTTTCATTCTCTGCCCTAGTGACATCACATCTGGAGAACTGTGACCAGGTCTGGGCTCCTCAATTCAAGACAGATAGAGATCTGATTGAGAAAGTCCAACAGAGGGCCAGGAGGATGATTAGGGGACTGGAGAACCTACCTTATAAAGAAAGGCTGAGGCACCTGGGGCTTTTTAGTCTGGAGAGGAGAAGACTACGAGGGGATTTAATCACTGCTTATAAATCCATGAGGGATAGGAGCTGAGAAGAAAGAGACAATCTCTTTTCACTTGTGCCCTGTGATCCTGCTGTGGCAGGGGGATTGGACTAGATGATCTTTCGGGGTCCCTTCCAATCCCTAATGTTCTGTGATTCTGTAATGGGTGTCAGCTGGAGCACAGAAGGTTCCATCTCAATGTGAGGAAGAAATTCTTTACTGTAAGGGTAACAGAGCACTGGAACAGGCTGCCCAGGGAGGTTGTGGGGGTTGTGGAGTCTCCTTCTCTGGAGACTTCCCAGGCCCATGTGGATGTGTTCCTGAGTGACCTGCCCTAGGTTCTACAGTCCTGTTCGAGCAGCGGGGTTGGACCCGCTGACCCCAGGAGGTCCCTTCCAGCCCCTAATGATCTGTGTGTCTGTGTATCTCATGTCTTTATCCACCCTCACACATACAGGCTTTGCCAGAAAAACAAATAAAATGATCACTTTGGGGTTTTTTAAAGGGAAACAAGAGGAGCTTTCATGTTTCTCATGTTTTATGCTGCTGTAACTGCATTTGATAGAGTCCCACGAGCAGACCTTCCCATAATAATGAATAAATCTCCTTTTATTTTGTAGGCTATTTAGGAGCTATTTGGAGCTGTAGCCACAGTTACCCAGACAGCTCCCACCACACAGACATGTGGTACCATTTACTCAGCCTCCTGATTCATTAAACGCATTTCCAGCTCCTGAGAGGTTTCTTACTATTCCTCTGTGGCATCTTCATATTGATTATAATTTCAGAATTCTCTGCTGGAGATCAATGGGTATCTGCTAAATTAGGTGGCAGCTGATGGGTATAAAAGTGAAACGCTGCAACTATTTGCTGTCTGCAGCCATCAAAGCAATAAAGAGACTCCTCTCTGGAGGGAGCTCAGGTCGGGTGTTGATCTGAAGGGAAGGCAAAAACACTGCAGGACAGCAGACAACGGGCCTAAAGCTACTTGGTGATGGCAAACACGGTGCCTGCAGTCTGCAGCAGGAGCTGTTCTGGAGACGTTCTCCTCCCCCCTGCTCTGCCCTAGTGAGATCACATCTGGTCTCACTGGTGTTCAGTGCTGGGCCCCTCAGTTCCAGCAGGACACGGAGCTGCTGGAGAGAGCCCAGCACAGAGCAACAGGGATGGTGAAGGAAGTAGAACAACCTCCCTGATGAGGAAAGGCTGGAGGAGCTGGGTTTCTTTAGCTTGGAGAGGAGGAGACTGAGGGGTGACCTCATTCATGTTTATAAATATGTGAGGGGTGGGTGTCAGGAGGATGGAACCAGGAGGATAATATCTAGTCCTTATCTTTTCAGCCCTAAATAGGCTCCTCTATTCAGACAGATATGAGGAGTCCACTCTCATTCCACTACTTGCCATGAGAAAACATCGGAGCAGGATCTCAGACCTGAGAGAGTGCAGCTGGATCTTGGTGGGGCCCGTCTTGGAGACGGGACTCACTGTTTCCACAGTCATCCAGCAAGTTCGAGAGCTGCAATCCTGAGGGAATGATGCCTCTTCTTCTTTTACACCGCCTGTTCCAGAAACCATCAGGGTAGCTCGTAGCACACAGCTTCAGGGGAATGTGACTCCCTGCCAAGAAAATGCATACATTATTAATAATAGAAATTTATTTGCCTGATAGCATTTTTCAGGGTTATTAGCAGTGAGACAGCTAACTAGTCTCAACTCTCCTAGATCCCTGTGTTGATTTTGCCAAGATTAGAGCAAATAGGATCAGGCAACATGATACTTCCAATAACTCGAATCTCTGAACTGAAATCACAAATGGATAGGGGCAGAGAAGGCTCTGCCAGCGAAACGGGGTA
The DNA here is from genome assembly GCA_013400115.1 of Rhinopomastus cyanomelas. Classification (NCBI taxonomy): domain Eukaryota; kingdom Metazoa; phylum Chordata; class Aves; order Bucerotiformes; family Rhinopomastidae; genus Rhinopomastus; species Rhinopomastus cyanomelas. Next base: position 173,486 of record VXBP01003601.1, on the reverse strand, counting down.
TTTCAGGTTCTCCTAGTGGATCAAAGTGACAGGTAGATGATTTCCCCATTACCTGCCATGTTCATACAGGCAACATTCATTAGCACCAGGACTATAAAAGTAGTACTGAGCTCTTTATAGTTCTCTGCGTCGTTTCTTCGCCAAGCCCCAGCAGTGTGATTCAAACCAGGAGGTTTTGCTGCCATTTCCAAGTAAGAAACTGAGCCATGGTTCTTACCAAAATTACTCTGGATCTAGGTGATCCTGCTGTGGCAGGGGGATTGGACTGGATCATCTTTTGAGGTCCCTTCCAATCCCTGATGCTCTGTGATACTCTACAGAAATACAGTTTAGAAGGGGAGAGGTTCCAAGCTGCATCCCACAGACTCCCCTAACTCAATATCACACCATGATTGCTCTAGGAAAGATGATGTGTGTGCTGGCCATAGGATCAAGAATCATTCAGGCTGGAAAAGACCCCTGGGATCATTGAGTCCAACCATCAACCCCACTCTACAAGTTCACTCCTAAACCAGATCCCCCAACACCACATCTAAGTGACTTTTAAACTCATCCAGGGATGGGGACTCAACCACCACCCTGGGCAGCCCAGTCCAGGGCCTGACCACTGTCTCTGGGAAGAACTTCTTCCTGATGTCCAGTCTAAACTGACTATGTTTAAGCTTGAAGCCCTTTGCTCTGCTTCTGTCACTAATCACAGAATCACAGAATCTTTAGGGATTGGAAGGGACCTCGAAAGATCCTCTAGTCCAATCCCCCACCATAGCAGGATCACCTAGACCAAGTCACACAGGAACACATCCAGGCAGGTCTTAAACACTTCCAGAGAAGGAGACTCCACAACCACCCTGGGCAGCCCATTCCAGTGCTCTGTCACCCTCACTGGGAAGAAGGTCCTTCTCAGATTGATGTGGAACCTCCTCTGTTCCAGCTCACACCCACTGCCCCTTGTCCTGTCATTAGATGCCCCTGAGCAGAGCCTGGCTCCATCCTCCTGACATCCACCCTTCACATATTTATAGACATTAATGTGGTCACCCCTCAGTCTCCTCTTTTCCAACACCCCTCTATCACCTGTGAGAGGAATCCAGCACCAGCATCTCCACAATGTCCTTTCAGATAGTTGTAGAGAGTGATGAGGTCTCTCCTCAGCCTCCTCTCTTTCAAACTAAACAGCCCCAACTGTCTCTATCTCTCCACATCAGATTGATTCTCCAGGCCCTTCCCCAGCTTCGTTGCCCTCCTCTGCACTCACTCCAGCCCCTTGATGTCCCTCTTGTACTGAGGTGCCCAAACTAGACCCAGTCCTCAAGGTGTGGCCTCACCAGTGCTGAGTGCAGGGGAACATGCATCCTACATACATCACGTAAAGCCCAGTACAAGTTCACGTGGTGGTGAGCTAAGATTCGCTGGTCTTCCCTTAACACAAAACACAGAATGAAAGCAACAAGACTAAGTGATGGGGATAAGGGCAACTGACTGCGCTGTTTGGCCAGAGCCTTAGTCTGTCACAGAAGCACAGAACGTTAGGGACTGGAAGGGACCTCGAAAGATCGTCCAGTCTGATCCCCCTAGATCCAGTCACACAGGAACATATCCAGGTGGGTTTGCAAATCACCACAGGGCAGCCGATGAGTGTTTCCTGTCCCTTGGCCTGAACCTGACAGCTCTTAGGAGGAGCAGGCTCCAAATGGGGTCTTCATGACCACACGGCTTGTGTGGAGCATGTTTGCTGTGTGGATTTTATGAGCATGACCTGTGCTGTTGGATGGAGGAGGGTCACAGCCCATGAAGGTTACAGAAATAGCCAAAGGAATTAGCAGACACACTCCTTCCTGCAGAAGCTCCTGTGCAGGCACCATGAACTGACCTGAAACCTCCAGAATCTCTTCTACAGTCCCTCAGATTTATCACAAAGTGGAAATGTCAGTGCCACCACCCTACAGAAAACACAACCGACAGGAACACTGGGAGAAGATGTTTCTGTAGGGATTTCTACTAACTACTGACTTTTCCCTTCCACTGTCACGTTCAGGCGTGGACGTGGAACACAGCTGTGGACAGTGCGAGAGCGGCTGTGTCTGCTTTCACCCAGAGGCTACCAGCACTTCCCGACCTGGCGTTCCAGGAGAAACCCTTCGGATGAACCCAGTGCCTCCACCAGCTCTTCGGCGGTGAGCTCCGAGCGCTGTCACGGGCCTGTCGGGGAGGTCAGCCCTGTCTCTTGCTGCCTGATCCTTCTACTCTTTTTGAGAAAGAAAAAAAACAACCTGCAGATTTCTTTTCAGAAGGGAAAAGGCGATTTGAAATCCTCTCCAGACGTCCAGGAGGGTTTGTGTTGCCTTTTACCACCTCTCAGGGTCTATAAAGAAGCAACGAGACACAAAAATAAGACAGAGAGATTATTTTTTCTTTTTTGGAAAGAAAAGCCTTTAAGAGACATGAGGGATCTAAATTAACAACCTTTGTGAAGTGAAAGGTGGCCGGAGGGGATGAGCAGGAACCGTCGGTTACTGCTGGCATGTTCACAGGCTTTGAAGGTTCTTCACGTGTAGCTCAGCGCGAGTGGTTAACGGCAGCAGCTCTACCTCACACTAAGGTTTTATGAGGTTGACAAAGTCATTATGAAACCAAATACCTGCAGTTTCTATTATTGCCAAAGGGGCTACAGAACCTTCTCACTTGTCTATACACGGTACAGAGTAAAAACCCAGGCACAGCAAGGACCAGCCTCTTGGTCTTCCCAGTCTCATGGTGATCACTGTTCCTACTCAAGACATGCATGTATTTCTCTTTGAGAAGGAAAATTTTTGTTGTTTTTAACAGCCATCTGGCCACATAAAGGGTTTTGGAGATCACAGAATTACTGAGGCTAGAAAAGGTCTCTGAGCTCATCCAGCCCAGTCCAGGACCTAAGATCACCACAGCGGCCGCACCAGGGCACTAAGGGCCACAGTCAGGCTGGCCTTCAGCACCTCCAGGGATGGGGACTCCAGCACTGCCCTGAGCAGACACCAAAGTAAAACATGGAAATCACCATGGAAAAGCATAAAGACATCAGGGATCACAGAATCACAGAACATTAGGGATTGGAAGGGACCTGGAAAGATCATCCAGTTCAATCCCCCACCCACAGCAGGATCTCCTAGATCCAGTCACACAGGAACATGGCCAGGTGGGTTTTAAACCTCTCCAGAGAAGGAGACTCGACCAGATTCTTGGGCAGCCCCTTTTAGGGCTCTGTCATCCTAACTTGAAGAAGTTCCTTGTCAGATTGATCTGGATCCTCCTCTGTTCCAGCTGACACCCACTGCTCCTTGTCCCTGAGCAGAGCCTGGCTCCATCCTCCTGACACCCACCCTTTCCATACTCACCAACATTAATGAGGTCACCCCTCAGTCTCCTCCAAGCTCAAGAGCCCCAGCTCCCCCAGCCTTTCCTCATCAGGTTGCGTGTAAGCTGCAGTCTCCATGTTTTTAAGTTTAACAAGCGCACCACACTGGGTGACACTAATCAAGGGTTGGAGAAAAACAGGCACCCATCCATCCCTTGGGTTCTTCCCATCCGTGCCAAAGCCATGGCTGAGGTGGGGAGTGCACAGCGTGTCTGACGTGTCCCCCACCTGCGACGCCCAGGCACTTCCCGTCACGGCAACGTCAGGACACTTCCATGAGGACTTTGGCCTCAGCTTCATAAACCCCACCAGGCTGTAACCTCGATCAGGTTACAGAGCAAGGACTTCAGAGTTGAGTAAGAAAGATCTAAAGGAGGACATCCATGATGACATGCAAAATATATTCATTAGAGAAGCGACTGAGCGGAAACGCGCCGTCAATATTTGCATTTTTTAATGAATTTCTAAACACACAACTGTGCTGCGGATGTGCAGTTCAGCGTGTCTGACCTTTCAAACCATGACTGGTGATGTCTGCTACCAAAACGTTGCCTGGACTCTACTTTTTTCTCTTTCTGATTGAAAGTGGCTCACTTTAAGCCCTTCAGCTGCTGTAATTGTTAGTAACAATCATTTATGTCTTCTATGACTGGATGCCCACTGTGGGCACCAGCTGTAAGTACTGAAGGTATAAGAGAATCCTACCTGATACCTGTAAGAGACCCTACCAGAAGAGCCAGGCTCTTCTCAATGTCATCTAGTGGTAGAACGGGGGGCAATGAGTGTGAGCTGGAACAGAGGAGGTTCCATATAAGTATCAGAAGGAACTTCTTCCTGGTGAGGGTGACGGAGCCCTGGAACAGGCTGCTCGTGGGGGTTGTGGAGTCTCCTTCTCTGGAGACATTTAAAACCCACCTGGATATGCTTCTGTGCCACTGGATCTAGGGCACCTCCAGGGATGGGGACCCCACTGCTGCCCTGGGCAGCCTGTTCCAGTGCCCAGCCACTCTCTCAGGAAAGAACTTCTTCCTCAGATCCAATCTAAACCTCCCTTGATGCAACCTGAGGCCATTTCCCTTTGTCCTATCATCAGTAATTTGGGAGAAGAGACCAGCACCAGCCTTGCTCCAACCTCCTTTCCTCCTAGGTGAACCCAGAGCCACAGACTTCAAGTATCAGGACCAAGCTCACACTAACTAGCTTTTACTCTGTTCTCTTTAAGTTCCTCACGTTCCTTTTCCACCAGAATCCTGCTTGGGATTCACACTTAATCCTTCACACGCACTTGGGCACATGTCACCTTCAGAAATTCTTTCTGAAACAGGTTCTGCCATTTTATTTTTAAGCCTCCTTCTGAACATGGCACGAAACCACACTGGTTCTGAAACTGAAATGAAAAGTAAACTGAAAATCTCCCAGAGATTTCCACCTCTTTTTTTCTGTCCCCCCTCTCCATATGGAACCGTTTTCCCTTCTGTTCTTATCTATTTTTTCCCAGCCCTCATGCAGACATCGCACCAAGACAGTTCTCCATCTCCATTTTGCTGACACACACACGTGGGGAGATTGCTGTTTAAATTCTCCTGTTCCCCACGTGAAGAAGACGCCCTTGTTTCACTGAACCCTAGAAAACCTCTTGAATGTTGCACAAAGGTTCCGTGGAGATTACAGGGAGTGATCAAATATGAGAAGGAACCTCTTCATGGCGAGAGTGGCAGAGCCCTGGAAGGGGCTGCCCAGGCAGGTGGTGGAGTCTCCTTCTCTGAAGACATTTAAAATCCACCTGGATGTGTTCCTGTGTGACTGGATCTAAGGGATCCTGCTGTGGCAGGGGGATTGGACTGGCTGATCTTTGGAGGTCCCTTCCAATCCCTAGTGCAAAGAACCAAACACTAGTCTGAAGCCAGGCCCCTGTTTTCTGTGCCATGAGCAAGTCTGACTAATTATTCTGCATAAAAGTGGCTGCTGCCCTTGGTCCACAGCAGGGGCTACACCCCTTTCGTCACCCCTGAGGCAGCTCCTGGTCTTCAGGGGAATTTGATCTTTCGAGGTCCCTTCCAATCTCTAGTGTTTCGTGATTCCGTGATCAAAGGACAAAATATTTGTCACTTGAGACTATCCAGATTGAAAAAACCTTATGTTTATGTTGCTCTTCAAAATATTTTCCACATGTTTGAAGAATTAAAGAGCTCTGAGGATTCGGTTTTGCTCCAGATTACCAGAGTTCTGAGACTTTCCAGAGGCAACTGGTAAATGAATCACAGAATCACACAACATTGGGGATTGAAAGGGACCTTGAAAGACCAGCCAGTCCAATTCCCCAACACAGCAGGATCCCCTAGATCCAGTCATTAGGGATTGGAAGGGACCTCAAAAGACCATCCAGTCCAATTCCCCAACACAGCAGGATCCCCTCTATACAGTCATTAGGGATTGGAAGTGACCTCAAAAGATCACCCAGTCCAGCCCCCCTGCCACAGCAGGACCCCCTAGATCCAGTCATTAGGGATTGGAAGGCACCTCAAAAGATCACCCAGTCCAGCCCCCCTGCCACAGCAGGACCCCCTAGATCCAGTCATTAGGGATTGGAAGGCACCTCAAAAGACCATCCAGTCCAATCGACCCGCCACAGCAGGATCCCCTAGATCAAATCACACACGAAGATAAATGAAGTTGACTGGATGACTTTGCAGACTATTCTATAAAAGGCAGACAAAAGCCACCACATTATCAGTATTAAGGCCCCGGTTTGCCAAGGTAAAACAGACTCACCTAAGAGTTTCGTGGTATTGGAAGAGTCAGATGCTCAGATCACATGTGGGGATAATTTTCTGCACGTGCTCCATCATCCACAGAGGTAACTTGGGGATCATCTTGGTAAAACACAGCCCAAACTTGGACTTTCCAAACCTCTGCATTAACTACATCCTGTTAGCTAATGCTGATGCCTTCAGGTAAGGAAAAGACAAGTAAAGTGACTTCTGCACCTCAGTCAAGGCAATTGCATGTGTGAATACTCCCCACCTGGAGTCCTGGGTCCAGTTCTGGAGTCCTCAATATCAGAAAGACAGAAGGCTCCTGGAAGGTGTCCGGAGGAGAGCAACTCAGATGATCAGAGGGCTGGAGCACCTCCCCTGTGAGGACAGGCTGAGCAAGTTGGGGTTGTTCAGCCTGGAGAAGAGGAGGCTCCCAGGTGACCTTCAAGAAGCTTTCCAGTAGCTGAAGGGGGATACAGGAAAGCTGGGGGAGGGCTTTTGACAGGGGTGGTAGTGAGAGGACAAGGGGAAAGGGTTCCAGACGTAAAGCAGGAAGATTTGTGTTGGCCACGAGGAATAAACTCTTTGCTGTGAGGGTGGGGAGATACTGGAACAGGTTGCCCATTCCTGGCCAATGTTGAAAGGTAGGTTGGCTGGGACCCTGAGGAACCTGCTCTGGTGAAGGTGTCCCTACCTGTGCAGGGAGGTTGGAACTAGATGATCTTCAGATCCCTTCCATCCCTGCCCATTCTATGATTACCCAGAGTTTGGTTCACCTTCTAAAAATAAGCAGCTGCCAAGTCCTACTCTATTAGAAATGATTTTTCATCGCTCTGCGGTAGCTATCAATCAAACTCAACACTCTGCTCGTCTCAAAAACTTTAAATAAAATAAAATGGAATAGAAATGTTCGATCTTCCAGCGCTGATCAATAGCTCTTAATCAAAAAGTGACAGTCTAACTCATCATCTGCAACCTGATATGGGGTGCAAAGAGGGGATTGGTGTGAAACGAGCACTAATGCTGCTGTCTGGAGCATCGAGACGAAGCCTGAGTAATGAGCTAAGAGCTATATAATAAAGTCTGCAAACACTGCCTCCTTCTCCTGGCACATTGTTTGCTAACAACCTACTAATTTTACTGCCAGAAAACCTTGTGAAGATTTAAGAAAAAATAATTGATTAAATTTCCTGGGTGAAAGAGAAAGGGAGGTGGGAACATCCTGCTACTCACTGCTGCACTTTGCATCTCCTCGAGTTGTTCCAGGAGCTCTCCTCCGAGTTCTGATGACGGTCCAGCTACCTGCAGTGCTGTCCTGAGCTACTGTCAGAATTAGGTCAGGAGCTCAGATGAGCTTCCTTTGTCACAGCTCAGAGCACGAGGAATGACAGAGCATTAAGGATTGGAAGGCACCTCGAAAGATCATCCAGTCCAATCCCCCTGCCACAGCAGGACCCTCTGGATCCAGTCACACTGGAATACAGCCAGGTGGGTTTTAAACCTCTCCAGAGAAGGAGACTCTCCTGGGCAGCAACTTCAATGGCTCTGTCACCCTCACTGGGAAGAAAGTCCTTCTCACTTGATATGGAACCTCCTCTGTTCCAGCTCACACCCATTGCCCCTTGTCCTATCATTGGGTGCCCCTGAGCAGAGCCTGGCTCCATCCTCCTGACACCCACCCTTTAACATATTTATCCAACATTAATGAGGTCACCCATCAGTCTCCTTTTCCCCAAGCTCAAGAGACCCAGCTCCCTCAACCTCTCCTCATCAGGAAGACCTCCCTTCACCATCTCTGTAGCTCTGCACCGGACTCTCTCTGCAGCAGCTCTGTGTCCTTCTGGAACTGAGGGTCCCAAAACTGGACACACTGTTCCAGAAGTGTCTCACCAGAGCACAGACAGAGAAGATGGCACGGCAAATTCCATACTCCTTCTGCAGAGGATTTAAACCCAGGCCACCTTCAAAAGGCAGAGGAGCCTTTTCTTCCACTACCTAATTTTTTTTCAGATTTTAAATATAACCACCAATTCTATGCTTCTATTTGGACCTATTTATTGCTGGCTGCCTTCTGGTAACTTCTCTTCATTCTCTTCTCTCACTTTTAATTTCTTCTTGACACTAGGAAGAAACCAGAGCCTTTGTTCAGGTGCAGGTGTGAGAATCAGGAATTTTTACCTTTCTCTTCCCCAGAGACTTCCTGTGCAGCCACAAATAAACTCCTTAACCTTCACACCAGTTCTCACACCTGATAAAAGGACTTTCCCTTTAATATTTATCTGCTTCACAGAGAGATCTTTCTCTCCTTCTGCCTTAATTGCTGGCAGTTTTAATCCGTCCACGTTTGGAAAGTATTTGAAGATTTGAGGATGAAAGGTGCAGGAGAAAAGCAAAGGGTGTTATTTTGTGGTTGGATGCTTTAATTAAAACATCATGCAACTGCTTCAAATAAACCTCTCTGGCGTATGATCTGTGTTGAAGGTCCTTCTCTATCCTCACACAGCAAGAGACAGGGTCTTCTCCAAGGTAAGTCATTAGGATCCTGATTTTAGCTGATGCTGTCAGGCCTGAGAGGAGTTTCTCCCTCCAGTGAGGAGCCTAGGGAGTCGACCTGCTGCTTTGTGAACCTTCCTGTGCTACCTAGTCCCTGGCGTTAATGAACTGTCTTGGCACCACTGCCAAGCTCTCAGAACACCAGGAAAAGCAGACTAGGAATTGAAAAAGCAAAAGATGGATCGAGAACTCTTCATTCCTTTTATTCACAGGGCTGTTCTAATGTTATCAGACACCAGGACTCTCCAAGTTCATCTGTCATCTTACTGGGGATAATTTTCCAATGAGGCTGAATTAAACTGAAATCACAGGCCATGTGGCTGTGGTGTAGAAGACAGCTGCTTTCTACCACCCATTGCAGAGTTTGGGCTGTGGCCCTATTCTGATTCTTTTCACAGGATCACAGAACATTAGGGATTGGAAGGGACCTTGAAAGATCGTCCAGTCCAATCCCTCTGATGCAGCAGGATCCCCTAGATCCAGTCGCACAGGAACATGTCCAGGTGGGTTTTAAATGTCATCAGAGAACGAGACTCCACAACCCCCCTGGGCAGCCTCTTCCAGGACTGTCACCCTCACTGGGAACAAGGTCCTTCTCACACTGATGTGGAACCTCCTGTTTCCAGCTCACACCCACTTCCCCTTGTCCTACCACTAGATGACATCAAGCAGAGCCTGGTTCCATCCTCCTGACACCCACCCTTCACAAATTGATCAACATTCATGGGGTCACCCCTCAGTCTCCATTTCTCCAAGCTCAAGGGACCTAACTCCCTCAGCCTTTCCTCACCAGAGAGGTGCTCCACTCCCTTCATCATCTCTGTGGCTCTGCACTGGACTCTCTCCAGCAGCTCTGTGTCCTTCTGGAACTGAGGGGCCCAGAATTGGACACAACATTCCAGACACAGTCTCAGCAGAACAGAGTAGAGGGGAAGGAGAACCTCTCTCTACCTACTAACCACTTCCCTCCAGGATGCCGTTCCCTGCTGCAATCAAGTGCTTCCTTCACCCAGCAGGGTCTCAATTTCCAACCAAGAAGCAGAACAAGCCGTCACCTTCAAACTTAACAGGTGTAGACCCTTTACTAATGGTGCAGAGTTATTGTTGAAGCATCTCCTTTTATTGCTTCCCAAGAGATGCCTTGAATACCCTACCCCCTAAACCATCTAGCTTTCTTTTCCCTTGTTTATTGTTGCTCCAGGAATCATGGCCACAGCTATGAAGTAACAGAGGACTTGGAGTTACCTACATGCCAGCTCCACAGCTACAGAACAAGTTGTCTCAGGGCAAGGAAACTCATTAGCACTGAATGCGTTATTCATGATAATCATCTCATTTGGAAAGCCTTTCCTGGGTAAATGGACCTGAGATCCAGAGGAGAGATTACCCAGTCGCTAACCTATTCTCACAGATGCTCCTCACACGAGCAGAGGGCTGTGGTTTGTAGGTTTCCACAGCCACGTCAGCTCTGGAAACAAATCCCACCGATTACGACAGCCGGTGTTTTGAGCAGGGTGCAAGGGCGCAGCTTTTACGCAGAGAGTCTTCAAGTCTGGAGGGCAATCTCATGGTTTTGTAGAGGGCTTGGGTTGAGGTTTTAGAATAGCACTGCTTTATTCATGAAAGGCTGGTGATTAAACAGTGGATGTTAAGTTCTTCAACTGTTGCCAATTATTAGGAAACATTTCTCCATCTCTCTAAAGGTCTCTCAGTTCTATCTATCTGGGATTGTGCTGTGTGATCCCTTTTTTGACTGTAAGGAGCTGTACATCGCAGAACATCAGGGATCGGAAGGGGCCTTGAAAGATCATCCAGTCCAATCCCCTCACCATCTCATATCTATAATTTTACAGATAATGACCTGCATTTCCAAGAGCCTCCATTCCCTTTCTCTGGATAAATTTCATCACTACTTATGTCTCCAGTGAAGAAGACTCCACAACTTCCCTGGGCAGCCTTGGAGGTGGTGGAGTCTCCTTCACTGGAGATGTTTAAGACCTGCCTGGATGTGTTCCTGTGTGACTTGGTCTAGATGGTCCTGCTGTGACAGGGGGATTGGACTAGATGATTTTTTGAGGTCCCTTCCAATCCCTGATGATTCTATGATTCACTGTGGACATGATAAAATACTATTTCCCTCCCTCAAGTAGCCAAACGTTGACCACAAGTGAACTTGTATGGCTGAAGAAACAAGGGAAGATGAAAAGATGATTGTGGGAAGTGGAACAGCAGGCTAGAAACGTTGAGAACCACCAGTCTCAGAGCCGATGACTGGAGCTTTCTGGATCAATGGCTCTTCCATCCCATTCAGGGTAACATTTTGGCACTCTGCTCACCCAACCGTGCTTAGCACCCCACAGCTGAACTTGGTAATGAAACTCCCTCTCACGGTTAAAGAAACAAATTAAAAACCCCCAAAAAGACTGAATATGAATGGGGAAGGCGATTTGATGTTTGTAATTATCGAGGTAAACTCCACGACCTGCTGAATATATGCAAAGTAGACCCTGCATGGTGGGTATAAAAGTGGCCTGAGCCGAGAGCAGGAGCAAGTCGTGAGACTTCTTTCTGGTAGAGAAGGTCATCATAGAGGATCCCTACCATGAGCACCAAGGGGGCTTCACTGAAAGGTAAGATTTTCAGCCACTTACTTGCTGATAACTTTTATATTTACAGAATGTTTACAGAATCACAGAATCATTATGGCTGGAAAGGACCTCCAGGATCATCAAGTCCAGCCCTCTTCAAATTTGCATTGGATTAAGAAGTAACTGAAATTAAGAAATTAATTGAAATGAAGAAATCCCTCCCTGTGAGGGTGCTGATGCCCTGAAACAGGTTACCATGGGAGGTTGTGGCTGGTCCATCCCTGGAAGTGGTCAAAGCCAGACTGGAGGGGACCTGAGCAACCTGGTCTGGTGAGAGGTGTCGCTGCCAGGGCAGGGAATGGGATATGGATGGTTCCTGAGGTCACTTCCAACCTCAACCATTCTGTGATTCTATGACATGCAACAAAAGCTCAAGAAACTGAAGTCTTCTAGCAGAAGTCCTTCCAGTCTCCATCTACTTCCTGGAGGTGGGACGCTGACTTCCTACCTCCATCTTGCAGTAATTTTGAAGGCAACATTCTCATCACCATCTTCAACTCCCTAAGCCAACAAACCTCAGGCTTTCTTATCCGTTGAATTATTCCCCAGAGTACTTGTCTAATTGCACCATCTCCCCGGGGGAGGAGGGCAGCTTCAACACTGTGTAAACACACTTTTTCTTGAATTTAGAGCCAGAAAGAGACTTATCGGATGGATAACACTAGGGACAGCTCTGCTGCTTTACAGAGGATGCTTGGGTTTAGTGTTTAAATAGATCTATTGTTTACAACAGATCTACCATTTAAAACAGATCAACTCAATAGAGTTGACCAAGAGAGGTAGGAGGTCAACTTCTGGAACAGAAACTCTCCGAGCAGAGTCCACCGCTCTTTGAACAGTTACTGAGTAATTGCTGTGAAGGTTTCCCATTATTTTTCGGTTCATTTTTCCATATTTAATGTCAGTGAAATTTAATTTTCAGTATTGAAAACCAGACTCTGTGAAGTCCTAATATTAAAAAGGTTCCAACAGATGTGTTTTCCATAGCAAAAAAGTCCTCTCTACAAGGGTTAGAAGGCAAAAGTTCTCTTTGGTTTCTTAGCAGGAGGCACTTTAGGGTTAAACGCGAAAGAGCAAAGCAGCACAGCTGCTGGAAATCTTCTGAAGGAACTCCCAGGACAATCAAAACCGTAAGAGAGTGACCTAACCACCCTCCCACAAAATTAATTTAAACTCCAAATGTTTGCAAAGAAGAAAAGGACCTGTGGGAGGAGGAGGTAGGAAAAGAAAGGAAGAAAGAATGAAGGAAGACTGCTCCATTTTCCTGACTCCTGTATCTGTGCAAATACAATTATGAATCTCTGTTTGCTCTGTGAGGAGGTTGGGCTCTGCTCTTCCACTTGTCACTCTGTAATGAAGTCAGGTAGCACAGGCAGAGACTTTGGGGTGGAGTGTACGTGGAGCACAGGTTACCTCCTCCAACCGTGTCGCAGGCTCTGCTGCACAGTCAGGATGACAGAGGGGGGGAAGGAAGACAGAACGGCAGCGCTTCGCTCCCCCCGTGGCTTTCAGTAGCCACGTGCAGGGGCTCTGAGCCCTGTGGCAGCACAGCCAGGATCAGCCAGCCGCTGGCTCTGGCACCTACTACTCCGCGTGATTCCATCTGAGTTTCTTTTAACCCTGAGCAGGTTTGTTGCTGGCAGCCCTTCTGGTGTCCAACGTGCTCCTGACAAAGGAAGGAGTGACCTCCCTGCCCATCTGCCCCAGTGGATCCATCAGCTGCCAAGTGTCCCTCGGGGAGCTCTTTGACCGAGCGGTTAAACTTTCACATTACATCCACTTCCTCTCGTCAGAAATATTCAACGAGTTTGTAAGTACCCAGCCTTTTCCGAAGAGTGGGAGTGACATGCAATTAACTGTTTTTAAGCACAAACACAGGAAAATCCATGAAACCCTTCTACAAGTCAACAAAGAGGGCTGCTGCACCATCAGTGACAGTCCCAGTGGTGACCCAGCCTCTGTATGGTGCTGACCATCACTAAGGTCCCCAACACTTCGATTAACAGACACCCAACCCCAGGGACCAGTATAGGCTGAGGACTGACCTGTCGGAGAGCAGCGCAGGAGAAAGGGACCTGGGAGCCCTGGTGGACAGCAGGGTGCCAGGACCCAGCAATTGGTCCTTGTGGCCAAGAAAGCCAGTGGCATCCTGGGGTGGATCAGAAGGGAGGTGATTAGCAGATCAAGAGAGGTTCTCCTTGCACTCTACTCTGTCCTGGTGAGACCACATCTAGAACATTGTGTTCAGTTGTGGGCCCCTCAGTTCCAGAAGGACACAGAGCTGCTGGAGAGAGTCCAGCACGGAGCCACAGAGATGATGAAGGGAGGGGAGCATCTCCCTGCTGAGGAATGGCTGAGGGAGCTGGGGCTCTTGAGCCTGGAGAAAGGGAGATTGAGGAGTGACCTCATGAGTGTTGCTAAATATATGAAGGGTGGGTGTCAGGAGGATGGAGCCAGGCTCTGCTCAGGGGCAATGGGTGTGAGCTAGAAGAGAGGAGGCTCCACATCAATCTGAGAAGGAATTTCTTCCCAGTGAAGGTGACAGAGCCCTGGAAGGGGCTGCCAGGGAGGTTGTGGAGTCTCCTACTCTGGAGATGTTTAAAACCCACCTGGCCATGTTCCTGTGCAACTTGGTCTAGGTGATCCTGTCGTGTCAGGGGGCTTGGACTGGATGATCTTTCGAGGTCCCTTCCAATCCCTGATCTTCTGTGATTTGCCCATCACTCTTGATCTTTGGGATGAGCCTGTGTTTGCTAGGTGCCAGTTTCACTCTGAGGTCTCACCATGAACCACTGACCTTTACAGCAGTGATAAAAGCAGTAGATTGACAATCAGTCCTTGCAGTGTTTAAACTGAAGCTGCTGTTACTTCTCTGCTCCAATGCTGCCTGTCCTTGCTGACCCGCAGGACGAGCGCTACGCTCAGGGCCGGGGTTTTATTACCAAGGCGGTTAACGGCTGCCACACGTCCTCCTTGACCACCCCTGAAGATAAGGAGCAAGCTCAGCAGATTCACGTGAGTACCATTCCCAATGTCATTCAGAGAAGGTGGGGAAGAGGGAAGGTTAAGGAACACGGATGCAGCAGCCAGAGCCGGAGGGAGATCAGCTCAATCCATAGAAAACTAGAATTAAAAAAACCCAGGAAGAGGAAAGCACCATAACCCCCAAGAAATGCTGATTTAACATTTGCTAATGCTAAGCTAGAGACTATGGAGACTTCAGCACCGATGACTTTCATCTGTCTTCCCCTTCCTTTCCCTGTGCGTTATGTTCCGTCATTGCATCTGATTTCCAGCTACACTGAGGCCGCGTGGAGCAGTGCCAGGTACCGGGCTGGTGCCGCCCTGAGGACGCTGCAGCCTTGGAGGGCTGGCTGAGCTGCCCTGTGGACAGTTATTGCATCAACCATCGGCTCTGCAGGCTGAGGGTTTGTCCAGTGGCTGAAAACACAGACATTAGTGACAAGGGCTAAACAGACGGTTCTTGCTGGCACCGGTAGGGAACAGCGGTCACAGCATCATCCTAGTGTGAGATCCTCTGCAAGAGAGAAACCTGGAGGAGTGGCTGGAGAGCAGCTGGGCAGAGAGGGACCTGGCAGGACTGGGTGACAGCCGGCTGAACAGGAGGCAGCAGGGCACCCAGGTGGCCCAGAAGGCCAATGGCATCCCAGCTTGGATCAGCAAGAGTGTGGCCACCGGGGCTAGGGACAGGATTCTCCCCCTGCACTGGGCACTAGATGATCCTGCTCTAGCAGGGGGATTGGACTAGATGATCAGTCGAGGTCCCTTCCAATTCCTAATGTTCAGTGATCTAGGTGGTCCTGCTCTGGCAGGGGGATTGGACTAGATGATCTTTCAAGGTCCCTTCCAGTCCCTGATGTTCTGTGATTCTGTGAAATGCCTCCCAGTGCTGCTAACACTTAGCCTTCCTTTTTTACCTGCCTTTTCTTGATGTGGAAGAGCAGTACGAAGACCTGCTGAATTTAGTACTGGCCATGCTGCGCTCCTGGAACATTCCCCTGATCCACCTGGCCTCTGAAGTGCAAAGCATCAAAGAAGCTCCAGAAACCATCCTCTGGAAGGCTGTAGAGATTGAAGAACAAAACAAGCGGCTTCTGGAAGGAATGGAGAAAATCGTTGGGCGGGTAAGTGCTGCATCATGAGCATCCTGAACAGCTCTGAGGAAGACACATGAAGAGTGAT
>VXBP01003601.1:27920-157904 GCA_013400115.1 Rhinopomastus cyanomelas | reverse complement strand
CCCCCCCCCCCCCCCCCCAATTGGAATAAGGAAACAGCAGATAAGAAGGGTGGAAGAAAAGGAGCCAAGACACTGAATCAGAGAACCTCACAGCTCTCTCCTTGCAGCTTTCTTTTGCTTTCTTGCAATTGCCAAAGAGGCAACACGATGCGACAGGCGTAGCTCAGCCCAGTGCGTGCCCAGTCCTGCTTCCAGGGAAGCTGTGCTCTTCGGGGCTGGTAACCATCACTCCATCCTTGAGGGTTTTGTGCCTGCCATCCTGATCTTTGAAGGATGCGGCTGTGTTTTTTCACATGAACCTGTTTATCAGTGCTCAATGGGGTTTTTATCCACATCTGTGCACATGTGGGTGCTGTGGGTGGCTTTCAGAAACAGATGCTGGGTTTAACACTGGTCTGGATGCCTGGGCTATTGCAAAGACGTGGCATGCAGCAAGGTCACTGGGATCTCTCTCGTTTCTCTTTCTGCACCATGCTGGTTCCTCTGAACTCTGGTTCTGACTTGGTTCCCCCTACGCTTGTAAGGTCAGAGGAGAAGGCTGCTGTCTGACAAAACCCACACTCGAATACCCCTAGTTATCAGCAACTGATTGAAAGCTTTCCTGAATAAAATCACCTCGAGCTTGTTTACTCTTAAGGGTCATCTGTTAGTCCCCAGATATATCATTCTGACAGTGAGGTAGATGCTAACAAGAGGTTCTGACTTTACAGGCTTTTGCTGAGGCTCTGAACAGCTGAACAGCATTAGGAGTCCAGCCAGAGGAGCCACCATCACTGCATCACAGAGCATTAGGGATTGGAAGGGACCTCAAAAGATCATCCAGTCCAACCTCCTCACCACAGCAGGATCCCTTAGATCAAGTGGCATAGGAATGTGGCCAGGAGGGTTTTAAACATCTCTAGATGATCTTTTGAGGTCCCTTCCAATCCCTAATGTTCTGTGATTCTATTTCCACCACCGTCCACTGGATCACTGATGGTTTCTCTCTGTTTCAGTTAGATGTCTCTAACTCAGAAGCCTCAGCCCATCCAGGCCACAAAAGCATTTATCAATGTCATTAAATCCATCTCTATCCCATATCCACATGTGAATAGGGTGTGAGTGAGGATCCAAGACCACAGGAGAAGTCATGGGCGGTGACACTTACCCTGTTGCCACCTTCTCATTCACAGTTTTTAGAGAAGGAGCCTGAAGATGAGACTGGCTCATCCATTAGCATCAAACCACGTTTTTGAGTGATAGTAGGTCTGCCTCTTGTTTTGTGTCTGTTGCTTAAATTGAGTGACAGAGGCTCCACAGCTACTGGTGGGAAATAAGGGAAAGGCACTGGCACCAGCAGGCAGAGATTTCCTTCCTGCTGTGAACGGTAGGTTTGTGTGACATGAGACAATTAGTGACTGTCTCTTTCAAGACATCACCTCGGAAACCACCCCACTAGGTGAGTTCCTGCACGCAGCTTCCTAACACTGTCACTCAGCACTTTAACTTCTCTTGTAATGGAATCTGAGGTAACAGCACATCTGAAGAGGTGCTGCCGAGGGCTTGATCTGGCATCACTGCAACACAGAACATTAGGGATTGGAAGGGACCCCGAAAGACCATCTAGTCCACTCGCCCCACCACATCATGTCCTTGAAGCTGCCTGTAGCAGAGAGATCATCCAAGAGATGGGCTGAGACAGATCTGGGAATATTCACAAAGAAGTTTTAGAAACAAGATTCAAGCTGGAGGGAACCAAAACTCCTGGGTCCATACACGAAGGAAGGTTTGATGTCTCTGCAAAGTCAGACTTCACTGGACACTGGTTAACATGCTAGTTCTTTCAAAGCCCTACTCACACAGTGAAGCTCTTTTTTGTAATTTAGGGATATAAACTGAAAAATCTGACAAGTTCATTCCAAATCTGCCTGAAGACATTGAACATTCCAGGGAAGAGTGGGAACCCCAGCAAGAAAAACTTTACAAGCCATAGACTGGCAGCTGGTGTTCCTCAAGAACAGTTTTTAACAGAATCATAGAATTGTTTAGGTTGGGAAAGACCTTTAAGATTATCAAGTCCCCACCACTAACCCAAGGCCACCACTAAACCCTGTCCCTGAGCTCTAGACCTCCACGACTGCAAAACACATCAAGGGATGGTGATTCAATCCCCATCCTGGGCAGCCTGTTCCAAGGGCTGAGGAACCTTTCCAAGAAGTTTTTCCTTATGGCCAACCTAACCTTCCCCTGGTGCCACCTGAGGCCATCTCCTCTTGTCCTGTCACTTGCTCCTTGTGAGAAGAGAACAATCCCAACTCTCTACAACCTGCTTTCAGGGAGTTACAGACAGAAATACGGTCTCCCTGCAGCCTCTGTTCCTTCACGCTGTGCTATAGGGCCAGTCGGAGTCACTATCATTTACTACACTGTTGTGTCTTCAGGTACACGCTGGTGAGGTTGGAAACGAAATTTACTCGCCGTGGGATGGCCTTCCGTCCCTTCAGCTGGCTGACGAGGACTCCAAGCTCTCTGCCTTTTACAACCTGCTGCACTGCTTCCGTCGAGATTCCCACAAGATCGACAACTATCTCAAGGTCCTGAAGTGCCGCCTAATCCACGACAGCAATTGTTAAGAACTCACGGGCCTGGCTGCTCATGGAAGTCACTCGTCCTGGTGTTCGTGTTGCTTTGCCACCTCCCACCGCAAACTTCCCGAGAAGCTGCTCTCCACAGCAGCAGGACCATCAGTCACTTGTGGGCACGTTTGTGTCAACCGGGGCTGCAGCTACCGCCTCCGTTTGCCTCGGTGGCTGCAAATGTTAAACACCCCTTGTACGACCAACACACACTTTTGTGTCTAAAATCCCCACCCGGTAGCATTTCTGGGACAACCAGATCACGCAGACGTAAATAAAAAGTGAGTGGATCTAAAAGCACATAAAGCTGAGTGGTGTCGGTGAACGGAAAATAGCTGGTGTGGTTTGTGCTCTCAGCAGTAGCTTCCCTCTTCAGCCCCTAGCTACTGATGACAGGACATTCTGCTTCTATTCTACTCCAAAAAAGAGAGGAGAATGACGAAGAAAGTCAAAAAAGCTGATTAATTGCCAAAACTAATTAATTAATAATTAATTGCCAAAGCTAATAAGGAGGGAAAACTATCCTAAATGAGGAGTCAAAGCTACTCTAAATAAGTAGGCAAAACAACCCTAAAAAATGAGGCAAACCTTCCTAAATAATGAGGCAAAACTACCCTAAATAAGGGGGCAAAACTGCCCTAAATAAGGAGTCAAAAATCACCCTAAACAAGGAGGCAAAACCACCCTAAATAAGGAGTATGATCTGAAGCCAAATCTACTTAGATTGTTGATTTTACTCTGTACCAAAAGTGATTGAATATGGGAGACAGAAGTAAGAAATCCATCCTGGCTAACACAGCCTCTGGTTCCCCGCGCAGAGGTGAGAGAAGACACATCACAGAACCATAGAATCATTAGGGATTGGAAGGGACCTCGACAGATCATCCAGTCCAATCCCCCCACCACAGCAGGATCACCTGCATCCCAAATGTGAAGGACAGAGATCCGGGTGTCTCTAACGTCCACTGAGTGTCTGGAGAGGAGGCATCTCTAAAGGTTCATTGCATTTGAGGTGATTATCTAAGAGCAAAGGAACCAGTAAGTTTCATTTAGCTCTCAGTGGGTCTCATCTCCTTCTCTGGAGACATTTCAAACCCACCTAGATATGTTCCTGTGCGACTAGATCTAGGGGATTCTGCTCTGGCAGGGGGATGGGACTGGATGATCTTTCAGGGTCCCTTCCAACCCCTAATGTTCTGTGATTTGTCATATCCACCTACCCTTCACATTCATCACAGCTGATGCGGTGGTTGTGGCTGCTCAGAGAGCTTTTCAGCTACAAAAAGCCACTAATGGAGCTGCCTGGTGGCTTAAGCTCAGAGTGTCTCCATTCACTTTGGGTTAGTCACACAAAGCTCCTAGGGCCCTCATTTCAAAAGGCTATGGTTAAACATCAGCAAGCTGGAGAGACCAGAACAATTGATTACTTCAAGAAAAAGATCCATCACGCAGCAAGTAAGAAGTCAAATAGCAGCTGGAGCCGTTTACCAGATCTATACCTTGTCTTCGCAAGCCATGAACACACTCAGCCTTGGCTTCATCACACTAACTCAGCCAAGAGGAGCTGAAATTCAAATCAGCTCCCCTTTGGGTTTGGCTTCCCACCAGCCAAGCCTGCTGCATTGCTCCGGGCTCGAGCCAGCCTGCGGGAGGACTGAAAGACCCCAGAAGATGGGTTTGAGGGCTGAAGCCTCTCGTTAGCACCACCGACTACACGCAGCCATGATGGGTGTTTACCCAAGAGATTAGATAACACCAACTGCTAGAAAGGTCTCGTTTGAGCCGTCTCTGTAAGGCTGTAATGATCCTCACGTTCCTAATTACATATATATTATCTGTTGGCCTTTTAATCTCTTCATGCTTTCAATTACTGATCACCTCAGGCTTTATCTGGGCAGGTGTGTGCCGAGCCCATGCTTAAGATACTTAAAATCATGTGTGGAGCAAACCAGTTCCGTGTTGGACAGTCCTAACTGACATCTCTACTCTGCCCCGGTGAGACTGCATCTGGAATATTGTGTCCAGGTCTGGGCCTCTCAGTTCAAGAGGGACATAGAATTCCTAGAGAGAGTCCAGCCCAGAGCCACAAAGATGAAGGGAGAAGAACATCTCCCTGCTGAGGAAAGGCTGAGGGAGCTGGTTCTCTTGAGCTTGGAGAAGTGGAGACTGAGGAGTGACCTCATGAATGTTGATAAATGTGTGAAGGGTGGGTGTCAGGAGGATGGAGCCAGGCTCTGCTCAATGTCCTCTAACGATAGGGCAAGAGGCAGTGGGTGTGAGCTGGAACAGAGGATGTTCTACATCAGTCTGAGGAGGAACTTCTTCCTGGTGAGGGTGACAGAGCCCTGGAAGAGGCTGCCCAGGGGGGATGTGGAGTATCATTCTCTGGAGAAATTTATACCCTACCTGGCCATCTTCTTGTGCAACTGGAGATCCTGCTGTGTCAGGGGGACTGGACTGAATGATCTTCACAGAATCACAGAGCATCAGGGATTGGAAGGGACCTCAAAATATCATCTAGTCCAATCCCCCTGCCACAGCAGAATCACTTAGATCTTTTGAGATCCTTCCCAATCTCTGATGTCTTGTGATTCTGTGACGTGATCTAGGGGATCCTGCCATGGCAGGGGGACTGCACTGGATGATCTTTCGTGGTCCCTCCCCATCCCCTAGCGTTCTGTGGTTCTGAGCTCCGAGACGCGCGCAGCCCAGGCCATGTGCAGCAGGACTTCAACAGCGTGCAGCTGCACAGCAGCACAGGCGGGGAAGAAGAGGGGCACAATTTGGCAGCAAAATGCCAGTGCCAAGAGTAGAATTTAATCCGATCATAATATCCTATTTTCTGTCATAATGCCAATGGGGGAAAAAGCATTTTAAAAGGGGGGGAAAAAAAAGAAGGGGGGGGAATATCCTTTGTAATTATCACAAGTGCTTAGAATTACAGTGTGAGCTCTTATTCAAAAGAAAACACGAATAATGGGACCGCTCTGCATTGAGCTGCAAAAACGATTATGTCTCGCTGAGCAAACTCCTACCTCAGAATCTCTTTAGAATTCAAAAGCGACTTGATTAATAGGGCAGACGTTCATAATTTTACACTTACATGAGTAGATCTGAAACAATGACTTTCGTTAACTGCTTAAAAATTACAGCGCTAAAACAATCGTTGGAAACTTGCATGCGCCGGCGTTATTGCAGCCTGGCTGAGCACAATTATGAGTTCATAATTTCATAAAGAGGGAGAGAAGATAATCACCCAAAAAATAAAGGAGCAGAGATTCTAAACAACTGAATAGCTATTTGATTTGCAGCTGTTTAGCTAAAGGGGTATTTAACAGTGATTTTTAAATCACAAAAGTGATTTTTAAATCACTTTTAAATGAAAAATTAATATTCTGAGTAATCACAGCTGTCACGGAGACAGAAAGACATTGAGTCCCATGAGCGTGTGCAAAGCTACACCTTCATTCTCGAGTGCCTTGGCAGGGACAATGCCTGCAGACGCTGGGGGTTCAGCCCGATTGCTGACAGGAACAATGCACCCTTATCTCACTAACATCTTGTTCATTAGTGCACGCTCAGCTATTGTCTTTCATCCAATTAAAGCAGTTACACAGCCAATCTCTTATTTTATATAAAACCCAATTTACAACAAGCATCTTCTTTGCAAATGAAAGAAACTGATGCCAGCAATGAGGGATTTGTTTTCCAAGTGTATGGACTTCTTGGCTACTGCTCACACAATCACTCAGTCTGGTTGGAAAAGACGCCCGGGATCAGTGAGTCCAACCTTCTACCCTACCTTACGAGGCCACCCTGAGCACTCGAGATGGCTACTTTACTAGTTAGTTATTCAGCACCACAACTGGCCATATTTGAATCTCTGCTGGATTCTTTACTCTTGTCACAGAATGATTGAGGCTGGAGAAGCCCTCTGAGCTCATCCAGCCCAGACCAGCACCTAACATCACCCCATCAGCCACACCAGGGCACTAAGGGCCACGGCCAGGCTGACCTTCAACACCTCCAGGAACTGCCCTGGGCAGTCCGGTCCAGGCTCTGATCACCCCTTCCATGAGGAAGGGCTTCCTAACATCCAACCTAACCCTCCCCTGGCAGCTTCAGACTCTGCCCTCTCATCCTGGCAATGGCTGCCTGGAAGAAGAGCCTGACCCCCACCTGTCTACAACCTTCCTTCAGGGAGCTGGAGAGAGGGAGAAGTTCCCCCTGAGTCTCCTCTTCTCCAGGACAAACACCTCCCGCTCCCTCAGCCTCTCCCCATCAGCCTTTCCCTCCAGTCCCTTCCCCAGCCTTGTTGCTCCTCTGGACCCGCTTCAGCTCCTCTGCCTCTTTCCTGAAATGAGTTTCCTCCATGCTAAAGGTTTAAGCTTGCCTAGTGAAAGGAAATAGTTTAGTGGTAACCAGGCAGCTCTAGGTCCAGGGCTAGACTTGAGGCTCTTAGAGATCTCTTCCAACCAAAGAGAATCTGTGAAAGGTCTACACAGCTGAAGGAAAGGCTCAGGTGTGTACCCTTTGCAAATGACATTCAAGCTTCCCTACATGGCACTAAATTAAAGACAAGACCTTGTGACACCACGTTTACGTGATTTGATGAGCAAATCAGTTCATCACAGACAGCATTTATCACTGAAAACACCAGAGCAGCAGCAAGATGCAAAACAAAAACCTAACTTGCTATTCACGACTGATGCCTGGACTCCAGGACTATGTCCAACCGTTGGAGCAAGTAACTGTGATGATTTTAAAGCCAATAAGGGAAGATACTGCTGACAGTCGATGTCAGCTGGAATCAGCTGCCTAACTAGTAATGTCATCATGACTTTAACATCTTTTTCCCCCCGTCCTTCTTTTCTTTTGAGATCCTACAGAAAGCTTCCAAAGACACAGCTTCTAGCAGGGAAAACAAACCATAACTTGGCTACTCCCTACACGATAGTTTACTTTCACCATACAATTCCCAAGGCCATCCAGGACTACAGTAATAAGCAATAAGGTGTAGAAGCCACAAGTATATCCTAAGGTTTAATTTCTGAGCAATAGAAATTCTCTGAGGGCTACATTTTAGACCAGTCCTGCATTTTCTAAATGAGATGTACACAAACAACAAAAGAAGGCAGAGATATGAACGTCATAGTCATAGTCACGTCTGTCTCCACTACAGAGACAAATCACAGAGTCACGGAACATCAGGGATTGGAAGGGACCTCGAAAGATCATCCAGTCCAATCCCCCTGCCACAGGATCACCTAGACCAAGTTGCACAGGAACACAGCCAGGTCCTTTTTAGCCATCTCCAGAGAACGAGACTCCACAAACCCCCTGGGCAGCCTATTTCAGTGCTCTGTCACCCTGACTGGGAAGAGGTTCCTTCTGATATTTATGTGGAACCTCCTCTGTTCCAGCTGACGCTCAGTGCCCCTTGTCCTATCACTGGGTGTCCATGAGCAGAGCCTGGCTCCATCCTCCTGACACCCACCCCTCACATATTTATAGACCCTAATGAAATCACCCCTCAGTCTCCTTTTTTTCCCAGCTAAAGAGACCCAGCACCCTCAGCCTTTCCTCATCAGGTAGATGCTCCCCTTCGTTCATCATCCTCATTGCTCTGCTGTGAGGGTGTGGAGATGCTGGAACAGGTTGCCCAAGGGAGTAACCTGCAGAAGGTGGCCCTGCGTGTGCAGGGGGGTTGGAATGGGATTGTTTTTAAGGTCCCTTCCAACCCTGGCCATTCTACGTTTGCTCTAGGATGTTTTATACAAACACCTCTTTACTTTTCACACAGCTTCCCCAAGCATCAAAACACACGGCATCTACTGAGAATATTTCATAGTCGTAGTCCCTCAAAATTCCCTTTTCATGTCAAACATGACCGCTCTGATTAAGGAAACACTTTTTAATAAATGTAGGATTCATTACACCGAAGAGTTCAGCTCACTTACTGCTTTACACGACTGACAGTGTGAGTAATCAGAAATGCTGAGAGCCCTCGCTCGAACACATCAAAGCAGCTATAGAACCTGTATAGATTGGACCACACACCCCACGGTGCGAAGCAGTTCACAGAGTGCAGAACATAACACACAAAACTGGTTTGAGCACTCCATGAATAAGAATCAGTCTGTGCACCCAGTGCTGAACTCTAAAAATACCCCCATTTACCGACGGAGGGTTTTTCCACTCTCCAGACGACCACCTCCCTCCAGCTTTCAGTGTCACATAAATCAGAATGTAGTGGAGAACATTACATTTTTTACTGTATTTTCAGAATTGCTAGACCCACAATTAACAGCCAGGTGACTGTTACTGTAGACGACTAATCCAGAACAAAAACAGGTCACTTCACAGCAGCATCCTGCTCTTTGTTTGCGTGTAACTCAAGAAGGAATCAGGAGTAGCACAGTGCAGTACATAACACAGATATATGTAATATACCTGAATGATAATGGGTAGATAGACAGACACATGGGTAGATACATAGGTACATACGTACACAGACAGATAGACAGATGGATAGATAGACAGGTAAATACATAGACAGACTGATAGACAGACAGACAGAGAGCTAGATGGAGAGACAGGTGGAGAGATAGACAGATAGACGGATAGATAAATGGATAGACAGACAGATAGAGAGAGATGGAGAGATAGAGAGATAGGCAGAGAGATGGAGAGACAGACAGATAAATGGATAGACAGACAGACAGATGGATAGAGAGATAAATGGAGAGATAGAGAGATGGAGAGAGGGAGAGATAGAGAGACAGATAGATAGATAAATGGATAGACAGACAGACAGAGAGATGGATAGAGATGGAGAGATGGATAGAGATGGAGAGATGGATAGAGATGGAGAGATGGATAGAGATGGAGAGATAGAGATAGACAGATAAATGGATAGACAGATTGATAGACGGAGATAGAGAGATGGAGAGACAGAGACAGAGAGATAGACAGACAGATGGATAGATAAATGGATAGACAGACAGATACACAGATGGATAGACAGACGAATGGACAGACAGAGAGATAGGTAAACAGATAGACATAGATAGATAAATATATAGATAGACAGACTGATGGATGGATAGATGGATAGATAGATGTATAGATAGACAAGATGGATGGATAGATGGACAGACAGACATAATGTGGTAACCTGTTGTTTCTCTGTTGTTCTTTCCACCCTGTTGCTAAGGTAGAAGTAGTTACTGAAATATATATAGATATTACGGTGCTTACCTCTGCTGACTTCATCTTTGAAAGCAGGAGTTCATGGTTTGCAGGATTACGCCGATAATCGCACACGACAATAGGGTCTTTTTTAGCCAGATGATTGAAATAACAATAATCTTCCCCAGGAGCCATTCTTGGGAGATTTCCAGCCTGATTTCATGGACAAAAATAGTTCATATAGCTTGCAAAAAGTTTCTGAGCCTTTTGATGATTATCCAAGGCTAACCAAAGCCTCAGAACCCTTGGGATGGTCCAACGTCCCGGGCCTCGAGCACACGCACTATAGCTCAGTACAACAGAGCGCACCCGCGTTAATTCGATTCGCGTGGCATCTTCACGAGACCCTGGCAATAGAGACCACGGGCCCCCCTGTCAAAGCTAATGCAATAAGCAGATCCGCGATGCTTTCAAGTGGCTTTTGCGCTATTTGCATGGATTCTGTTCTTCTGCGCCCCTGGTGCATCAAAGTGAGGAAATAAAACAAGACTCTGTTCTTTATCATCTTGCGCTAGAAAACACTTCATCGCATTAGAAAGTGCTTTCTTCAAGGGCCGCGTGAAGGAAGAAAGTGCAGGGCGCAGCCGGAGCTTATTGAGGGATTAGCTTTTGATGGATGGGACCGTGGAAAATGGAAAGAAAAAGCATCAGGAGTGGCTTGCAGGAAGTTTCGAAAGCCCATTTGTTTTTATTTTCACTTCAGATCCTATCTAAGAGAAAGTAAGGTTTAGGTAACTGTAAAACCTACAGAGGCTTTAAAAAACCCCAAACCTTGATGCTTTTAATACAGTGGGAGAGAGCAGCAGAGTCATGAGAGAGGTTTTCTGGCCCTCAGACAGTCCTTGTTGTGTGTTTCGTAACTCACCGAAGAAACCCAACAGGGTTCACTACTGCTGAACAGGAACCAGCAGGGTGCCCAGGTTGCCTATAAGGCCAGTGGCATCCCGGCTTTGATCAGCAACAGTGTGGCCAGCAGAGCCAAGCTGCAGAATAATAGTGCCATAGCCTTGAACATGCAAAACTCCTTTTAGAGGATGGTGAGGAGTCACCACACATCAGCTGTTTCAAGGGTTAAAACATCTGAGGGGTTTTGGGGACCTGGGACAGGGATGTAGGATTTTTGAATCACAGAATCCTAGAATCATTCAGGTTGGAAAAGACCCTTGGGATCATCGAGTCCAACCATCATGACACAACGAGCCTGGCTGCCCAGGAGGATGTTGAGTCACCACCCCTGGATGTGTTGAAAGATCGGTGCTTAGAGATCTTGGTCTAGTGGTGAACTTGGTAGGGCGGGGTTAGTGCTTGGGCTTAATGATCTCAGAGGTCCTTTCCCACCTGAACGACCCTGTGAGACTGTAATCAAGAAGGAAGAACAACGGCGGTGTCGCTCCGCTTTCTAACCCAGAACCTCCTGCCGGTAGCAGCTTTTCTGTGGGTTTCAGTGTGGGGCTTCGTTGGGCTTTTTTCACGTAACTGACAAAACCTGGCGACAAAGCGCAGTGTAAGAAGTGACATTTTGACTCTAAGGGAGGAATTATTTGCAATTTGTTTTGAACAGAAGCTAAGTTCATGTCAGATGTGAACCTCCAGACAGTCATTAGTTTAAACTGCCTGCTATGTGTTTAAAAATTTCAGTCAATTTAGAGCTGATCTGAATTGCAAATGGGATGGTAATAAGCCATTAGGGAACAACATATCTCTCTTTCACACTTGCAGCCCTCTGCTTTAAGGGGCCTTGACTGCGCTGAAACATGGAAATGCTGTTTGAGTTGTGGGTGTTGCTGACAAACACGGAAATGTAGGATGTCCAGATTCGGAAAGCAGCACTCAGGGAATCACTGAACATTAGGGATTGGAAGGGACTGTGAAAGATCATCCCCTCCGATCCCCCTGAAGACCAGGAGCTGCCTCCAGAGTGAAGAAAGGGGTGTAGATCCTGCTGTGAACCAGGGGCAGCAGCCACTTTACACAGAACAATTAGTCAGACTTGCCCATGGCACAGCCAAACAGGGGCCTGGCATCTGACTAGTGCTTGGTTCTTTGCACCTGAGGCATTCCTAATCCTCCCTGAAACCACTTCTGTGAACGTGTGCGGGCTTTGTGCCGCCCTAAGGTTTTAGGCACAAAGTTAAGCGTTGAATCATTCAGGTCGGAAAAGACCCCGGGATCATCGAGTCCGACCATCAACCCTACTCTACAAGGTCACCCCTAAACCAGATCCCCCAACATCACATCTAAACGACCTTTAAACACATCAAGGGATGGGGACTCAAGCACTACCCTACTCTACTCTAAAGTCTATGCAGTCTCGCCTCACGCGCGGTCCAGCTGATCCCAAAGCCGCTTGTGTTCGCGCAGTACTGCACCGGCTTTCCGTGGAGCACGGAGTCACTGGCAGGAGAGCACTGAAGTGGAGGGTCCATTAATTCTTTCAGGGCACATCCACACAATCCCCTCTGTTTTCCAGAGATAACACTGTAAAACTGCTGACTGCAGGTGCATTTGGATGTTACAGCACATCTCAGCCTTCCTCGAAGGTTCCATCAGCTCCTGTCCAGCTGGCAGTATGGCAGAAGGGGGACTGCCTGCATTGAACTGCCAGGCACCAGAAGGGAAAGGGCCAAGGTCAAACCGGTCAAAGTTAGGCTGCTGAGCCAGACTTTATAAGGGGTGGGGTGAGCTGAGCAAGGAGAATGCAACACGGGTAAAACCGTGAGAGGAAACGAGTAGTAGAGGAGTTTGATTAACCATCTTCCCACCCAGGACCAAAACAGTCCTCTCAGCCTGAGCGCATCTGCCTCAAGTTGTGCCTGCTAACACCCACCCAAACAAACCCCACCGTGGCCTGGGTCTTCTAAGGCTTGGGGTATGCAGAATCACGGAATCATTAGAGACTGGCAGGGACTTGAAACATCATCTAGTTAAATCTCCCCACCACAGCAGGATCCCCTAGACCAAGTTGCACAGGAACGTGGCCAGGTGGGATTCAGATCTTTCTTATCACTATGTTTGGTTTAAGTAAGACAACACAGAGTAAGATACTAGGAATCCAGCAAAATATTGTAAGGGGGGAAAGGTACACACCCTTTACTCCTTTTTCATTGATTTTAGACAGTTCTCTGGTTCCATGGCCTTAGCTGAGAGATTAAATTTTCATTCCTTTGATTACTCCAGTAAAGTGTGTTCACAGAATCATGGACATTAGGGATTGGAAGGGACCTCGAAAGATCATCCAGTCCAAACCCTCTGCCAGAGCAGGATCCCCTAGATCCAGTCACACAGGAACAGTCCAGACGGGTTTGAAAGGTCTCCAGAGAAGGAGACTCCACAACCCACCCTGAGCAGCCCCTTCCAGGGCTCTGTCACTCTGACCTTCCACCTGCATGACCTGCTAGTTTAGAAATATACGTGGAGACTTGTTGAGAGCCTGCAAGTCTGTTCCACTGACATTTGAAAACTGGTTTCCATGTAGAGGGCTCTTATCCTCATTTGACATGTGGTCCAGGCCAAAGATCTGCAGTTGTATTTACGGAAAGGAAACCAACACAAACAGTGAAAGGGAAAGACGTGAGTGACTTGGGAGCTGAGATTCCTTGGCCTCTGAAGCACGTGTGCGCGCGATAGCCGTACGCTCTTGGTGTCAGATACTTGGCTATCTCAGTATTACTTTTCACATGACACAGTCCTGAGAGCATGTAGTATAAATTATCATATATCAGTTATGAAAAGACAGTCATGTGAATGGAATCTGCAAGACAAACAATCATCTCTCAGCTGCAGCTGAACGCGATCCAACGACAGAGAGATGTTTTGGTTCGGTTGAAGAAGAATGTGACAGGAATCAAAGGCTTAGACCTGAGATCCTGCCTTGTGTGGATACTCAGAATCACAGAATGATTGAGGCTGGAAAAGCCAGCCCAGACCAGCACCTAACATCAGCCATACAAGGGTACGAAGGGCTGCAGCCAGGCTGTCCTTAAACACCTCCAAGGGTGGGGACTCCACCACTGCCCAGGGCAGTCCAGTCCAGGCTCTGATCACCCTTTCCCTGAGGAAGGGCTTCCTAACATCCAACCTAACCTCCCCTGGCAGCTTCAGGCTCTGCCCTCTCATCCTGGCACTGGTTGCCTGGGAGAAGAGCCTGACCCCCACCTGACTACAACCTTCCTTCAGGGAGCTGTAGAGAGGGAGAAGTTCCCCCTGAGTCTCCTCTTCTCCAGGCTAAACCCCCCCGCCTCCCTCAGCCTCTCCTCATCAGACTTTCCCTCCAGCCCCTTCCCCAGCCTTATTGCTCCTCTGCACCCCACTCCATCTCTTTCTTGAAGTGAGGGGCCCACAACTGCCCCCAGTGCCCAGTCCAGGAGGAGAATGAGAGACTAGCCCTGCTGGCCACACTATGGCTGATTCAAGCCAGGATGCCATTGGCCTTCTGGGCCACCTGGGCACCCTACTGGCTCCTGTTCAGCTGATTGTTACCCAGTCCTGCCAGGTCCCTCTCTGCCAGGCTGCTCTCCAGCCTCTGCCCATCGATCCAACCTGTCCAGATCTCCTCCAGGGGAATGACTAATGCAACGTGGCACAGGCAATCAATGGGATATTTTAATTCCCCAGGAACACCAGCAGAACTGCCTGACATTCACACGGATTAAAAAATACAGAAGATAATATAATTGGAAGCAACACTGACCTGACTGGAAACCAGGAATGAGGAAAGTGTTCTCCTTCGCATCCCCAATTGCCTTGAAGCAGCTAACAGCATCTCAGGTTCCAGCAGAGGGTCCCAAGCAGCATCTGCTGAGCACAATACAGAGTAGGTGACTCCTGAGAGGAGCCAGAGAACCACACAGAACATTAGGGATTAGAAGGGACCTCGAAAGATGCAACCCCCCTGCCAGAGCAGGATCCCCTAGATCAAGGCACACAGGAACACATCCAGGCAGGTTTCAAATATCTCCAGAGAAGGAGAGGGTTGTAGATACTTAGTGCAGAACTGAGCAAAGTGGGGAGCAGGATTGTCCCCTCAGAATCAATAATATTGCACCTCTCATTGAGGCAACACACCGCTTCAGATTGTCTGGCTTTGCTAAAGATTCGCTGCAAAGCCACAAGGAAATGCGATGTACGCGCTTCGCTCAGACCAGACGAGTCTGCGCTGAGGTTGTCCTCTGTCTTGATACTCAGACTGGGTGCTAACATGAGATTACCCTCACTCACCTTGTGCAGCTCCTTGGGGATAGAGGCAACGAGACGCCAACGGAGAAAACCAGTCTAGAAAACTGCCAGGAAATACTGAAATAGAGGGCAAAGACACCCACTCCCTCAAGTAAAAGCAAGGCAGGACAGGTTTAGGTGATCTACAAATCAAGCGTTGAAGATCCTCAAGGGTAGGTCCTTGCAAGGATCTCTTATAGTGAAGCAAAAGTTAATGAACATCCTCAGTGTTCAAATTCCTAGACACATAGAATATGTTGGGCTGGAAGAGACCTTTCAAGGACATAGAATCAAAGAATGGCCTGGTTGGAAGGGACCTCTAAAGGTCAGCTTGTCCAACCAGCAGTTCAGCAGTGGTTATCACAGAAAGGGGGCCAACAGCATCCCGGGGTGGATCAGAAGCAGATCAAGAGCGGTGCTTCTCCCCCTCTACTTCACCCTAGTGAGATCACAGCTGGAGTATTGTGCTTAGTTCTGGGCTCCTCCGTTCAAGAAGGACACAGAGTTGCTGGATAGAGTCCAGTGTAGGGCAACGAGGATGATGAAGGAAGTGGAGCACCTCCCTCATGAGGAGAGGCTGAGGGAGCTGGGTCTCTTGAGCTTGGAGCAGAGGAGACTGAGGGGTGACCTCATTAATGTCTACAAATATGTGAAGGGTGGGTGTCAGGAGGATGGAGCCAGGCTCTACTCAGTGTCATCTAGTGATAGGACAAGGGGCAGTGGGTGTGAGCTGGAACAGAGGAGGGTCCATATAAACATCAGAAGGATCTTCTTCCCAGTGAGGGTGACAGAGCCCTGGCAGGGGCTGCCCAGGGGGGTTGTGGAGTCTCCTTCTTTGGAGATGTTTAAAACCCACCTGGATGTGTTCCTGTGTGACGTGGTCTAGATGATCCTGCTGTGTCAGGGGGATTGGACTGGGTGGTCTTTCAGGGTCCCTTCCAATCCCTGATGTTCCATGATTCTGTGATTTAAAGCATTGTTAGAGGTACCAAGCTCCATCCCACAGATTCCCTTAACTCGATATCATTCAATATCCTTCCTATTGAAAAAAAACCAACTGAACTGAGAAAGATCAGCAGTTCAGCAGTGGTTATAGAATCACAGACTCATCCAAGTTGGAAAAGACCTCTAGGATCATCGAGTCCAACCGCCAACCCTACTGTACAAGTTCAGCAACGCTACATCTAAGCGTCTTCTACACTCAGGCAGGGATGGGGACCCAACCCCTGCCCTGCACAGCCCGGCTGGTGGACAAGCAAGAACCCAACAGCAGACTGGATCCCTCCTATTGAAAAAACCCCCAATGGAACTGAGAAAGATCAGCGGCTCAGCAGCGGTTATGGAACAAGCAGCAGCAGAAGACGACTGTGGGAACAGATCTGCGCTCCAAGGGTTAACTTTAAGCACAGCTGAGCGCTTTGCTGGCACCGAGCCCAACATCCTCAATCAGGTGATTTACGCAATGTAGGACACAGAAGCATAAACGTCTGTCTCGCGGTCCGGAGTCCATTAACACCAGAACTAGAGATGCCATCCATACCCCGCGCGCACGATTTTACTCATCATTACGTATTTATTCCTTTATCAGATTTTGGTTTAACCGAGCCTCGCCGAGCACAACGGGCTCGAATAACTTGGTGTGCACTAAACGCGTCCTTGTAGCCTTATGATGTCCTTAAAGAGGGGAAGAACGCGGTTAGATGAGCTCAACCGGCAACTCGTCGTCTTCCACTGGGTTCACTGGGTTACGGAGGGAAACGTCGGCGCGTTCTCGGATGAAAGGGTTCCCAGGAGTGACAGAAGGTAGAGTTAATTAGTCGGCTGGATTATTCAGTCCTGGCATAGAGGCGCGAGCTCCGCTCTCGCGAGGAAGGCAGCGCTGACAGGAGTTAATGCCTTGGAAAGGCTTCTTTTAACGTCTTGGGCTCTCGTCGCGGTTTTAATTGCGCTCGCAGGAGAGCTCCTCTGTTGGGCGTAACGGGGGGCTGATGCTTTCTTCACCTGGTGGAGGAGACTCGCAGCGAGGGACAAGGGGGCCAGATGAGCAGGACAAAACCCGAGTGGGCGACATGCAGCGGGAGCGCTTGTGTGGGTGCTGCACGGAAACGGGACCTGTCTCAGAGGCTCCTCCAAGCGCAAGGAGGGGGACAAAGAAATGACAAATGGGGAGAAGACAGGCAGATGGAAGAACAAAGCGGCAGTGGCACAGTTGGTCAGTGTGACAGGCAGCCTTCTCAGCACATCCCTGCGCTGACAGCTGTCAACGTTTTAATGGACTCCACAGCAAAAGAGAGTTTTAAAGAGTCAGCTAAAGACAGACCTCCTACAAAAAGTGGGGTGAGACGAGCGGCAAAATCCGCGGGACACTAACTTTTTGCTCTGAACCCCTTTCCTTCCAGGAGAATAAAACTAAAGGAGATGTGGTTGGTGCTGTGATGTCTGGATTCCTATCTCCATCTCACACGGCCTCTTCGCTCAGCGGTGGTCTGTCCCTGTCTTCGTGCAATCGAAGCAACCCCGGCTTTCCACTCCCAACGGCCTCACCTCTTGGAAAACTGTCCCCACGAGGAGCAGGCTGCCTTTGCTCTGGACACGTGTTCACCATGCCCAGGCATGCCAGACATTCGCAGGGTGTCAGCTGGGAAGGAAGCATGAATATGTTCACATGATCAACAGCTGCACTGTGAAAATGCATGTGGGGATGGGGAAAATATTCTAGACCCCTACCCAATGGCTCTCCACGCTCTAACACAATTAAAAGCATCAACCAAAGAGTTACCAGGAAACCAGAAGTTATTTAGGCAAGAAAAAAAACAGGAACTGACCTTCCTACGGCATTTATAAGGGATGAGATGATGGTGCTTCAGTTCCAGAAGGAGACAGAGATGCTTGAAAGAGTCAGCACAGAGCCATGAAGATAATGAAGAGCATCTCCCTGATGAGGAAAGACTGAGGGGCTTGGGTCTCTTGAGCTTAGAGAAAAGGAGACTGAGGTGTGACCCCATGAATGTTGATCAATATGTGAAGGGTGGGTGTCAGGAGGATGGAGCCAGGCTCTGCTCAGTGTCATCTAATGATAGGACAAAGGGTAACAGGTGTGAGCTGGAACAGAGGTGTTTCCACATCAATGTGAGAAGGAACACTGGAGAAGAGAAGGCTCTGAGGGGACCTGACAGCAGTCTTCCAGTAGCTGTAGGATCTACAAGAAGGCAGGAGATAGACTGTTTACAAAGGCCTGGGATGAGGGTGAGGAGCAATGACTTCACATCAGAGAAAGAGAGATTGAAATGGGCTGTAAGGAAGAAGTTCTTTAGCAAGAGGGAGGTTGAACGCTGACATGGGTTGCCCAGGGAGGGCGTTGAGGCCTCATCCCTGGAGCTATTCAAGGGGAGCCTGGACTAGGCTCTGGGCAACCAGATCTAGTTGGGGACGTCCCTGCTCACTGCAGTGGGGTTGGGCTGCATGGCCCTTCCAGCCTGGGCCATTCTATGATTCTGTGGAACTCAAGTTTGATTCACAAGTGCAGAGTTACCAAAATCAGTGTTGCTGTTTGTTTCCCGCCGTGTCCAAACCCTCCCAGCCCTTCCGCATGTAAAACTGGATGAAGAACAACCATCCTGGGAAGCCAACTATTGATCTAAATCGGGAATAGGATGCTCTATAGAATAATAGAAAAGGTGGGGGTTGGAGACAGGAGATAAATTAAGGGAAGCAGAATTATTCATAATGGAAGCTGCTCTCTCTCCCTAGGATTTAGCAGTTTGATTTATGTTTGCTTCCTCTCACCGGTTTGCCTCAGCCCTGTCGCTCTGCTTCTGCCGTTACCTCCCCAGCTCCTGCCAAAGGGGGTAATTTGCACCTGCTTTTAAAAAAATTATCCTGTTAGTGACAGCTCTATTATTTCAAGTAATCCAGGTTGAAGTTCTGCAAATGACTCCTAAGTCATAAAAACAAACCTTTATGCAGCCTGGACACACTCAGTGTTAAAGAGGCTGAGTGAGATCAGGATTTGGAGCAGCTACTCCCAGGATCTACAGGAAGAAAACTGGCTGCCGGTGTTTGCTGGTGTTTCTCACAACAGAGTGGTGGCCTGGCACTTTGTTGGCAATTCCTGACCCTCTGGTATAGAATCATCCTGGCTGGAAAGGATCTTCAGGGTCATCAGTTCCAGCCCTCAGCCCAGCAGCTCCCTCACCCCTAGAACATGGCCTCAGGTGCTCTAGCTACTGGGTTTTTAAACACCTCCAGGGATGGGGACTCCACCACCTCCCTGGTAGCACAGTTGCACCCTCCAAGACCTCTACACTCAAGCACAGAGAGGGCAGAGTCATTTTCAACAAGTCTCACAGGTACAAAGCAGATACAGCTCTCGCAGTCTGGAGACAGCTGACTGTGTTATATTAACTTACACATTCAATTATTAAATATTAAATATTGACTATACAATGGTCTGCTAAAAAAACCTTAAATATTAAATAGTCTGCTAAAAAGCGGATTAATTTGGGTTCCTGGGAGTTAAAGATGGTGAAGGAGAAAGGAGGAACTGAGGTGTGGATGTCAACTGGAAGGAGCCAATGTCTTTTCTGTGGGGCACAGTAATAGAACAAGGAATAATGGGGATAAACTTCAACACAGAAGGTTCCATCTCAACGTGAGGAGAACATTCTTCACTGTGAGGGTGACAGAGCACTGGAAAAGGCTCCGCAGAGTGACTGTGGAGTCTCCTTCTCTGAATACTTTCAAACCCCTAGATCCGTGTGTGACTGGATCTAGGGGACCTTGCTGTGGCAGGAGAACTGGACTTGATGGTCTTTCGAGGTACCTTCCAACCCCTAATGTTCTGTGATTCTGTAATTCTCTCTCTGGAACCCTCACTCCATCCCTGTGACACCACACTGCAAGGGTTGTTTCATCCGCTCTGCCTTGTAGTTTGTTATGTTCTGGAGTTTACAGTCTCACTGGTACCCTAATGGATGCAGTTCTTGTGCCTCCTCATCTCACAAGGAAGCTGAATTCCTTTGTGGCCAATGGAGTGTTGATGCTGCCTTAGCCGTGCTGATTACTGTTTGTGGCCATGAAGTGCCTCATGAAACTCAAGGGAGCTCTTTCTAGCAGCCACATTTGTTCCAGTCTAAGCTCTTAAACCAACTTCTAGGAAATGCATAGAGAGATAAAGATCACAGAATCAGCCTCCTTCTTTCCAAGCTCAAGAGACTCAGCTTCCTCACTGAGCAGAGCCTGGCTCCATCCTCCTGACACTCACCCTTCACATATTTATCAACATTATTGGGGTCACCCCTCAGTCTCCTTTTTCCAAGCTCAAGAGCCCCAGCTCCCTCAGCCTTTCCTCAGCAGGGAGATGCTCCCCTCCCTTCATCATCTCTGTGGCTCTGTGCTGGACTCTCTCCAGCAGCTCTGTGTCCTTCTGGAACTGAGGGGCCCAGAACTGGACGCAGTATTCCAGATGTGGTCTATCAAGGCAGAGCAGAGGGGGAGGAGAACCTCTTCTGACCTGCTAACCACCCCAGTTCTGATCCACGCCAGGATGCCCTTGGCCTTCTTGGCCACCAGAGCACATTGATGCACCCACAGCCACACGTACACAAGCCTTTGCAGCTGAAGTCTTCATTACAGCAATCTGAGTGACTTCTAAAGGGACCGTTTTCAGCCCTGAATTTCAGGAAATCTAATTTCCACTTGGCCCTTTAAAACTCCTCTTCTACTGAGCACAACTAATCGAGAACGTTCTTCTCAACTTATGAACTTCCATTGTGTAATGTCCGGATGACTACCGAGTCCTGCTGGTTTTGGAATATCCTGCTTCCCTAAATCTGCCTCATTAATATCTGTGCCCTGACACACATCCTCCGGAGCGCACGGGGAGTGCTCCTTTCAAACACAGGATTGAGGGATCATTCAGAGCAACAGCCATTCACGAGCCACTGGAAAGAGCAATCAAACAGGATGTGAATTTACCACCTATCTCCAGTTGGGGCTGAGAAAAGAAAGAGACTTCCCTTAAACTCAGTTCAGAGGGATGAAAGGGAAGAAGAATCCCTTTGTTCAGCTCTATACCTGAGATAAAAATAAATAGACTAGTGCTGCAAATGCAGCCTGACTATGGCCATGCAGGAAACACTGGAGATGCTCGAAAGGAAGTAGTGGGAGGCTTTTTATGACTTTCTCTTGTTTTAACAACCCTGGGTTTACTTTGCTGATACCCTCAAGCCTCACTGAAACCCTATCTATGATAAAAGAGAGATGTTGAAGTGGGACACAAGCTTTTTGGATGTTTCTCCATTTGGATCTATTGTTGCAGCTTTTCACAAAATCACAGAACACTAGGGATTGGAAGGGACCGCAAAAGACCATCCAGTCCAATCGCCCTGACACAGCAGGATCCCCTAGATCCAGTCATTTGGGGTTGGGAAGGGACCTCAAAGGACCATCCAGTCTAATCCCCCTGACACAGCAGGTTCACCTAGACCCAGTCACACAGGAACATGTCCAGGTGGGTTTGAAACGTCTCCAGAGAAGGAGACTCCACAACACCCCTGGGCAGCCCCTGCCAGGGCTCTGGTACCCTCACTGGGAAGAAGGTCCTTCTCACATTAATGTGGAACCTCCTCTGTTCCACCTGACACCCACTGCCCCCTGTCCTATCGTTAGATGCCACTGAGAAGAGTTACTGACCCTCTTACAGGATGTTCTGGCAGTGGGGGAGGAGGGAAGTAGGTGAGGACAAGAAAAGGTGGCCTTTATGATGCAGCCTGTAGGCTAAGATCCTCTGAGAAGAATTAAGCATTAAAGCCAGAGAAAGAAAATACCCCCTGGCCCTTCAAGCACAGTAATGAAAACAAACCACTTTTCCTTCACTCAAATATTTAAACTATTGAAACTTTGAAAGTTCCCCAAATGGAATCCAATTATTCTCACAACCAGAGGCTAATTTCCCCAACTCTCCGAACCACTGATGCTCA
Organism: Rhinopomastus cyanomelas; assembly: GCA_013400115.1. Taxonomy (NCBI): domain Eukaryota; kingdom Metazoa; phylum Chordata; class Aves; order Bucerotiformes; family Rhinopomastidae; genus Rhinopomastus; species Rhinopomastus cyanomelas. The sequence continues at coordinate 135,844 of VXBP01003601.1, read as the reverse complement.
GCAGCTGTCTGAGTGGTTTTGCTCTCTAAAATCTAGGGCAGCTCACAGTCAACAGATCTACTTTTGCTGAGAGGATTTGCTGTTAATTTGGTCCAGCTCCTGTTTTCCAGGGCTAGTCGATGTTTTCCAAGCAAACTCATCCATGAATTCATACGAAGACCCGACTTTAAAGCCCTTAGGCACTGATGGATCTATTTTCAGGGCTTTAGATGCAGCCCCTAATGCAGCCCAAAGGTCAGCGATGCTGGCGCACTGCGGCAATCACTTAGCTCCTGGCAAATTAGTGCAACTACCTGAGCACCCTGAAACGTTGAGGTGTTTGTTATCTCTGAATCAGCTTAAATGGTCAGAAACTGATGGCAGCAGAGCTATTTGTCAGAGGAAGCACCATAACACCTGAGCAGCGCACGGTGATGCTGCATCGAAATGCTCTGTCTGTCACTGCTGCCGTGATAATTTAGGGTCAAACATCAAAGCACCTTCTGGGAAAGTCCAGAGGGAGGGTGGGAAGAAAGGAAGGGAAGGAATTCAGTGCCTCAGCAATCAAAGTTCTTCTGTAACTTTGGGAACACAACTGGCTCACTGAAGTAAGACCGTAGTCCAGCACTCGCTGGCTGAAGCCAGGGTCACAGAAGCATTTAGGTTAGAAAAAGACCTTTAAGATGACAGACTCGTCATTCAGGTGGGAAAAGACCCCTGGGATCATTGAGTTCAACCAACTCTACAAGTTCACACCTAAACCACATCCCCCAGCACCACATCAAAGCAACTTTTCAACTCATCCAGGGCTGGGGACTCAACCACCACCCTGGGCAGCCCATCCCAGTGGCCAGCGTTGTGACAGGAGCAGCACAATCATTTCTGAACAGGATCTCGGAGTCAATAATAAGGTGAGACAGTTCAGCTGATGAGTATCTTGTAGACTGTAAATAAATATTGGATTGGAAGATGTCTTTGTTCTTTTAAAATCACAGAACATTAGGAATTGGAAGGGACCTTGAATGATCATCCAGTGCAATCCCCCTGCCACAGCAGGATCCCCTAGACCAAGCTGCACAAGCCTGGTTCATCTCTAGCACATTATTTGGCTGCTCAGCCATTAAATACCCTCAGCTTTTGCTTCTTCCTCGTTATGACTCTGCTCACTCCAATACCCCCAACTTGACACCACTGAGATGTCATCCCGCTGCAATTTAGAAAGGGGACAGGACTCACTCAGTCAATCAATAAGCAATTCAAAGCTGTGGCCGGGATGCAGCTCTACACAGAGCACAACCCTTGTGCCCTGCTAGGGCAGAAAGTAGTCACAGCCCAGATGCACAGAACAAGATCTACCAACCCACGTTTTCCCAAAGCAAAAGTCTGGGTTTGACCCTCGTTAGGAGGTCACTCATAATGTTATCCCCAGCTCTAAGGGGACCCCTGTGAAACTGGGGTTATTTGTCTTGGTTTTTCTTATTTCTGCTGAGAGAGGAGCACAGCCTGGCTCTTCCTATGAGAAGAACCTTTGGCTGAGATTACAAAGATGGAGAAGGCAAAAATCCCCCTTGTCATGGGGACTAACAACCACAGATCAGCCTGAAACAGAACAGTTATCCATGGTGCCTGTTTAAAGCACCTTGTGATGCAGCTACAGCCAACTGGGTAACTTGGATTCACATTTGACATTGAAGGGAGTGGGGCATCTCCCTGATGAGGGAGCTGAGTCTCTTGAGCTTGGAAAAAAGGAGACAAAGATGATGAAGGGAGTGGAACATCTCCCTGATGAGGAAAGGATGAGGGTCTCTTGAGCTGGGAAAAGAGGAGACTGAGGGGTGAGCCCATGAATGTTGATCAATATGTGAAGGGTGGGTGTCAGGAGGATGGAGCCAGGCTCTGCATTTAATGATAGGACAAGGGGCAATGGGTGTGAGCTGGAGCAGAGGAGGTTCCACATCAATCTGAGAAGGACCTTCTTCCCAGCGAGGGTGCCAGAGCCCTGGAACGGGCTGCCCAGGGGGGTTGTGGAGTCTCCTTCTCTGGAGACATTTCAAACCCACCTGGCCATGTTCCTGTGCTACTGGATCTAGCTGATCCTGCTGTGGCAGGGGGATTGGACTGGGTGATCTTTCAAGGTCCCTTCCAGCCCCTAAAGTTCTGTGATTCTATGACTCCTGGAGGTCCCTTTTCCTGTGATCAGTGAGTCAAACATAGTTCTGACATGACCTTGCAGGCAGGGGAGCAGGGATGGATGTGACATGTGCACGGAAGAACATACACAGGACTGCTAAGGTGGTTTGTTCAGGGATCTCTGCAGCAGCAGCTCCCAGAATTGACAAATAAGAGTGTCAAATGCAAACTTGCGCCTATTTGTCTTCCGCTGGAGAACTGAACCCGACCAATTAACGTGCTGTGTGTATACACACATTTACCTGAAGAACCCATTACTCACTCTTAATCCCTTGTTAATCTCCAGCATGACAGACGTTTTCAGGTTGGCACTCCACAAAATGATGGGGGACGAACAGAAATGCTTCAGCCAGGCAGGGAAGAACCCTTGGAACTCCAGGAGCTTGTCCTGCTGGATGAGGGATGCTTCCCACAGCAAAAATTGAGAGTAGACTCAAACAATGGAGAAGTGATCTTTAAGGTTCCTTCCAATCCAAACCACTTATGATTCTAAATTTACTGGAAACACTGCTATTTCCCTTCACAGAATCTTTGAGGCTGGAAAAACCCTCTGAGCAAATCCACCCCAGGAACTAACATCGCCCCATCGGTCAGACCAAAGCACTAAGGGCTAAGGCCAGGCTGGCCTTCAAACATCTCCAGGGATGGAGACTCCACCACTGCCCTGTGCAGTCCAGTCCAGTGTCTAATCACCCCTTCTGTGAGGAAGGGCTTCCTGACATCCAACCTGAGTCTCCCCCAGCAGCTTCAGGCTCTGCCCTCTCATCCTAACCCACCTGATTCAAGCTCCTTGTACCTAGTCAGTGACCTGATGCAGAGAAGTTTTTCTCAGCCAATGCCAGTCAGTCCAGTCACTGCTGTGCCCAGTCAACACCAGTCAGCAGAGCTTCTGTGAAGTTCATGACTCTGTGCCACCTTGTGCTACCTGGAGTCTCCTCCTCTGGAGACGTTTAAAACCCGCCTGGATGAGTTCCTGCGCAACTGGATCTAGGAGACCCTGCTGTGGCAGAGGGATTGGACTGGATGATCTTTTGAGGTCCCTTCCAACCCCTAATGTTCTGTGATCTGAGGGCCTGACATGGTGCAGCCCGAGAAATTCAGGCAAAGGACTGCTCTCCCGGCCACATTATCTGCATCTTCCCTCTGAACTCCGGCTACGGGTTTTCTCTTGAAGTTAAAGTCCTGCGACATTAAAGAACAGTCTGCATTGACTTAATTGGAAACAGTTTTGGCCTCAACACATCCTGCATTTGTTCAAGGACTTATGGAGAGGAAAAGCCCCGGCTTTGAAGCCCTGTGACAACTTAAGATAAATTTCAGCATTACTTTTCTAACAGAATATAATTGAAAACACACTGCAGCGCAGACACTAATCTAACTGGGTAGAGATGTGTTTAACCCACAAGTCTGCATCTCAACATTCTTGAAGAAATCCTGACTCTGACCCAAACTGCCTTCTCTGCCTCTAACAAGCAAAACCAGGCTTAATACTACTGAGCTGAGCTCCTCACTTAGTCCAAATCACTGATTTTACCATCATGGACATGTTCCTGTGGGACTGGATCTAGGAGATCCTGCTGTGGCAGGGGGATTGAACTGGATGATCTTTCGAGGTCCCTTCCAATCCCTAATGTTCTGTGATTCTGTGATTTGCGGGTTCCTGTTCATCACCCTGATGTCTAAAGCCCCCCTGTTTCTCCCAGTCCCTCAGGGTAGGGTCAAATACCTGTGTACTGCAGAGAAGGCAGCCCCTCCTCACAAAGCCTCCATGTCTAAGCAGGCAAAACTAGAAGGCAGTAAGATAAAGGGTGCTTTGTTATCCCCATTTCCAGCTGGGAAACCCTGCCTTGACATGCCAAAGAGTCTGAATCCCAAGGGAGGTCAAGGATCAGATCTTCAGATGCTCAGTATCCCAGCCTCAGAGCTGGATGTTCATGGGAGAAACAGAGGAAAATGGAAAAAGGGGTTGGGAAGGGGAAACCAGAGAAGAAAGGAGGGAAAAAGAAAACATAGAGTCAGAGAACATTAGAGATTGGATGGGACCTCGAAAGATCATCTGGTCTTATGATCTGCCACAGCAGGATCCCCTAGATCCAACATGTCCAGGTGGATTTGAAACATCTCCAGAGAAGGAAACTGCACAACCCCCCTGGGCAGCCCCTGCCAGGGCTCTGTCACCCTCACTGGGAAGAAGGTCCTTCTTGCATTGATGTGGAACCTCCTGTGTTCCAGCTCACATCCTATCATTAGATAAGGAAGACAATAGGGTTCAATCCCTGCAACTCCCCCACCTCATACTCTAGATTTTCAAAGGATGTTTTTGCCCAGTTTGAAGATCTGGCTGCTTTGGTTCCCCCTGTGAGCACCTAAACGGGAACTTGCGTCTCTAGGAAGTCTCTCTCCTAGTCTGGGTGCTGCTGGGTGAAGCTCTGAAGCGTGACAGCCCGTGAGTCACCCAAGGCCACGCAGGAAGCCTCTTGCAGAGCCAGAAATTTGAACCAGCATCTCCCGTGCCCTAACCACAAGCCACCCTTCCTCTCCCCACCAGCACAGAGTCTCCCTTTGTTAGGGTTCTTTCTACCCAGGACCCCATAAAGAGCCCTTTGCAGAGGCAGTCTGACATTCTGAGGGTGGCACTCGCCATTCCCAGGGAACGCTCGTCTTCCGCTCGCCCCCGAGACACAAACACGCTTTGCAGACTGTCGTCAGCCGGCGACACTGGAGCTCTCTGTGCTTTGGGGCGGGGGTTTGCTTTTCTCTGCGGTCTCACAAGAGTAGATCAGTCCTTATCAATGTGTTTAGGACCTGAGAGGCTGACAGCTTGCAGATCCTGGCTACAAAGACCACAGAATCACTCCGACTGGAAAAGACCCCTGGGAGCATCGAGTCCCACCACCTACCCTAACTCACAAGTTCAGCCCTAAACCAGATCCCCCAACACCTCATCCAAATAATCTTTAAATGCATCCAGGGGTGGCAACTCAACCACCTCCCCGGGAAGCTGTTCCTCTTTCCCACGTTAGCTCTGGTGGGGAGAACAAAAACCTTTTGGGTCAGGAAGGTCAAGATAATGGCAGGTTACTCATGCCATACCCCTTAGCAGCTGCTGCTACCATGTGAAGGCTTGAATGCAGGAGTCACTGGCTACCAATGTTGGAGCAGGTGCAAAGGAGGCCACAAGGTTGATCAGAGGGCTGGAACACTTCTTCTATGAAGACAGGCTGAGGGACCTAGGGCTGTTCAGCCTGGAGAAGACTCCGGAGTGACCTTATAGCAGCCTTCCAGTACCTGAAGGGGCTACAGGAAAGCTAGAGAGGGACTGTTTACGAAGGACTCCAGTGATAGGACAAGGGGGATGGGTTCACACTGAAAAAAGGAGGTTTAGGTTAGACCTTAGTAAGAAATTCCTCCCTGTGAGGGTGCTGAGGCACTGAAACAGGTTCGCCAGGGAGGATGTGGTTGCTCCATCTCTGAAAGTGTTCAAGGCCAGGTTGGATGGAGCTTTGAGAAACCCAGTTTGAAAGTGGCTGACCTCTGAGATCCCTTCCAGCCCAACCCATTAGCTGATGTGCCCAGCCTCAGTGTCCCTGCAAGAACGCAGAGCAGAAGAGCATCAAGTGGAAAGCCTAAGCCCAGCACCACATTTCCTTTTGCCACCTTCCCCACTTACTGAGAGTAATCACTTGCCATTCCAAGCTCTGGAGATTACAGGGGGTGTCACTGTTTCAAACCCTCCTGGCCACGTTCCTGTGTGGCTGGATCTAGGGACTGGACTGGATGGTCTTTCAAGGTCCCTTCCAATCCCTAATGACTGGATCTAGGGGATCCTGCTGTTGCAGGGGGACTGGACTGGATGATCTTTCAAGGTCCCTTCCAATCCGTAATGCCTCGATCTAAGGGATCCTGCTGTTGCAGGGGGACTGGACTGGATGATCTTTCAAGGTCCCTTCCAATCCCTGATGTCCTGTGAGTCTGTGGTTGTCTGCACTCCCTGTATCTGAGCAGACAAGCGGAAGAATGCCCGATGGACAGGACCCCATTCAGCTCCGAGTCACTATATTTGCCTTTGTCTCATTTGGGCTTTGATATTTTTTTTCCTTTAGACTTCTTCAAACCCTGCCCTCTTCTCCATGACCTTTTGGATCAATAGCCCTTTGTTGCTCTGGGAACCCCTGGCAGCAGGGGGCTGAACGACTCCAGCTAGTCCTTATCTAGTGTTTACCTTGAAACTCTTTGGGTCTTGGCGCAGGTTTGGGATGTTTATTTGGTTGGGGTTTTCTAACTCGAAATGATGAGCGTTGCTTGAGCACGTGGACCTCTCCAGAGATCCCGGGGCCCTCGGCTGATGCTTCCCCTCAGCTCCTGCAGCCACCCCCCCTGTCTCCAGGCCACAGAGCACTTTTCAACTTCACCACCTCAGAAACGAGCAGATTACCTCAGCTCTTCTGATGCATCTCTTGGCAACTCAATGGAAGTCAGGTTGCCAACTATTTCCAAGCAGAAAACAGGCCTCTCCCTGTCTTCTGAAGTGTTGAATACATTTTTTGTGGGGAGGAGACTCCAAAAGTCTCTTTGTCAGATCCTGCGGTTGCACATCACGTCAGAAACCAGCTCCAACTGTTTTTTATCACTGCCCTATCTCCTCGTGGGAGTTTCACCAGCAGGAAGAGCTGTGGCTGGCTTTCAAATGGCAAATCAATATGAGGCTTTCTGTTCCCCTTGCCCTTAAGAAAACCTCTTACTTGATATATTAAGATCTATTTCTGTTTCAGGCGTTGCAGCTCCATCCCTGGCAGCTCCTAGAACCAAACCATTAGACACATGGGACCCCACCTCCAAACTTATCTCCACAAGTTCTTCATGTCAGCCAGGAGCCTAAAGCCTGACTCATACCCCAGTGAGAGGCAGATATTGGAAACCCTCAGGGCTGCCAAAGCTGACCACAGCAAGGGCAAAGGTATCAAAAACAAGCCTGATGCTCCAGTTGCAGAGGCAGAACAAATTAATACTCCCTTGGAGGAAAAGCGACATCTGCCAGGCGGCCTGAGCGCCCACAGGAAGACAATCGCGGGCCAGGCATGGACACCCTGGTCCTCCAGAGTTCAGTAGATGTGTGTCTGAAAGGGGTTGTCAGAAGGCTGGGGAAGAACTATTCAATAGGGCAGGGAATGATAGGATGAGGGTCATGGCTTGTAGATAGAAAAGGGAAGATGGAGGCTGGACAGAAGGAAAAAGATCTTCAGTCTGAGGGTGGGGGATCCCTAGAACAGGCTGCCTAGAGAAACACAGAATCCCAGAACATTAGGGATTGGAAGGGACCTCGAAAGATCATCCAGTCCAACCCCCTGCCACAGTAGGATCCCCTAGATCCAGTTGCACAGGAACATGGCCAGGTGGGTTTTAAACATCTCCAGAGAAGGAGACTCCACAACCCCCTGGGCAGCCCCTGCCAGGGCTCTGGCACCCTCACTGGGAACAAGCTCCTCATATTGATGTGGAACCTCCTCTGTCCCAGCTCACATCCATTGACCCTTGTTCTATCATTAGATGCCCCTGAGCAGAGCCTGGCTCCATCCTCCTGACACCCACCCTTCAGGTATTTATCAGCATTAACAGGATCACCAGTCAGTCTCTAAATAAACCAAGAATTTACACCCAGGTAGACACCAGCGAGCGCAACTCACTCGGGGCTTCACAACAAGCAAAGACGCAGCAGCGAGCGGCCGAACTCCCGCTGTATGAAAAGGAAAAAAAACCCCAAAACTGAAGGAAAAACCTTTTCACCGTTTGCCAGCGACTTCCAATATTTGAGAAATGAACAAGAAGCCGTGTAATGGCTTTGCAGCTTTTGAACCTTGTGTGTTTCAGATGCTTCTAATGCTTGTGCGGATCAGTGATCCACGTCTCGGTGGCTGGGGCTCCTCGCGGTCTCATCTCCCGGGATCAGGTTTTAAATGCTTCCTCGCCGTCGACATTTCACTTGGGATGAGCACGCCCAGAACTTCAGCAATTCTCCGTAGCTGGGTGGGTGCTTTCCACTAGGGATCTTTGGATGTTAAATCTGTCAAAGGGAGGCCCAGTGGAAGTCAGAAATGTAAGGAAGAATGAGCGGCTCCTTCCAATTTCACACCTCGCTACACGGGGCCGTTACGGCTCGCTTTGCTTTCCAGACCTCACAAATAAATTAGAAGGGGAGGGGAAAATCAGGAAACAATAAAATAGGGGCTGTCCATATATTATGAGCTGGAACAGAGGAGGTTCCACATCAATATCAGAAGGAACTTCTTCACAATGAGGGTAACAGAGCTCTGGAAGGGGCTGCCCAGGGGGGTTGTGGAGTCTCCTTCTCTTGAGACGTTTAAAACCCACCTGGACACGTTCCTGTGTGACTGGACCTAAGGGATCCTGCTGTGACAGGGGGATTGGACTAGATGATCTTTCAAGGCCCCTTCCTATCCCTAATGATTCTATGATTCTACCAGCACCCCCAGGTCCTTTTCTGTTGGGCAGCTTCCACCCCTCATCCCTCAACCTGTAGCGTTGACTGGGGCTGTGTCAAAGTGAGGTGGGGTAATGTCTTAAAATACAGATCTTCTTCACAGAAATCCCCATGTTCAGTGTTTCGCTCGGCTTCCCAGCCCACAACATCAGTTTTGGGGTAGAGAAAAAGCCTTTGGGTAATCCAAAACATTAAAATAAAGACCAGGGACTACACGCTGAGCTCCTGCTGTGTGCGTCGTAAATGTGCCGGGCAGGGTTGAGCTGACTCATTGCAGTTGAAACAAAACCCATGGAATTATACTGTTTAAAACAGATTTTTTTTCTCCCTGAGAAAAGGCTGCTCTTTCTAAAACTTTTTCTTGTCCTCTTCACAGAATCACAGAACATCAGGGATTGGAAGGGACCTCGAAAGATCATCCAGTCCAATCCCCCTGCCACAGCAGTGGTTCCAAAATCCTGAGTGCCTTCCAAGTTTTCTGCATGTTCCAAGCTCCCTGTGTGACCTCGTCGAGGTGATCCTGCTGTGGCAGTGGGAGGCGATCCTGCTGTGTCAGGGGGATTGGCCTGGATGATCTTTTGAGGTCCCTTCCAATCCTTAATGTTCTGTGATAGGAGGCAGCCAGGACTACCTAAGGTCATCAAGAAACTACGGTTAAGGGGAGAAAGCTGGTTTAAACAACAGGTGTTAGTTCACCTTATAGTCCCCACTGAACTGAAAACAGTCTCTGTTGGGCTGAGACAAACAAGCCATGAACGGTTGGCAGCACTGGAACCTTTGGAGAATCCCTTTGGAGCCCCAGTCGGCTCAAATCTCCAGTGGGAACATTGAGATTGGAAGGAACCTTGAAAGATCATCCAGTCCAATCCCCCCAGCACAGTGAGATCCCCTAGATCAACTCACACAGGAACACAACCAGGTGGGTTTTAAATGTCTCCAGAGAAGGAGACTCCACAACCCCCCTAGGCAGGGGTCTGTCACCCTCACTGGGAAGAAGGTCCTTCTCATATTTATGCAGCTCACACCCACTGCCCCTTGTCTTATCATTAGATGACACCAAGCAGAGCCTGGCTCCATCCTCCTGACACCCACCCTTCACATATTTATAAACATTAACGAGGTCACCCATAAGTCTCCTTTTTTCCAAACTCAAGAGCCCCAGCTCCCTCAGCCTTTCCTCCTCAGGGAGATGCTCCCCTCCCTCCATCATCTCTGTGGTTCTGCTCTGGACTCTCTCAAACAGTTAATAGAATATTAGAATCATAAAATCACAGAACATTAGGGATTGGAAAGGACCTCAAAAGATGATCTAGTCCAATCCCCCTGGATCACTTAAACCAAGTCACACAGGAACCATGTCCTTCTGGAACTGAGGGGTTCAGAACTGGACAGAACATTCCAGATGGCTTAAGTGATACAAATATTGAACAAAATCTATTGTCAATGTTCTCTTTTGACCACCATGATCTTAAACATCTCCAACTTTGAGACATCCAAACAAATCTGATCTCAGAAAAGCCCCCAGGACAACGAGAAACAAGGCAAACTCAGACACAATTGTGGTGACCTACCTTCAAATGAGCAGCTTCATTGACTGTTGGCGAGAGCATCGCTTACACAACACTACGGCATCAAGAAACAGAAAGGGATCCAGCATGACCATCAGTGATGGCTTCAGAGTCTGTTGCCAGCCAGCCACAGCGCTTTCTTTTTAAAGATGGTCCTGTTCCACCTCCTTCTACGGTTCCATGAGCTCTAACTCCGTAGGTTACGACACAAATCATCTCATTACCTGGGTTTCTGCAGCCTGTTGAGAGATCGGACTCCCCTCGTTCTCACATTTGTTGTTCTAGTTCATCAAAACTGCGATGAAAGCAGAAGCACAATAGATTCTGCAGAGAGTAACTGCCTCACAGCCTCATCTTTTCAGCAGTGTCCTCACACTTCCTCATACTCGTGAGTGAACGTATGGTGTCCTGCTTCAGAAACCCCAAAGCAAGTCTCAAAGCGTTTCCAGAGGTACAGAGGGGGAAGAAAGGTGGCGATGGAAACGCCACGCTTTGCAGCAAGAGCACACAGGAAAGAAAAGACACGTTGGGGGGAAACAGCAGAGATGAAAGCCTGGACCCGCGGCATTCCAGGATGAAACAGTCATGGCTTTCAACAGGGTCACGATCTCTGTCAGGAGCAGAGTCTGGATTCACTTTTGAAGGAGGTGGGGCCTGAGAGCAGGAGGGAAGGATTAACGGCAACATAAAAATGTCTCTCGTCCTCCTGAGCAGCCCCTCACGCAAGCGGTAGACCCTGCGTCTCCCCACACTAGCCTTCCTGTGATCTCTCTTTAGCCTAGAGAACTGGAGACTGAGGGGTAACCCCATGAATGTTTATCAATATGAAAAGGGCAGGGGTCGGGAGGATGGAGCCAGGCTCTGCTCAGGGGCACCAGGTGTGAGCTGGAACAGAGCGGCTGCCACATCAATATGAGAAGGATCTTCTTCCCAGGGACAGAGCCCCGGAAGGGGCTGCCCAGGGTGGTGATTGAATCCCCATCCCTGGTGATTGAATCCCCATCCCTGGGTGAGTTTAAAAATCGCTTAGATGTAGTGTTGGGAGATGTGGTTTAAGGGTGACCTTGTAGAGTAGGGCTGATGGTTGGACTCTATGATCCCAGGGGTCTTTTCCAAGCTGAATGATTCTGTGACTCTATGAAAAGTCCAGCACCAGCCTCCCTACAACCTCCTTTCCAGGCGCTTTAAAAGACAACAAGGTCTCCTGTTACAAGACCAAACACCCCATGGTTATGGCAGAAGATAGAACCGACTCGATTTGATATCAAGCCAGTTCCCTTCATGGCCGAGCCAGCATCATTCAGCTAGAGGCACAGGTGTGGGTGCTACCCCGAGACAACTGTGATGACACCCAGTACTGGTGCGAGTTCCGCTCGTGTCTCCCAGCCACACTCCCCAACACTACATGCATGCAGCATGGCTGGGCGTGCAGGCAAACAGATCCATGGAGCAGGAAAAGCATGGAAGTGGGAGCCACAACACCGCTGCTCCTGGCTAGTAGACTGCAGTGTGATAGAGAATTTGTTTCCATGTTAATGGATCACTTTCAAAATCATCTTGTGAGGATTCTTTTAATTTGTAAAACATTTCTGTTCCCTACTGCACTGTGATAGAAGGAACGTGCCAACCGCCAGACTTTTAAGAAATACAATACAATTCCTTCGACTTTGGGCTTGAAATCAGAACTGAAACACATCTGCTGCAGGAGAAGGGATCTTTATGGACCTGACTGGGAGTCAACTCACTCCTTGTGGCTGCAATCCCTTCATGGGAATCTCTGTGTGTCGCTCCATGTCCTGTACCCTCTGATCATTTTCAAGCTGCAATGGCATCACAAAACACCCAGCCAAGTCACAGAATCACGGAACATTAGGGATTGGATGGGACCTCGAAAGATCAGCCACTCCAACCCCCCTGCCACAGCAGGATCCCCCAGATCAAGTCACACAGGAACATGTCCAGGTGGGTTTTAAACATCTCCAGAGAAGGAGACTCCACAACACCCCTGGGCAGCCCCTTCCAGTGCTCCATCACCCTGACTGGGAAGAAGTTCCTTCTCATATTGACGTGGAACCTCCAAGTCACTTGTTGCGCCTTATCCTATCTTTAGGTACCCCCAAGCAGAGCCTGGCTCCATCCTCCTGACACCTGTCCTTTCCATACTTATCAACATTAATGAGATCACCCCTCAGTCTCATTTTTCCCAGCTCAAGACCCCCAAGTCCCTCAGCCTTTCCTCATCAGGGAGATGTTCCCCTCCCTTCAGAACAGAGCAGGTAGCGCAGCCATCTCACAGCTGCAAAAGGAGGCAGGATTCTGGGTGGGTTTTTGCTAGGAAGAAAACCCAACGATCCTTCTTGCCTGCATATGCTACCAGTAAATCAGCATCGTTCAGCTACCCCAGCACACGAAACTCACCATAATAGATCGTTCATAGCTCACGGGAGAGGTCATGGTACAAGAACGTTGAACAATACGACCCAATCTTCTGCAGGTAAGCAACTTCAGGGGAGGAGGTGTAAGTGGCTGCAACAATAGAAACCTCAGAGGAGATGATCAGAAACTGATTAACAGGGGTTTTTTTTCAAAGGAATGTGCACAATTGAGAACATTTCCAGCAGAGACACGTGGTTTGGACCTCCGGCGTCCTGTTTCTCCAGCGTTAAACACACAAAGAGCTCCGGTTTTGGTTTTGTCTCATTAACTCCCTGTTCCTGCTCCTCATCATCACCCCGAGCGTTATGATCAGATTATTCACACACTCATTTATATTGCAATAATTGCCGTTAAAGACACTTTTAGAAACTAAAGCTAATGTTGGGTACAATTTCAGTTTGTATATCGAACGTGTCGCTTCACGGTTTGTTAAACCGATCCGATGTTTGTTCTAGACGTTCGCTGCATTTACGTCCCAAGAGAACCTCCAGGAGATGAACCTTGGCAGAATCACAGAACATTAGGAATTGGAAGGGACCTTGAAAGAACATCCAGTCCAATCCCCCTGCCACAGCAGGATCCCCTACATTCAGTCACAGAATCACTCAACATTAGGAATTGGAAGGGACCCCAAAAGATCATCCAGAGCAGGATCGTCTCTACAGACTAAACACTTGGCACTTGGTGCTTTTCTTCGGACTCCCATTATCTCTGCAGGAATGAACCAAACCAAGACAACACTCAAGTAATTCTTCCAGAAAATAGGTTTCTGATGAAACTAGCATAATAACATGTGTTTCTTTTGAAGTCCAAGTTAGTGAGTATCCCAGGAATCCATCCTGGGATGATCCCACAGCCTGGATGAAACTACAGGTGCCTACAACCAACAGGACAAGAAGCTCAACAGACAACCACACGCAGAGGCTGCTGCCAAGCGTCCAGACAGCAAAGCTGGCTTTTCCTCCTGTAAAGAGCTAAGTTCCACGTCTGTACTTCCCTTCTGGTAGTGAAGAGGCTGCCCATCTATATATGAGCCACTGGGAGGCACTGGGATGGGCCACCTGGCTGTGCTCCAGTCCTTTTCTCTGATCACTCAAATGGGTTCATAACAAGGGAGAAGCTCAGCAGCCAACCCAACTTTGAGGCAAGTGTGGAAGACCATGTGAAAGCCACAGCCCAGTTGGGAAGCCTCAGCCACTGACAGCATCCCGCATGAAGACAAATCAAGAGCCCAGGCTTTGATCCAGACAGCACTGCTGAGGGAAGCAGGACCAAAGCTGCAGTCACCCTTAGGGACAGCCAAGGAAAACACATCGCTGGGCATCAAGTGGTGACTTTCACTTCTCTAAAGAACTGTTGTTCTACGGGTCCATCAGGAAGGATCAGAGATGGAAGAGGTGTGAGCTTCAGCAGTGACCCAGATCCAGGAAGGAGACGCAGGAAATTCAAACCTGTAGGAACGAGACGCTTTGCATTGGCCACGAAACACATCCAAGCGCCGTCTCCATTTCCAGTTGCTTCCTCTTCAAACCTTCCTGAGAACCTCCAGGGGCCAAGGCAGGGGAACTCTGCCAGGAAGGCTGCTGACCTTCATCTGGAAGGTGCCCGGTTGATCCAACTATTTCAAATGAAACCATTTCAGACACTTGACTTTTCAGCACATTTTTTATTTCGCAATTCAAACCTGTAGGATTTCAAATCCCTTGCCTCGGCCACAAAACACATCCCAACGCACGTCTCCACGTCCAGTTGCTTCCTCTGAGAACATCCCTGAGAAACTGCCAGCGATCCAAGAGTTTTGGGTCACAGAACATTAGGGATTGGAAGGGACCTCAAAAGACCGTCTAGTCCAATCCCCCTGCCACAGCAGGATCCCCTAGATCTAGTCACACAGGAACACATCCAGGCAGGTTTTAAACATCTTCCTCTCCCTCCATCCCCAACTGCCTCTGACTTAGAGAAGTCCCAAACCTTCAAGCATGCGGTCAAAACGCTCTGGCATGAGAAATACATTTTAGATTGTAAAGGGCCAAATCATGAATTCTTTGCTCTGTAAAGGAACATGCAGAGGGGAATTGCAGCTTTAAACAAAGATCTTCTATAATTAGTGATAATAACAAAGGAAATATTCATAATTACATCAAAGGACTCTGCCCTGAGTATTGTTTCTATTGGCTTCCTGAGGGAGCACTGAGTCCTCTGAAGCAATAGCACTATTTTAGGCAGATGGAGGTAAATTTACACACACAGAATCATCCAGGTTGGAAAAGACCCCTGGGATCATCGAGTCCAACCATCAACCCTACCCTCTACAAGGTCATCCCTAAAGCAGATCCCCCAACTCTACATCAAAGCGACTTCTGAACACAGCTAGGGCTGGTGACTCAACCACCGCCGTGGGCAGCCCATCCCAGGGCCTGACCACTCTCTCCAGGAAGAATCTCTTCCTGATGGCCAGTCTAACCCTCCCCAGTTGCAGCTTGAAGCCCTTCCCTCTGCTTCTGTCAGTAATGACCTGTGAGAGGAGACCAGCACCAACATCTCTACAGCGTCCTTTCAGATAGCTGTAGAGAGCGATGAGGTCTCCCCTCAGCCTCCTCTTCCTCAAACTAAACAGCCCCAACTGTCCTCATCAGGTTGATTCTCCAGGCCCTTCACCAGCTTCGCTGCCCTCCTCTGCACTCTCTCAAAGGGTCCATCTAGAGAATCCAACCTCAAACCCACACCTGGCAAACACTCCGGAAGCAGAAGAGGTTCCCCAGTTGCTGTGATCAGAGGGCAGGCAGCAGCTCTGATGGGTGCTGTGGGATGTAAACACCCTCCCAGATGAACACGACACGCACTGGTGCAGCCGACCCTGCGCGTCTGCCTCCGCACAGAGGAGACGCAGTCCGGGGATTAATTTCATCCCTCAACATAAACACAGGCCCTAATTTTGTTTAGCCCACATAGCTAAAAATAGCCAGGAGTAACGTTATGCAATACAACCTGGAGTACGTTTCCCCTTCCCGGGTGAGGGAACACGACATCGCTTCAAACAGAGGGAGGCAGCGGTCGGGCGAGAGCACGAAATGTATTCATCATCCCGCTCCCTGGCCAAGAGGCAGCGTTTGAAGCTCCCACCCATTAAAGATGCATTGCCCGCCGTCACATCATCTCGGCGGCTTAAAGAGCAGAGGATGATCAAAAATTCACAACCCTCCTGCCCTCCCCTGGAAAACAAAAAATAAATGGGTCAGAAAACAAATGGAAACGGACTGTCTTCTGCTCCTTTCTGTGCGTTTGAGGTGGGGGGGAAGAAAAGAGGGAGATAAATCTGCATAATACTGAACCGAATCTCTTTAATTCCAGTCAGCTTTTATCATTCAATCACCAGAGCCTGTATGTGGAAAAATTCATGCTAATTCCCCCTAGCAACAGCCGCAGCCTATCAGGGGGAGCCCGGCACCAGGCAGCTGCCAGCCAGCAAGAATAACTCTAAGTAGGTCAGGGCTGCATTTCTAAAAATGCCACGGTCTAGTAACCCCAGTGTCCCGTCTGTCTGCCCTGCCCCATCATAACCTCCCTCGCTCGGTGACACAATGACACACTACCCTGTTAGAGCGCAATCAAATCCCGCCGCATTACCCCGCTGCGAGCGGCGCTGCTGGGCGAGGGACCCGGCGAGGGGCAGCATTAATCAGGCAGCCATTCATGCCCACTCGCGCTCCGCTCTGGAGATGGGGCCGGCATTAATGACCAGCTGTTGGGGCTAACACAAACAAAATAACGCTGGCCACCGCACGGGCTGGGGGTGTGTGTGGCGGGGGGACGCTGCTCTAATCAGGCAGGTTAAGGCCATGGATCAAACCTACGGTGCAAATGAAACAGCCCCGGACAATGGCAGCTTGGGGAACCTTCTATTAATTAAAGGAAGGGTAGTTAAATGAAACTTCACACCGTTCACAGAATCACAGGACATTAGGAATTCGAAGGGACCTTGAAAGACCATCCAGTCTGCCACAGCAGGATCCCCTAGATCCAGTCATTAGGGATGGGAAGGGACCTTGAAAGATCATCCAGTCCAATCCCCCCACCACAGCAGGATCCTCTAGATTAGTCATTAGGGATTGGAAGGGACCTTGAAAGACCATCCAGTCCAATCCGTCCACCACAGCAGGATCCCCTAGATCCAGTCATTAGGGATTCAAAGGGACCTTGAAAGACCATCCAGTCCAATCCCCCCACCACAGCAGGATGTCCTAAGTCCAGCCACACAGGAACACATCCAGGCAGGTTTTAAAAGTCTCCAGATCATTCAAAGAGCATTCAGACACGGAAGTGTCTCCACCTACAAATTCATGTTCACAGTCCAAACAATTAAATAAGATGAGAAACAAGCCAACCCACCCTGCATCTACCGTGAAGCATCTACCTGCCCTGGTCAGTGAGCAGAAGCAGCACAGAGCTGAACTGCACCCGACTTCTGCTGCGAGCAGGGAACCTCACCAGGCTTCTAGCAACAGGGCAGACCCTGCTCCGGGTGAAAACCCTGCCAACCACCCCAGCACACAGCAGGGAAAGGCCAAGCGGAGCAGATTCAGCCCCCGACGCGATCGCACCGCTTCAACGCTGCCGAGTTGTCTGCCCAGCCCTAAGAATAACGGCGGAGGTCAGACAGCTCCTGGCGTGCGCCTTTAAGAGCACATGGCCGCACACATCCCTCTGCCCCGCAGCCCTGGGGACTGACTGCTGTGTGGCTGCAAGATGCTGCCCCCACCCCCAGTCAACCAGAGGAGCTTTAATACAAACCACCCCGGAGGATCATTTGGTAAAACCTGTGGTGCCAGGACAGTGTCACACCCTGCCTCCCTAACATCTCGCTGCAGCTGGCCGTCCCCTCTCCTCAGAGCACAGCTCTGTGCTTCCTGGGCAAGACACGGAGCTGAGAAAGACATTGCAGAGGAGAGACAATTAATCTGCATTCTTTTTCCTGAAGGCTTCACACTTTGACGGGGTGAGCGCCTGCCCTCTGACAACCCGGCCGTTCAGCTCTCACTGCTGCAGACCCCAGCGAGCCGTGCACGTGTAGCGTGGGGTTAGGAACACAGCGCACCCCTCGGTGCGTTTGGCTCTTCCTTGTTGGAACCAGGCTGGACAACCAGGTCCCGACTGTCTTCCTGCGCTCTGTGGCACCCACCGCATCGCTGTTCTTGCAGAGATACCGTCGCTGACGTCACCGTGGGCTCCTAATTACAAGCTGCTGACATTTTACCCCTTCTCTGCAGGCTTAAAGCAGTGAGTTAAGAGTCTCTCTTCCTCCTCCTTGCTCGCTGAATGAGTCAGGAGCACACTGCAGCTTCCGAAAGGTAGAGGAGCGGCACAGACCCCTCTGCAGAGCCTGCTTGCGCTGCCAAGGTTATTTTTCTTTAAGCAAACAGAAAACTACAGTTTGGGAGTAACAAGACTCCTTTGCCCCCAGCGCAGGAATGTTATCCAACAGCTGGCTAAATATAATCCAACACACAGGGCTGCCTTTGTAGGCTGTGGACGGGCCAGACAGGCGTCTTGCAGGGTAGCTCACCATGACTAGTGGGAAATCCCCTAGTACACATTTTGGGATGACATGATGGTCTGTGGGTTTGTATAAAATGGGGGGGAGGGGAAATGGGAAAAACAAGAGGAGTGAAGGGGAAGAAAAACCCCCTCCTCTTTCTCAGTAGGCAGCTGCTAGAAGCTCTGCCAAGCGCCGCTAGCTGAGCGAAGCACTTGTTTCCCCTCTCCCTGCATTGTTCAGCCATGGCCAAACCGAGCTGCCTAGCGAACTAAAGATGCCTGGACTCCGACAAGACCCTCTGCTCTGAAAACACGGTCTCCCCCACGCACCACACTCCGAGAAATCTACTGCCGAGAGCAAGCATCGCCTTCCGCCCGTAGACACAGAATCCTTTCTTTCATTAGAGGCTGGGTTTGAAATTTAACAGAGAAAGATGTAAATGCAACGCTGCATGTAAATGCTCAGTCGAGCATTTAGCCATCTGATGGCTGTGGTAGCCAGCTGGTCTAGAAGTCATCTGGGATGCATTTCTTTTGATTAGATTGATCGCATTTCTATTTACAGGATAGAATTTTTCACCATGCTGCACGCAGCTGTGTTTATAAAGGTTTTTTAGAGATGGAGCAAAGCGAAACCCCCACGGTTTCTCTCGGCAGCAGCGCACGAGATTCAGTGCTTCAAGGTGTTAAGCGGCAAGGATCTGCTTTCGCGGGTCTTAAAAGGATTCTGCCTACATCTGCTCTCGCCAAGCGCCGCCCCAGCCAGGAAATGGGTGGTAGAGCTAGAGCTGAAAAGACAAGCTGCCATCGAGGCTGCCCCAGCAAAGGATAAACTTCCTCCGTGAATCGGTCACAAATGTCCACCTTTCATGCCTGTACACACTCACACACAGAGAAAGCACACAACAGATAGATCCACACGCGGAGCGCGTCACGGCTCCTCTCCCTGGGGATGGAGCTGCAGCCATCCAGCCCATCAGTTCCTTCCCTGACAGCGCCAGGAGTGTTCCAGCTACGATTTACAGTCCCCGCTGCCCATACGCCGCTTTGTTCCTCGAGCCATCCATCCTCTCTGCAGTGAGAGAGCACAGACTCGCACAGACGGCGCACAGAGCGATGCTTCTTCCTTCTCATCTGCATTCTCGCTCGCTCTCCTCCCATGGCTTTGCCTTAACAGGCAGACTCCACCGGTACCTTATTTATCCATCTCCAGCACGATGCTGAGGTGAAACCCGGCTGCAGCACAGTTCCTTCCCCATGTTAATAATCCTCTCGCGCAGCAGAAGCTGGATTCTTGCTGCTGATGCCCTTGTCGAGCACTGGATTACTTTACATCATATTTCTTTAAGCTTTCACCCACCCCACCCTAGATTACCACCCCTCCTTTCTCCTCCTTCCGGCCCCCCCTCCACAAAGAAAACCCCAAAATGGTCACATATCGCAACCCTTCGCTTCCAGAACCAACAGCAAAAACGCGGCTCCATCGCTCTTCGTCCTTCAGCCACGAGCAGAGTTTCGAGTCAGCCGAGCCGGGGGTGAAGCACAGGCAGCGAGTCTGCGGCAGCCCCGGCGGCAGCAGCAGCCGCCCAGGTAGATGGGAGGAAGAGCAGGTTGAGCGGAGAGCGGTGCAGCGTCGGAGCTCTGAGGAAAGATGGTTCTCGCTTCTTCCAAACGGTGCAGCTTGATGCCTGCAGGGACGGAGAAAAACGCAAAGACCCAGAATTAAAAATAAAAGCCAAAACCACGTCAGGAGCAGCAATAACTAGAAGAAAATCAGAGTAACTTTTATTTTTCTGGGCTTTTGGGGGTTGCCTAGGGGAGTCGTCTCTTCCCCTTCGCCTCCCCGAAGTCTCCAAACGTTGCCGGATGCTACTGTCCAAGAGTGCGGAGTCACAAAGGCTCAATCTCCAAAGCGCAGTGAGCCCAGCATCACATGAGAAACCACATGACGCACCCAAATCGGATGCTGATGTGGTCCACTGTTCCACTTGGAAGGGGAAGGGGGGTTGCAAACCTGCCCCTCTCGAGCGGTTAGGACAGAGCGTTCCTTCTCTTTTAAATAAAACTACAACTAAAACAACAAAAAGACCCCAAAAATGAATTTCTCTCGATCTACCCATCTTCCCCGCCAGCGCTTGAGGAGGCAGGAGAATGCTGTTCCACAGACACTAGCTGGATGGCAGCAATATTACTTCCAGGCTACGTTTATTCCAAGCTGATTCCGCTTAAGCGCATTCCTGAAAAGCAAACTCCATGTCTTCGTAACAGGAGCGGCTCGGAAAACCAACTCCATTATCGCTGCCTGCAATCTGTATCCAAATCTGTCTTCTGAATAATTTATTGGAGACTATCAAGCTGTTTGCCAAGGCGACTCCTTTCCCCACTCAGCCCCACACTCATGAGCAAGAAGCAGAGGGGCACTCCACCGGCTTCGTGGCTGGCAGCGCTGTCCCACAAAGCCATCGAGGGGAAAATGGGGCAGGAGGGTTCCTCTCCTCCCGCACGGACACGACAGGACTCTCTGCTTTGCAGACGGTGGCAATGTTTTCCCGGCACGGCCATCTCTCCGAAGCTCTCGATCCAAGTCCAGAAGCGACCGCTCTCGCCTGCCAATTCCTGCGGAGGTGTTGTGCGCCGCGCTGTTTAACGCAGAAACATCTGGACACCCCTGGCAGCCCCCCGAACGGGAGCGTGCGTCTCCGCAGCGCTGCTCGCTCTCAGGGCACCAAGCAGTTAACATCCTTGGCTGCCGTAGCACCTTGCCTGTGGGAGCATGGAACCGAGGGACTGGTTCGCTTGAGAAACAAAAGCATTAAGGAAAAAAGCTGACCTTGATGATCGATGGAATTGCTGCTGCAGCAAGTTATCATCCGACAAAACAGCGTCTTTGGAGCTTGTTCTACTCCTCAAACGTTTGTTCAAGTGACAGAGCAGGTGGCACCGCGTCCTCCGTCCCCTTTGTTTGCAAAAAGCCGGGCACCACCTCGCGATGCTGCTCTCCCTGGCTTCTCTACACTGAAACCGAACACGGTGGCTGGGAAATGCAGGGAAGGGCTGCTGTGAAGCTGCACAGCTGGTTCGCACAGCATCCCGCTGCAAGCTCCCCAGTTAGACGATGGAGATGGAACACGGGCTTCCCCAGAAGAAAGAGAGCGATGCCCGGCACCCTTCCTGGGCGAGCGCGATCGGAGCGGAACCCGGGGCACTCCGTAGTGCCGATTTCAACCTTCCCAACTGTTCACGCAACAACATTTGCACAAGGCTGTTGTAGCTTCTCCTCATTGGCTCCGATCGGGAAGGGGTTTTGTAATGGGCTGCACCTAGGAGTTGCCTAAATTCCACGTAAAATCCAGTCGGAGCATCCACCCCTCCAATGCGCAGTTAGTGCCTGGGAGAGCCGCAGGTCTCGCTGCATGGAGGGAAACCAACGAGATTGCCGCAGTCATCCGAGGGTGTTTTCACCTGTGGAGGTAATAATTCCAGCGACGGCAAGTCTTTGTTGGAAAATGATGCTGCTACACCCAAACTCCGACTGTAGCTGAGCTTATGGTGCCGTATTTTCAGCTCCAGTGACAGCTAATATGGAGAGTAACGGCTACGGATGGCTTTGTCTCAGTCCACAAGATCAATGTTTCTACTGAGGCAGGAACTTGGTGCTGTCAAATAGGCATCTTCAGGCTTTGGAACTTGAGATGTGAGGAGCCTTGTTGTTCTTAACCTGTAACAACGACAATCGCGTGGCTCCAAACGGCTCCTTGGCTGTTCTCATTGGCTTCTAAGATGGAGCTGCAGGACTCGCGGAGCTGCAGAGGTGCTGGAGTGGGTCCAGAGGAGACATGAGGCTGGGAAAGGGACTGGAAGGAAAGGCTGATGAGGAGAGACAGAGAGCTGGGGGTGGTGAGCCTGGAGAAGAGGAGACACAGGGAACACCACCTCTCTCTCTCCAACTCCCTGAAAGGAGGTAGTAGTCAGGTGGGGGTCAGGCTCTTCTCCCAGGCAACCAGTGCCAGGACAAGAAGGCAGAGTCTGAGGCTGCTAGGGGAGAGTTAGGTTGTATGTCAGGAAGCCCTTCCTCAGGGAAAGCCTGGACTGGACTGCCCAGGGCAGTGCTGGAGTCCCGATCCCTGGAGATGTTCAAGAACAGCCTGGCTGTGGCCCTTAGTGCCCTGATGTGGCTGCTGTGATGCTGTTAGGTCCTGATCTGGTCTGGCTGAGCTCAGAGGGCTTCTCCAGCCCAAATAATTCTGTGATTCTGAGTTCTTGACTCTGTGAGCTAACAATCTTCCCTACTTGATACCAGTAGCTCATTTATCTGTTCTGACTTAGAATCGCAGATCTGTTGTTGAAAGGGTTTGCTGGAAGTCACTTAGTGAGCCCCCTGGGTGTCACCAACATCCCATCAGGTCAGCTGCAAGCGCATTCTTCATGGAAAGAGTGGTCAGATACCAGAACGGGCTGCCCAGGGTGGTGGTTGAGTCACCAGCCCTGGATGAGTTTAAAAGTCTCTTAGATGCAGCGTTGGGGGATCTGGTTTAGGGGTGAACTTTTAGAGTGGGATTGATGGTTGGACTCGATGAGCCCAAGGGTCTTTTCCAACCTGAATGATTCTATGATTCATTTTAAAACCCCTCAGAGGTGGAGGTTCCATAAACTCTCCTGCAGCGCTGCACCTCCCTCCCTGGGAAAATAAACGCGCAGGAAATTCTTCATTTATTACATACAGCCTCCAACTGCAGGGCTGGTGGGAAAGACCCAATTGCAAACATTTTCCTAAATCTAACACTGCAACCACAGAGCAGTGAAGGAATCCAGGAATAAGAGGCTTTTCTTTCCCCACTCGTGTGACTGAGGTCAGCAGCAGAGCCTCCAAATTCCCACCATCTGACAATCAATTCCATAGCTAGATGATGCTTCCAGTTCAACTATTAACTAAACCACTAAAACCCCTGATAAGGATTCCAGTGTTACCTGGGAGAAACAGTAGGAAAACCCAAGGCCAGATCCATGAAAACCCTAAAATACCCTCTGAATTAGAAGCATAGAATCATTAGGGACTGGAAGGGAGCTCAAAAGATCAACCAGTCCAATCCCCCTGGCGCAGCATGACCACCTAGACCAAGTCGCGCAGGAGCACGGTCAGGCGGGTTTTAAACGTCTCCAGAGAGGGAAACCCCACAACCTCCCTGGGCAGCTCCTTCCAGGGCTCTGTCATCCCTCACTGGGAACCTTTTATATGGAACCTCCTCTGTTCCAGCTCACACCCACTGCCCCTTGTCCTATCACTAGATGACACTGAGCAGAGCCTGGCTCCATCCTCCTGACACCCGCCCTTTCCATACTTATCCACATTAATGAGGTCACCCCTCAGTCTCCTTTTCTCCAAGCTCAAGAGCCCCAGCTCCCTCAGCCTTTCCTCAGCAGAGAGATGCTCCCCTCCCTCCACCATCTTTGTGGCTCTGTGCTGGGCTCTCTCCAGCAGCTCTGTGTCCTTCTGGAACTGAGGAGCCCACAACTGCGGTCTCACCAGGGCAGAGGACCCATAAGCTTGTAAAAACCTCCTGTGCAGGGACAAGGTGCACGTATCTGTGTTTATGACCCAGAGAGAGCCACACACTCTCATGTTAGATGCAAATGAAGGGAGAGGGAGAGGAAGAGATGGGAATTACAAATGATCAGTCACAATTTCTTTAGAAATGTAGAAGACTGGGACGAAGAAAAGCTCCTGGTGAGAGCCCTGTGCACACAGACCTTAAAACCCTAATTCTTACACTGAGATCCCTTCAGATAACCTCCCCACGAAATACTTTGATAAGTCCTCCTCTCTCTTCTTTCTCCAAATCTCTAACACAGGTACTTTGCTCTGTTAGAGGCTGTTAACTGGCAAAGTAATTCACTGGCAGACTCCAGATTACCTGTCTGAAGCGATGGTCTCAGCTGAAATCCACAGCACATTGTCTCTCCCTCCTACAGGTAGGATTTTCTCACATCATTACTGCCTGAGTCCACAGGAAAGCTTTTGGCCTGGGAGACACAGAAGGAACCCGGCTTATTTTGGATGCTGCCTTGACAGGTCATCAATAGACATTTCCCCAGCACTGATTTGGTGCCAGCATCTGAAGATCTGTACTCGAACACTTCATCATAAAACCTGCCCCATATTAGTGCAGCTTGGGGCTACCTGAGGGACACACCAGCTCCCGTGGATTTGAGGCAACTGTCCACAGGGGACAGGCTTTGGAGCCAAAGATCCAGCAGCAGAGTTGACTCTAGACCAACAGAAGGTTATAGCAATATACAGAGAGCCCCAAATCAACAAAGATCAGCACTGCTGAAAGACCACTGCACTGTGAGGAGAGATTCTGAGGCAGGTTTTAGGCAGATTCAGTGTGTTTCATCACATTTCATTACGTGTACACTACACCACGGACCCCTGCAAGTCTAAGGTTCATCAAACATCACTAAAAATGATGTTTTGGATCTCAACGCCAAGATCACAGCTTCAACAAGGTCAGAAAAGATCTTCAAGATCAAATCCAACCGTCCATCCTACAACCATGAATCACTCAGTCATCTCAAAGTGCACTGTTACAGAGAATGAGACCTAAGTTCCTCTAAACACCAGAGGAGTGTTAGGACACTGCAGATCCACCTTTAGAGCACCAGCTTTTCCTTTAGGGGAAGATCTGTTTTGGGTTTTACTTGTCTAGGTGAGCCCTCTCTGGCAGGGCGGTTGGACTAGGTGATCTCGAGGTCCCTTCCAGTCCCTAATGATTCTATGATCTTTCAAGGGCCCTTCTCATCCCTAATGTGCTGTGGGGAAACACTACAGATTCCATCAAAGCAGGATGACACCAGCACTTGCACGTGGCAGGAGAACACAGAGCTGCTAATCATAGAATCATAGAATCATTAGGGATCGGAAGGGACCTCGAAAGATCATCTAGTCCAATCTGCCTGCAACAGCAGGATCACCTAAACCAAGTCACACAGGAACCCGTCCAGGCGGGTCTTGAACATCTCCAGTGAAGGAGACTCCACAACCCCCCTGGGCAGCCTGTTCCAGTGCTCCGTCACCCTCACCGTGAAGAAGTTCCTTCTCAGGTTGATGTGGAACCTCCTATGTTCCAGCTTACAACCATTGCCCCTTGTCCTATCACTACATGACACCGAGAACAGCCCAGTGCCATCCTCCTGACACCCACCCCTCAAATATTTGTAGACATTAATGAGGTCACCCCTCAGTCTCCTCTTCTCCAAGCTAAAGAGACCCAGCTCCCTCAACCTCTCCTCATAAGGGAGGTGTTCCACCTCTCTTATCATCTTTGTTGCCCTACGCTGAACTCTCTCCAGCAGCTCCACATCCCTCTTGTACTGAGGAGCCCAGAACTGGACACAATACTCCAGGTGTGGTCTCACCAGGGCAGAGTAGAGGGGGAGAAGAACCTCTCTTGATCTGCTAACCACCCCTCTTCTAATCCACCCCAGGATGCTGTTGGCCCTCTTGGCCACAAGAGCACATTGCTGGCTCATAGTCATCTTGTTGTCCACCAGGACCCCCAAGTCCTTTTCCCCTACACTACACTCCAACTGGTCAGTTCCCAGTTTGTACTGGTACCTGGGGTTGTTCTTGCCCAGATGCATGACTCTGCACTTACTCTTGTTATAGCTCATTAGATTTTTCTCTGCCCAGCTCTCCAGCCTGTCCAGATCTCGCTGAATGGCAGCACAGTCTGCGGGGGTGTCGGCGACACCACCCAGCTTAGTGTCATCAGCAAACTTGCTGACAGTGCATGCCAATCCCTCATCCAAGTCATCAATGAATAGATTGAACAGGACCGGTCCCAGCACCGATCCCTGGGGCACTCCACTAGACACAGGCCTCCAACTAGACTCTGTCCCATTGACCACCACTCTCTGACTTCTACCCTGTAGCCAGTTTACAATCCACCTCGCTACCCGAAAATCTAGGCCACACTGCCTCAGTTTGTCTGCGAGGATGCTGTGAGAGACCGTGTCAAATGCCTTTCTTAAGTCAAGATAGATGACAGTTGCCAAACTCCGCAAGGAGTGGTCCCTTTTCCTTGCTTCTCAGCAACTGGCAGGCTTGGGGGGGGGGGGGGAGGTGGTTGTTTTTCCATGACCTTTCCCTTCATCATCTGCAGATAGAGCAAGGTTTGACGTTTCAACCCAAAAAGCCAGGCAAAACTTGATGTTTCACTGAACTTGAAACCTCAAAGGGAACCTCAAGCGTGCAAACCTTATGGCCTCCCACCAAAAGAAACACGTGTCAGGGAGCAGAAACCGCAGAGTTGCACATGGGGCTGAGTACTGAGCCCTGCTGGCTACTGGCCAAGGCTTGAAGTGCCTTGAACTTTGCACAAAACCCCAGTAGATGTTTAGTGACCACAGGCTATGTCTAGACACACGTTTCCACGGTTTAGAGACACTCAGATTTGTACAGAGCTCTTCACCAGAGGAAAGTACCCTGTAAGGAGTTTTGAGTGACCACAGCTAAACTCCTTGAGCTTCTTCAAAGGCAACTCTTCGTGTTACTACGCTTTATGGCACCCAGAAGGAAGATCTAACTACTGTCTCACACAAAAGGGGTGCTCTGCTTCTCTATCCAGCTGAAAAATAGTCATGAATCTACTTATTGGAGAGAGAGGAGAAACTGAGAGAGTTGGGGCTGTTTAGTTTGAGGAAGAGGAGGCTAAGAGGAGACATCATCGCTCTCTACAACTGTCTGAAAGGACACAGGAGAGATGTTGGTGCTGGGCTCTTCTCACAGGTCATTAGTGACAGAACCAGAGTGAATGGTTTCTAGCTCCAACAGGGGAGGGTTAGACTGGCCATCAGGAAGAGATTCTTCCTGGAGACAGTGGTCAGGTACTGGAATGGACATGTTTAAAAGTCATTTATCATAGGATCATAGGATGTTAGGGGTTGGAAGGGACCCAAGAGATCATCAAGTCCAACCCCCCTGCCGGAGCAGGACAAAACTATCTAACACAGATCACAGAGGAAGTGTTGGGGGACGTGGCTTAGGGGTGACCGTGTAGAGTAGGATTGGTGGTTGGACTTGATGATCCCAGGGGTCTTTTTCAACCTGAATGATTCTATGGTTTAGTGGTCTCCAGACCAACTTAGTGAAGACATGTGAAAAAACCAAAGGAAATGCTGTTCTGTCTATTCAGCACTGAGACCTTCACCACCAGGAACTGGTGAAGCGGAGATCTGCAATTTAATGGTCATCTTGAACCAGATCAATTTATTTGATTTCACTAATTATTCAATATTAGTCCCTGAAAAATTTCCCACATTAATTGTAGGTTCTACAGATGCAGTTCGCTACAGAATCATAGAATCGCTAAGGTGGGAAAACACCTCCAAGATCAAGAAGAACTTCTGAAGATCCAATCTAAACCTCTCCTGATGCATCTTGAGGCCATTTGCCCTCATCCTATCACTGGGTGAAGAGACCAGCACCAGCTTCGCTCCAACCTCCTTTCGGGTAGCTGTGGAGAACAAGAAGGTCTCCTCTCAGCCTCCTCTAGATTAAATAAGCCCAGATCCCTCAGCCACTTCTCACAGAGCTCCTGGAGGGGCAAAGGAGCAGGGGAATTCAACAGCTCAGAACAAGAAACTCAGTGCAAATGCAACAAAATGCTAATCAACACTGAAAAACTGAGCACTATTTCCTCTGCATTTGCTTCCTAAGGTTAATATTCCCATTATTACCTACAAACTGTTTCCTCCAGTTATGTTGGCCCTGGGGTAGAGCTCTTCTCATGGCTGATGGGATGGATACACCAGCATAAAAGGGGTCAGGGCGTAAGTTCATGTGGAGCACTCTAATTATCGTAACGACGTACAAAGCCAATCAAAGCAAGTCAGAGGATTTGGAATCATGGACCGAAACCCACAGCACTTGGCCACACAACTTGCAGGAAAACAGGACTGTGTCCTTAGCCTGCGCTTCACTGAGCCTCCACTTGTCTTATTGTCCCCTTCTAATGTCCTGGAAAGGTCAAATAACATCCTTTGGACATGGTTGTGGAATATTTATGGAACACTTAGCTGCTGCAACACACTGTCCCTACCACTGAACCACGAGTCTTCCGATGGCTTTGCCTTCCTTTTGCATCACAGCTTTGAGTTTGACTCTGAAACTCAAATGTTGCTTTGCTTATTAAATCTGCACTTCAGGAAGAGAATCTAATCTGGACACAACAGTTCCTCCATGTAAATACCCTGATTTACTTTAGAATTCCTACAGCTGTTAGCATTCATGGTCAGAGTGACAGAGCACTGGAACAGGCTGCCCAGGGAGGTTGTGGAGTCTCCTTCTCTGGAGATGTTTCAAACCCACCTGGCCATGTTCCTGTGTGACTTGATCCAGGGGACCCTGCTTGGGCAGGAGGATCGGATTGGATGATCTTTCGAGGTCCTTTCCAGTCCCTAGACACCAATAGCAGAAAACAAAACAGAGTTGTGTGATCTACTGGTTCTTCAGCCAAACCCACCTACAAACACTAACCATGAGAAATTAGTGTCATGAAGAGCTTGTGTGGAGAACGGAGCTGCACATGCAACAGCTAGAAACCCACAAAGAGATGTGAACTTCTCAGACCCACAAAGAGGGTGAAGGGAGGGGAGCATCTCCCTGATGAGGAAACGCTGAGGGAGCTGGGCGTCTTGAGCTTGGAAAGAAGGAGACTGAGGAGTGACCTCATTAATGTTGATCAATATGTGAAGGGTGGGTGTCAGGAGGATGGAGGCAGGCTCTTCTCAGTGTCATCTAGTGATAGGACAAGGGGCAGTGGGTGTGAGCTGGAACAGAGGAGGTTCCACATTAATGGGAGAAGGACTCTCTTCCCAGTGAGGGTGACAGAACCCTGGAAGGGGCTGCCCAGGGTGGGTGTGGACTCTCCTTCTCTGGAGACATTTAACACCCACCTGGATGTGTTCCTGTGTGACTTGATCCTGCTGTGGCAGAGGGACTGAACTGGATGATCTTCCAGGGTCCCTTCCAATCCCTAATGTCCTGTGATTCTCTAGATTATATCATATCTATATAAATATAAAAACCCCAATGATTTAGGATTTTTTCCCTATTACAAATTACATACTCTGCAAGGAAAAAAACTACAGACAGACATTACAGCCAGCTCCTTGAGACTGCTGGCGAAGCAGTTTGATCTCGGGCAAAGGACTGGTTTCCTTTTGTTGGCTGCCCAGCTTTAGACGGGTACTTCACATGAAACCCATTACAGTTCAAAGTGGCAGGGCTGTGTTTTTCCACCTGTGAGCGGTTTCGACTTAGGCTCCGGCATCACCGTCAGGAAGTCAGTTTTTCCAGGCCTGTTACTGTAAACAAAGATTGCGTGGCACGGCTCCAAACACAACTGAAGGTCAAGAACCAAACTGCAGGAGCGACCGGCTGCCTCCAGAACGCAGGGGCACAGCCCTGGAGCGAGAACAGCCGCACGTTCGAACCCCGCTTGATGCGCTCAGCCCTCCTCCTTCGGGCGGCACAACCAGCACACGCAACACAGCACTGCTTGCTTGATAGAAGAACTGTTGGAAGGGACCTCTCCAAAGGTCATCTAGTCCAACCCCCCTGCAACAAGCAGGGCCATCACTCACCAGACCACATTGCCCAGAGCCCCATCCACCCTGGGCTCCATGGCTTCAGGGATGGGGTCTCCACCACCTCTTTTCCAGGGATCCACCACCCTCAGACTAAAGAGCTTTTTCCTGATGTCTGGCCTAAATCTGCCCTTTTCCAGCTTCAAACCACCACTCCTCATCCTGTCATTCCCTGCCCTTGTGAACAGTCTTCCCCAGCCTTCTCTCAGACCCCTTTCAGAGACTGGAAAGTCACTACGAGGTTCCTCCCAGAGCCTTCTCCTCTTCAGGGTGGATCCCAGCTCTCTCAATGTCCCTTATTTATTAACACCCCCTCCCACTCACTTCTTAGCAGCTGCTTTTATCTCTGTGAAACCTCAGCCCCATCTCTGCCAGGCTTTATGCTCCCTTACTTCACTCTTGCAGTAAAACAACGTTTCTAAGAAGAGTAGAAGCCTCATCCCCAAACGATAACGTTTCTGTTGTTCTTTTCTTTGCAAAACATTAGCACCTGCAGGAGCTGGAGTCAGAATTCCTAACTGTAAAAGCATTTACCTGGCTCCTGATGCTCCCTGCTGCTCCTCAGAACCATTTTTACTTGTTTGTTTGTTTATTTAACATCTTAACCCTTTAAAGAACAGATCTTTAGAACCCGCCTGGACACGTGCACGTGTGAATTGTNTAGTCCCTCCCCAGACTTTTTGTAGCCCCCTTCAGATACTGAAAGGCCACAATAAGGTCACCTCGGAGCCTCCTTCAGACTGAAGAGCCCCAATTCTTTCAGTCTGTCCTCATAGGAGAGGTGCTCCAGCCCTCTGATCGTCCTCGTGGCCCTCCTCTGTACATGTTCCAGCATCTCCACATCCCTCTGGAACTGGACGCAGTGTTCCAGGTGGGGTCTCACCAGAGGGGAGCAGAGTGGGAGAATCACCTCCCTCGACCTGCTGGCCACACTTCTCCTGATGCACCCCAGGATCAGGTTTGCCTTCCGGGCTGCAAGTGCACACTGCTGGCTCATGTTGAGCCTCTCGTCCACAAGCACCCCCAAGTCCCTCTCCCCAGGACTACAGCACCCAGAGTACAGACGTTCCACTGGCTGAGCAACACGCAAGCCCCAGCCGCACGGTCCTAACCCGTGACCCACAGATCATTTTAATCACAAACAAACAGGGACCAGTTCTGGGGGACTCTAAGAATATTTGTGCCCAGTGGGATTGAGGTTCCTGGTCAACATCACAAAGCTATTTGAAGCAAGCCTGCTGCGCTCCATCGCTGTATAACAGTCCCTTCAGTTCCTCTGACACCCACAGCCACATCCAGCTTTGAAACCTTTGGGTTTCCTCATCCTCAACGTCCCGCCCCACGCTCTGAAGCATCTCAGAACATCTCCAGACAAGCCCTCCTGAATTTGGGCAGCTGAAACGCCACACGTGAAAGCAGACCAGACCAGAAGACCTTGCTGTTCGAGACCCCCACACACACACACAGGCTGTGCTCCACCCGTGGTAAGAACCTCGGCGGTTAACAGGCATTTTGACCCTTCTGACCTTTGCTGTTGGTTTAATAATGAACGAAGCTGCTGCCCGGCCGGGCTATCAGCCACATACCTTTGCTGTGGCTAATGAAGGCCGACGGTCCCGATTTAGCGCGGAGGAATTCCTTTCGTAAACACAAAGCCCCTTTGCCTCCGCGTAGGACAACCTTCACCCGGGAGTTTACAGGCGCAGTAACGAGGTCTGTGAGCGCTGCTAACCAACCTTCTCCTGATAAGGCTGAACAAGCCCTACAGAGCCTGGTACCTGTACAAACAGCGGGGCAGGTGAGAAAGCTTTCGAGAGCCACAGGTTCCTCGTGACAGCAGCAGTAAGTGTCTGAATGCTACAAGACCTGAAGGACACCTTTCCACCTCCAAACTACAGAAAGCAGCGGTGGGTTTGTTTTCCTCAACTACCCCTTCTTTGCCTCCTTCTCTGGAGACATTTAAAACCCGTCTGGACACGTTCCTGTGCCCAGATAATCAAAACATGTCGGTAACGGGGGCTCAGGAAGCACAGAGCTGTGGCTGGGATAAACACCAAGAGCTGGACACGCTTCCTACTGACCCACCTGCTGAACGTCTGAGCAAAGACTTCGTTTAGGAAGGACAGGGGGATGCAAAAATACCGGAGGCAGGATTACGGAGGCTCTGCTTCCCACCGAGTGGAAGACCGAACAATTCTCAGCAAAACACTTCAGTAGGATGAATTCCAAGAGAAATGATGCCACAAAGCCTAAGGAAAATTTTCTCTTGTAAAAGACATCTAAAATAGAGAAATAAATCATCTTAATGTCCCTCTGAAAAAACAAGGACGAAGCAAGAACTAATCTAATGCCTTTCTAGAAACCCAATTTCTTCCAATCTGTACTTACAATTGTCTTCACTGATCACCAAGTTATTACTCTGGAGAATCAAAGCTGGTGGAGTCTGTGTTCAGCCACATTTCACATTCTGTTTCCTTTCACCTAAAGCTTTTCTTCTCAGTTTGAGGTAGAACCACAGAACGCTAGTTGCCCCTCGTGCTATCATTAGATGCCACTGAGCAGAGCCTGGCTCCATCCTCCTCACACCCACCCTTTCCATGTTTATCAACATTAATGAGGTCACCCCTCAGTCTCCGTTTTGCAGGCTAAAAAACCCAGCTCCCTCAGCCTTTCCTAATCAGGGAGATGCTCCCCTCCCTTTCTCATCTCTGTGGCTTGTGCTGGACTCTCTCAAACAGCTCTGTGTCCTTCTGGACTTCAGGGGTCCAGAACTGGACACAAGACTCCACAAGTGGTCTCAGCAGGGCAGAGTAGAGAGGAAGGAGAATCTCTTTCCATCTACTAACCACTCCCCTTCTCATCACCCATTGCTGGCTCCTGGTCATCCTCCTGTACACCAGGACCTCCAGGTCCCTATCTCCTACGCTGCTCTCTAACAATTCACTCTCTCTACTTTCCTCACTGACCTATTTGGGCCAAATCTGATCCCCAGTCTACAGTACCTGTGGAGAAGACATCAACCCACCACCGTAAACGGGCACCTGACATCAACTGGTACCCGTTTGTGAGGATGAAACCTGCATCTCCCTGATGAGGAAAGGCTGAGGGAGCTGGGTCGCTTGAGCTTGGAGAAGAGGAGGCTGAGTGGGGACCTCATGAATATTGATAAATATATAAAGGGCGGGTGTCAGGAGGATGGAGCCAGGCTCTGCTCAGGGGCACCCAGTGATGGGAAAAGGGGCAACAGGTGTCAGCTGGAACAGAGGAGGTTCCACATCAATGTGTGAAGGAGCTGCTTCCCGGTGAGGGTGACAGAGCCCTGGAAGGGGCTGCCCAGGGGGTTGTGGAGTCTCCTTCTCTGGGGGTGTTTCAAACCCACCTGGAGATGTTCCTGTGATCGTGTGGCTGCCTTTCCAAAGGCTCCTCTGCATTCAAGTCTGCTTTGACAGCACAGCCGGTTAACAGGGCTCTTTTTCAAGATCAAAAATCAATTTCAACCCTACATGAAAAAGGAGGGGGGGGGGGAGGAGGCAAAAAAAACCAGCTCGAATTAATCCTGCCTAAGAAAAGATTTTTAGAAAGGGATACACGGGTTCCCGCTGCACGAGCAGCACTGCAGCGTTGGGCTGTAGTTCCAATCTATCTCATATTTAATAAAACCACAGTGTGTTCTCTTGTCCTATTAAAGCTGCATTCTACCTCACCAGGTCTGAATAATTTGTATAAAATTGATTGCTACAGTTCTTAGTGAGAGCTCTAATTGCATTCCTGGTAGAACTTAA
Source organism: Rhinopomastus cyanomelas (assembly GCA_013400115.1). Lineage (NCBI taxonomy): Eukaryota > Metazoa > Chordata > Aves > Bucerotiformes > Rhinopomastidae > Rhinopomastus > Rhinopomastus cyanomelas. Next base: position 102,206 of record VXBP01003601.1, on the reverse strand, counting down.
AATGATAACCTTATCTTAATTAGTAGCATGCCACAGAGCTGCTTCGGCGAGCCACGGAGGATTAACCTGCTTCTTTAAACAGAAGCCTTGGGGCTGGGTTGGGGGGTTTGGGTTGGGGTTTTCGTCTCCAACACGTGAGCAACTACCAATTTGTCCCAAACCAATAAAAAAGGGAAATAATGAAATGGGGAGGGAATAAACAACCCTGCTGCCAGCTCCTCTGGGCAGCGAGAGGTTTGTTTCCATGTGTCATTTAGTTTAGTAGATCGAGGGAGGTTCTTCTCCCCCTCTGCTGTGCTCTGCTGAGACCACATCTGGAATCTGGTGTCCAGTTCTGGGACCTTCTTTTCCAGAAGGACAGGGAACTCCTTGAGGGAGTCCAGCACAGAGATGATGAAGGGAGGGGAGCATTTCCCTGATGAGGAAAGGCTGAGGGAGCTGGGTCTTTTAAACTTGGGAAAAAAAGAGACTGAGGAGTGATCCCCATGGATGTTGATCAATATGTGATGGGTGGGTGTTAGGAGGATGGAGCCAGGCTCTGCTCAGGGGCACCCAATGATGGGACAAGGAGCAGCGGGTGTCAGCTGGAACACAGGAGGTTCCACATCAATGTGGGAAAGAATTTCTTCCCTGTGAGGGTGCCAGAGCCCTGGCAGGGGCTGCCCAGGGGGGTTGTGGAGTCTCCTCCTCTGGAGAGGTTTCAAACCCATCTGGACATGTTTCTGTGTGACTGGATCTAGGAGATCCTGCTGTGGCAGGGGGACTGGACTGGATGATCTTTCAAGCTCCCTTCCTCTCCCTAATGTTCTGTGGTAGGTTGATCTCCTACAGGCAATTTGAGCGGCTCTGCTTGGAGAGCAAGAGATGTTGAACATGAAGCTACATCTCTGATAACTCTCCAGCATGGGCAATCTCAGAGTCTTTTCCAGCCTGACTAACAATAATTTGGCACATTTGTCTGGAGTCTCAGACAGTCACCAGTGCTGTGAACGAGCCAGGTGGGGGACAGAAGTGGGATGAAGAGCTGGGACAAAGGAAACTGCCCTTCAAGGGAATGGGAAAGCTTCATGTTGACATGCAGCCCTACCCCAGCACATGTGGCAGAAGAAAAGTTCTGCTCAATTAAAGATTCATATAAAATAATAAATGAGCAAGTAAATTGGACATGAGACCTTCCCCAAACAAAACTACCCAGAACATTCACACGAGTAGTGTGCTCCAGACACCCCGTCAGCAGGGTCTGCGATGACAGAAGCAGAAGTAACTCCAAATCTCAAGCACAACTGCCTGCCAAGCTCATCGGCCAGCCAGATGCTGTCATGCTGATGGGTCTGCTGGAAGCTCGCACTGCACAACATCCACAGGGATACTGCTGCTGCACTGCAGTAGGATACAGCCCTCTACACCAGCTCTGCTTTGCCTCTCCTTCTGCTGAGGCCACACTGCAAACACCGGGGTCAGGTTTGGGGCCCTAACTACAAAGAAGGACACTGAGGTGCTGAAGTGGGCCCAGAGAAGGGCAATGAAGCTGGGGAAGGGTCTGGAGCACAAGTGCTATGAGGAGCAGCTGAGGGAACTGGGGTTGGCTAGCCTGGAGAAAAGGAGGCTGAGGGGAGACCTTAGTGCTGTCAGAACTACCTGAAAGAAGGCTGGAGAGAGACAAGGGTTGGTCTCTTGTCCCAAGTAGTAAGCAATAGGATGGAAGAAAATGGCCTCAAGTTGTGGCAGGGGAGGATGAGATTGGATGTTAGGAAGAATTTCATCTCCAAAAGGGTTACTGGATGTTGGAACAGGCTGCCCAGAGAATCACAGAACATTAGGGATTGGAAGGGACCTCAAAAGATCATCTAGTCCAATCCCTCCCAAGGGAAGGAGTGGAGTCACCAACCCTGGAGGTATTTAAAAGACATAGTGACATGGGTTGGGAAGTCTCCTTCTCTGGTAATGTTTAAAACTCTCCAGGCACATGTTCCTGTGCAACTTGGTCTAGGTGATCTTGCTGTGGCAGGGGGATTGGACTGGATGATCTTTCGAGGTCCCTTCCAATCCCTAACGATTCTATGACTCTGTGGTGCTGAGGGACACGGGTGAGTGGTCCCCTGGCAGTGCTGGGTTACTGGTTGGACTCAATGATCTTAAAGGTCTCTTCCCAGCAAAACAATTCTGTCATTCTGTGAGTTACTCAGTAGTTTGTCCTTTGATGGGAGACGCTGGGTCACACATCAGCATTTCCTTTAACGTTTACTATTGGTGAGGAGGGGACAGAGAGGGATCTGAATGAAACACATCAGCTCTCCAGGGCCGCCTGCCTAATGCTTCTGCTTATGGCAACGCACACGCAGAACAATCAGCGCTGCCTCTGGTGTGATCCCAGCCCGTCCGCTAGCTAGTCCTTATAAATCCATCCATCACCTCTATGAAAGTCACTGCCTTCCTTTTCCCAACGATAATGTATGTTATTGGGATTATACCACTGCATGCAGAGTCATTAAAGAAAGATAGACCACAATTTATGGCCGAGGCTGCGGACAGCAGGGCATTATTTTAACCATAAAATCAAAATCTGCAAGGAGAGTGGCCAAACCAGAGGAGCCATTAAAGACTTATAATTAATATCCATCAATGTGACACTGCTGTTGACATCTTTATTGCTTTAAATACACTAATCAGATACTTCTGCATTCAGATGGAAAGATTGATAGGCAGGCAGCCACCGAGAACATCCCTACAGAGAGCAATTTGGAATTATCTATTGAAAAGGTAACAGGAAAAAAGATGCATCCCAGCATACTCACGAGGAAACACAGGACACAGACTGGAATTGCTCTCAGCTGGGCACTGGGCTTGGGATGGTCACGACTGAGTATGGGATACAGCACACCACAGAACATCAGGGATTGGAAGGGACCTCCAATCCAATCCCCCAGCCACAGCAGGATCCCCTAGATCCAGTCATTAGGGATTGGAAGGGACCTCAACAGATCATCCAGTCCAATCCCCCTGCCACAGCAGGATCCCCTAGATCCAGTCATTAGGGATGGGAAGGGACCTTCAAAGACCATCCAGTCCAATCCCCCTTATTTAAAGATAAACAACTCCTAGATGTCACACAAAGGACTTCACACTGAGCTTATCCTGCCAAGCTCCTTCTTTCAGAGATGCCAGTGGCAGCCTGTCCCTCATCGCGGCCACGCGATGAGCACGAGGGTCAGCAAACCAGCACAAGCACGTGGGCAAGTGACAACCCCCCTCGCAAGGAGCAAGGCTGGAGGATGGCGGGGCTGAACCAGCACCCAGAGAGCCTCCTCAGGCAGTGACTTCACTCACCCTCCACCCCAGCTCCGCGCAGGGAACCTTCCCATAGAACACGAAAGCCTTGCAGAGCACTAAGTAACGAGAAAAACGCAGTAATTTGTCTATTGAAAATCCAATTAGTTTAAGCCAATATTTATCAGATCACTCTCCTTAAAACATTTTACTTCAATTTTAAGTGAGTTACACTAATTTGGATTGGACTGCCCTTCTCTAATGAAACTGCCAAGCCTTTCAGACGCTTTAATTCATTTCCAAACACAGAGGAGCCCCATAAAACAACCAGAAAGAGGCTGCTGAAGGGACGTGGGGTTCCAGTGCATTAAAACAAACTCATGCATCAAGTGACAGAACATAATGAAAGCTTTTACAGAGCGGGGGGGCTGGGGGAGCAAGTCAGGCTGGGGCCCGAGAGGACACACAGCGAACCGGGCAACCAGCCATCTGTCTACCAGGAGCTCCTCCACATCCTGCTGGAAAAGCAGCTTCTGCATCAGAGGTCTGCCCGGCTCCCTCCCGGCCGCTCGAGACATTCCCGGCCATCGACTCAGCGGGAACACACATCCCCTAATCCGAGCGGAGGATTAGGAAAGATCCCGTGATCGGTGTTTTCATTATTATTATTATTATATCCTAAGGCTGGGGTTTATTTCCCCTAGGCTGACCTTATCACTGCCACGAGCCCATCGGCACCGCGCGTTTCCCAGCTCTGAGTCAGCGGCGAGCCTGGCCGGCCGTATCAAAGCCCAGGCGATGCGTCTAGGACAGCAGCTGGTGGTAAACAGGAGTCGTGTGCGGGGGAAGCGACAGCCATCAGGGTGCAGCCGCTTCCTGCTCCCAGCTTTCGGCCTCTGCCAAAACAAAAACACCACTTCCATCTGAGCAAACATCCTCAGTGGCAAAGGGGAAGGGTACGGCTCTCCGCGGCATTGTTCACAGCTCACTCACATCCCAGTCCCGGGGAGGCTGACGGAGGATTTTCCGCAGACAGACAGGGTTACGTAATAAACAACACTCTGACCACTCACCAGTACAGACCACGCTGCACACCAGTGCTCGTAAGGGTTCTCCAAACCAATCTGTGTGCCCATCAGAGCTGTTTTGCACAGCAGCTGTCTGTGCACTGAAGGCTTTTACCTAAGTTTAAGAGAGGGACCCCAGAGCAGCCAGGTGAGATGCACTGGGACTGAGACAAAAGGGAACTTTGGAATCACAGAACATTAGGGATTGGTTGTAGTCAGGTGGGGGTCAGGCTCTTCTTCCAGGCCACCAGCACCAGGACAAGAGGGCAGGGCCTGAAGATGCCAAGGGAGGGTTAGGTTGGATGTTAGGAAGCCCTTCCTCACAGCCCTGGTGTGGTCGCTGTGGTGCTGTTAGGTCCCAGGCTGGGCTGGATGAGCTCAGAGGGCTTTTCCAGCCTCTGTGATTCTGCGTGACCATTCCTGGAGCCTAGATGGTGCCCACAGCTTCCTGAGAGCCGCTCGAATCTGGATCACATTGAGGCACCACACACACAATTCTTTATAGAGAGGGTGATGCACAACCCTACTGCCAGAGCAGCGTGAAAATGTATGCGGCTGTGGCACCATCCTTCTACCATTATCTGAGCCAAAGGTATTAATCACCAACAGGGATTTGAAAACGATAACCAGGAGACAGCCGTCGTGACAGCTCCCCGGCATAATGACAGAATATGCAGAGCAACGTGGAAGAGAGGAACAAGCTCCTTGTCTTGTAGTCTCAGCACAACTGAGAGGCATGCTAATAAGCATCTTCATCGCAAGGGCTTTGAGTGGAACCAACGTCTCCTTGCTCCACTGGGTTGTTTTCTTTCTTATTCTTTGGGGTGACGATATCAATCAAGATGCTGCCACATGGGAACAGCGCACCCTGAGTGAACCATCCGAGAGTGGAACCGCTGGTGGAGGCTTTCAGACTGGTTGTGGCCATGAGGTCACATACACCCACTCGTGACTGTGGAAGAAAGTAGCTACTCCTTTTACTTAAAGGTTTATATCAGCTTGTGATGCAAGTGATGGGACTGCCCACGAGATAAACTTCCTTTGACTAATACATGGGACTAAAACAATTATTGGTAAGTGTAAGGTCGGGGGGGGAGGGGGTCTTATTTCATCTATTGGGTGACTGTAGCAAAGGAAAATTCTCAGCAAGGCTGCTTCTGAGCCTCTGTGTACTCACTCTGTGGCTTCACAGAGCAGGTTTATCAGCTTTCACTTCAAGGTGCAGGACCTTGCAGAAACGATATCCCCGTATCAGCCCCTGCATCTGCACACATGGTCTATCAACAGTTTGTACAATCATCACAGAATGGTTTGGGTTGGAAGAGACCTCAGAGATCATCCAGTTTCAAGCCCCTGCCATGGGCAGTGACACCTCTCACCAGACCAAATTGCCCAGAGCCCAATCCAACCTGGCCTTGAACACTTCCAGGGATGACTGAGCAGCCACAACCTCCCTAGGCAACCTGTTCCAGTGCTTTGGCACCCTCAGGGAGGAACTTTCTCCTTATAGCCCATCTAAATCTACCCTCTTCCAGTATAAAGCCATTACTTGCTATTACTCTCACTAGCAGCCCCCCAGGTCGGCAGGCTCGGGCTGCCTGCGATGGCGCCAGCACATCGTGACACCTATGCACACATCTGACTTTTTCAAAGTCCCAATTAAACACAAACATAAGAGAAACCAGCCCTTGTACACACAGGCTGTGCCTGGCAGCACACAGCCCCAAAAGCCTGGTGCAACCCCAAACCCACTGGCTGGAGCCCCGGGCAGCTGCTGGTCCACAGTGCTGCCAAGGCGAGGGCCGGACAGTGACCTCAGAGAGCTCAGCGCCGGGAACTGCTCTGGCAGCCTCGCCCTGTCCTCACTTTACCCCTTGGGCTTGCCAGCGATGATGACAGCTCTGCTCACTTTGAGCCGTCTGACGGAGCACGAGGGCTGACTTCAGCTGGCTCCCGCGCGAGGCAGAGCGCCCGCACCACAGACAGCGCTGGGAGCCCAGCGACCGACTCCACGGGGTGCAGGACCGAGGCCCTTGGAGTGGCTCCTGGGACAACCAGCTCAAGAAACAGTTTGTGGTTTCCTTTAAGAGCCGTTGGAGAGCTTCACATAGTTCTGTGTCTAGAACTTCAAATGCCGGTGTCTTCGGACAAACCCGAAGCTCAGTCACAGGAGACGTTTGGTAGCTGTCCTCGGTTCAAAGCTGCTAAACCACACTGCCCCAACCACCAGGACAACCACCGCGCAGCACAGGAACCTCTGGCTGCAGCCAGCAGACCTGCCTGCAAGCAGAGCAAAACACCCATCTCAGAAATGATCAGCATCCCGAGCAATGCAAATACCTTAATTCCTTGTAGTTTTGCAAACAGTTGTTTCAACATGAGCTCCTTCATGGGCTGGTTCATGCTTACAGGGGTCACGGTGCTGATTAAAGGCAGGGAGTCAACTGGGCTGTTGTTTTTCATCCTTAATTTCTCTTTCATTCCAGCTCTGCTTATTCCGGGCCAGTGCACTTGGCAAGACGATCTCAGAGTAATTTCTCCTGCGCAGCGCAGCGCAGCTCGCGTGGTTCTTTGCTCTGTATCATGCTCCTATAGCTAGCTTGAAACTGGAGCTCACTGACCAAACGTCTCTTGTTCCAAGGCCACTGCTGCTGGATCAAGAAAACCAAACCCCAAACCTCAGGCGTCTTCATTTTAGCATCTGGAAAACATGTGAGTTCGGAAGTTTTGACATATTCCAGAAAGGATAAACGAGCACTGCCAAGTTCCTTCGCTGGCCCGCGGTAAAGGCCAGTAGGGGCAATAAAAAAGAGGCCAGTTTTATAACCCAACCAGCCCGTGTAGTTTTTAATAGTGAGCAAACGTGGATCTCTACAGCTAAACCTTTGGCTAGTAACACACTCCAGTACCTCTACCAACTGAATGTCTCCTGTTTGTTGATCATATTTCTAAAATCCCAGTGCATAGAATCATCCTGGCTGAAAAGGACCTCCAGGATCATCAAGTGCAGCTCTCATCCCAACAGCTCCCTAACCTGCAGACCATGGCCTCAAGTGCTCTAGCTACAGGGATGGGGACTCCTCCAGCTCCCTGGGCAGCCTGTTCCAGTGCCCAACCACTCTCTCAGCAAAGAACTTCTTCTTAAGATCCAGTCCAAACCTCCCCTGGTGCAGCCTGAGGCCATTTCCCCTCATCCTGTCATTAGTGATTTGAGAGGAGAGACCAGCACCAGCCTCACTCCAACCTCCTCACAAGTAGCTATAGAGAGCAAGAAGGTCTCCTCTTCCATGTTGGATTTGATAAATTATAAATATAGCACAGAATCATTCAGGTTGGAAAAGACCTTCAAGATGAAGTCCAAGCCCTAACCCAACTGTCCCAAGGCCACTGCTAAACCCTGTCCTTGAGCTCCAGACCTCCATGATTGTGAAACATGTCCAAGGATGGCGATTCAACCCCCTCCCTGGGCAGCCTGTTCCAAGGCCTGAGGACCCTTTCCAGGAACAAGTTTTTCATCATTTCCAGCCTAAACTTCCCTTGGTGCAGCTTGAGGCCTTTTCCTCTTGCCCTGCCACTTGCTCCTTGTGAGAAGAGACCAAACCCCACCTCTACAGACCCTACTTTCAGGTAGTCATAGACAGCCATAGGGTGTCCCTTCAGCTTCCTTTTCTTCAGACCAACCAGTTCTAGCTCCCTCAGCTGCTCCTCACAAGACTTGTTCTCCAGACCCTTCCCCACCCTTGTTGCACTTCTCTAGACTCGCTCCAGCACCTCAAAGTCTCTCATATTTTCCTCAGCAGGAGATTTAAAGAAGAACTAAACATGGTTCCAGTGCAAATAGCTACAGGAACAAGTCACACCAGGTACAAATCCCACCCGTGTGTTGGCTACGCTTACCCAAGGCATGAGCTTCACCACTTCAGGCACTCCCCATCAGCTAAGAGCACCCTGGACAACCCAACCCTCCAGCATGCCAAAGCCGCCTTGGCACGGGCCCAGCCTCCCAGGGCTACATTTCTTGGCTGACTGAAATTCAACACACACTTGTGTTAAGAGGCTACAGAGGACTCAAAGCAGCGCTGGGACGCAGAGCTGAAGACTTGCTTTACCCGGCCCCAAGTGGCACCGCAACTTGGTTTGAAATACTGGCAGCAGCATGCTGGTGACGCCTGTTGCCAGCAGCTGCCCGCTGGCATCGCACTGGGACCAGCAGAGCCCCACGGCTCCTCCTGGGGAAGATGGGTAGCAGATAATCTAGCAAGGGAACCCCAGGGTTTCCAAATGCACCCTCCACCTTGTTACACCCCCAGAACACAGGTATGGCCACAGCTCAAGATGTCACTTAGAGGTGGCAATAGCTGGCTCGTGAAATTTCCGTTCCTTCCCTAAGCAGTTGGGCAGCGGCTGTGTTAAGTGGCCTCATGACTTCGGCACTAAGTGGCCACGAGGCGAAATGCGTGTACAACCCACTTCAGGCACGCAAGTCCCGTTTCGCACCCAGAAACATTAAGCCCAAGAAAACAGACTGGAGCTGACTGGGAGCTCCCAGGAGGGAGGGGGTGGGAAAGAATTACAGAATCACAGAACATTAGGGATTGGAAGGGACCTCGAAAGATCAGCCCGTCCAATCCCCCTGGCTGGAGCAGGATCACCCAGATTTTACAGCACCTTTCGTACCATCGACCTTGGCCTGAAAAACAACCGTGTACAGACCAGACCCATCCAGACAGGCTACCCACTGTGCTGAGCACCTCCACAGCTTTCCAATCCTATTAGGCTCCCTCACGCAGTCTAAAGCCACCCCCTAAGGAATTTATCCCCTGAACACTCTCGTGCAACGCACGGAAGATGGAAGGATTTGTCTCGAGAAGCCTTTGGCTCTTCAGCCACCTTGCAAGCTCCCTGCACATCACTTTAGCAACGTGACATCCAAAGAAGTGTAAAATCAAAACCCTTCTGTTCAGCAGTGATCAAGGGAGGAATTACACTGACCAACATCTGTGTGTGTTTATTTCCCTGGCCTGACCGCCCTCCAGACAGCAGCTCCAGTTGCATTGCTTTGCATACACGACTCCTTCCTCACAGGATCACACACCTAGCTCCTTTAGGAGATGTTCTGTGACCACAGAACATTGGGGTTTGGAAGGGACTGTGAAAGATCATCTAGTCCAACCCCCTTGCAACAACAGGATCCCCTAGACCAAGTTACACAGGGACTTGTCCAGGTGTCTATTACTCCTCTCCCCTCATTATCCCTCTATTTCCCCCCATTACAGTTACAGCAATTTATTCCAGTCCCTTATTCTAAAACTCTCCTATTAAAGAGAATCAGTCCTGTGGCGGTTCCACCTTTGACCCCAAAACCAGGACAGGTAACACACAAACCCCACAAACATCTGATACCTTCACAGAGACTCCTTAGGCCCATTGAACACTCTGTTGGTAGGGAGGTTATACAAGTGGACGTCAGATTTCAGCATGATTGAGTGTGCTGAGCTTTGCTTTCACATCACACACTGACAGAAAAACCCTATTCAAGGTCTATTGTTCGACAAGCACATCAGTAAATGCCTTTGGGAAAAACCCTGGTGGGGGTCCTTTCTAAAGAAACCTGAATTACCCTGATTTTACCAGGGTTGGAAGAAGAGAAGGAAGCTTCTCTGAAAGAAATCTTACAGTGTCTGTCTAAAGATAGCAGGACCGAGCTTAATAAACTTCTTCACTTTCAGCTCTATTCTTTCAAGAGTCAACAACTGCTTAAAGAGAGGCTGAGGGAGCTGGGTCTCTTGAGGTTGGAGAAGAGACTGCGGGGTGACCTTATTAATATCTATAAATATGTGAAGGTGCTGGTTGCCTGGGAGAAGAGTCTCAGCCCCACCTGACTACAACCTCCCTTCAGGGAGTTGGAGAGAGGGAGAAGGTTCCTCCTGCGTCTCTTCTTCTCCAGCCTAAACACCCCCACCTCCCCTCAGCCTGTCCCTCCTGTCCCTTCCCCAGCATCATTGTTCCTCTGGACCCACTCCAGCCCCTCAATCTCTTTCTAGAAGTGAGGGGCCCAGCAGTGCCCCCAGTACTGGAGATCTCCCCAGTGACCTGTACGGGGAGAGGATTCCGTCCCCAGTCCTGCCGGCCACACTGTTGCTGATACAAACCAGAACGCCAGGACAACAGGAGAAAGTCTGCTGAAGATTCCCAAACTGTGTGTAAATCACAACTCAGCGCAAGGCACAACCAACGAATAGCTGGAAAAGAGTTTCCAAAACCCTCTGCTTGATGAATGAGCTTCAGACAAAACCGTGGGAATTCATTTAGTGCAGGAATTGTTTTCTCCCATTCTCTGGTTCAGACACATCAGCCTGTTCAGAGTGCTCCTCCTCAGCTAAAGCATGTGTAGAACAACATGCACAAGGCTTCCTAATCTGCAGCTTTGATCAGAGCTCAAGCAGAGGGGGCTGCTGCTGAGGTGCTGCTGCGCCTTTAAATCTGTGGTGCTGATGTGGAAGTATGTGCTGGCCAGGCTGGGGCTGTTAATAATCGTCAGCACAGTGTCACCCGCCTTGTATACATCTTAATGAGAAAGTTCTACAGCAGGAACTGGGCTTCTGCTTCTTAATCTGCTGCCCTGGCATCAAAGCCAGACCCCATATAAACAGGAAGCTGCGATGGGGCTGATAACGTGCTACCCGCCGGGCTGAAGATTTAAAGGAGACTGCACAGACAAACAGAACTGCAGCCTCTCGGTGTCTTTTCACTTAGGAAACAGTCCTTCCCCAGCAGATCATCATCCATCACGAAGTCAAGGACTGCACCAAGCTATCCTGGAGGGACTTAAATACTTCTAGGCAACTAGGAGGTTCCACATAAATATGAGAAGGTCATCTGATAGGACAAAGGGTGTGAGCTGGAACAGAGGAAGTTCCACATAAATATCAGAAGGGTTGTGGAGTCTCCTTCTCTGGAGACATTTAAGACCCACCTGGCCATGTTCCTGTGTGACTAGACCTAGGGAATCCTGCAGGGGAATGGACTGGATGATCTTTCAAGGTCCTTTCCCATCCCTAACGTTCTGTGATCCTGCGAACTGCACCCAAGGTTTCAGCCTTGTGGAAAAATTGAGGGTCAAACTGCCAAAGAGCCCAAAGCCCCATTTCTGAAGGTACCGGGTTCCACTGACTGCTGATTCTCAGACCTGTCATCCAACATCACACATCTGCTGTTGGGAAATTTCACCTCTCACCTTCCAGCTGCCCAGTGAGGTCACTGCAAAAGTGAGTGTCTGCAAACAACTAGTAAGTGTGAGCAAGAAAGGAATCCTGGAAGCATCTCCCTCTCGCTTCTCTGTTTAATTTGTTAACATGAACAGTTGCAAATTGTTTGCAGAAACAACAAACAATTCAGTTGTGGTTTGAAAAGGGAAGCCTCCAGGAAAACACTTTGCAAGACACAGCACAAAGCTTTCAGTTCCTAAACCCTGTGTTCTCAGACCTGTTGGGCTGCCAACAGAGTGCAATGTGTACCTGCCACTGACATCCCACAGGATCTTCCCAGCTACCAGGGAATTCACTTCAAGGTGACATTGAGGGGTGACCTCATTCATGTTGATCAATATGGGGAAGGGTGGGTGTCAGGAGGATGGAGCCAGGCTCTGCTCAGGGGCACCCAGTGACAGGACAAGGGGCAGTGGGTGTGAGCTGGAGCAGAGGAGGTTCCACATCAATGTGAGAAGGACCTTCTTCCCAGGGAGGGTGCCAGAGCCCTGGCAGGGGCTGCCCAGGGGGCTTGTGGAGTCTCCTTCTCAGGAGATGCTTCAGACCTACCTGGACATGTTCCTGTGCGACTGGATGTAAGTGATCCTGCTGTGGCAGGGGGACTGGACAATCTTCTGAGGTCCCTTCCAAATCCCCAGTGTTCTGTGATTCTGTGTGGCAGGAACCTCTCTTTGGTGTCTTTTCTTAAGCAAGTACAAACAGTTTCCCCAGTATTTTTCTTGAACACTCCTGTTACCAACACTGCTTCAAAATGCCTGTACAAAACAAGCAGAAGTTTATTCCCTAATCCTGCCAATACAGCAATGAAAATAAGGAAAGAAGCCAGACCTGGTTGTTGAGAAGAGGATGGGAAGGAACAGAATGTTTGATGCAAGTGCAGGGTTACTGTCTTCTTTTCTTTTGCTGGGACACACGTCTTGTTCCTCTCCTGACATGAGCTAATTAATTAACACAGCAGGATGGGAAAGCCCAAAGCAACTTGACTGACCAAATTCTCCTAATGACCCAGATTAACAGGTTATCTTCAGAGAGCTCTTCTGCAGCCCTAAACTCACAGTGTTCCTAGTGTCCTGTTATCACCTGTGAATCCCTCCCTCCTTCAAAGAATCTGGATGGGTATCACAGAACATGAGGGATTGGAAGGAACCTTGAACGATCATCCGGTCCAAGCCCCCTGCCACAGTAGGATCCCCTAGATCAAGTTGCACAGGAACACATCCAGACAAGTTTTAAACATCTCCAGATAAGGAGACTCCACAACTCCCCTGGGCAGCCCCTTCCAGGGCTCTGTCACCCTCATAGAGAAGAAATTCTCTCTCATCTTGATGTGGAACCTCCTCTGTTCCTGCTCACATCTGCTAGCCCTTGTCCTATCATTGGAGAGCTTGACTCCATCCTCCTGACACCCACCCTCTCCATATCCATCAATATTCATTGGGTCCCCCCTCAGGCTCCTTTTCTCCAAGCTCAAGAGCCCCGGCTCCCTCAGCCTATCCTCAGCAGGGAGATGCTCCCATCCCTTCATCATCCTTGTAGCCCTGCGCTGGACTCTCTCCAGCAGCTCTGTGTCCTTGTGGCACTGAGGGGCCCAGAACTGGACACAAGGTTCCAGATGTGGTCTCAGTAGGGCAGTGTAGAGGGGGAGGAGAACCCTTCTGAATCTGCTAAGCACCCCCCTTCTGATCCACCCCAGGATGCTGTTGGCCTTCTTAAAGACATGGTCTTCTAGGAAACGAGCAGGATGTGATTCTCACTGTTAATAAAAGTCATGTCCATCAGAATGTGCAGCAAGTGCATTCAGTGCTCTGGGGGAGACTAGGGGGTGGAGGAGAGAGTTTTTCCTCTCTTTGGTCATGACTGCTCTTCAATACCGATGCGTCTGCACTGGCATTGATCAAAACACCCCAATTCTCCCATCCTAACACACATTCTAGTTTGATTTGTAAAGGGCTATCAGCATGAAATACTCCGTGCCAGGCAGGATTCCTGCCTTCCAGTATATTAAATATTGTAAATCAACAACAGTTATGGAACTCCCCTCAGGGCTGGAGGTATTTTACTGTCGAGATCCCGCTCTCAGAAGCATAATCAGCCCTTGGTAAGAACCAGTGTCATCTTCTGCTTCATTCTCCCTCCTAATGTCTGGTTTGTACATCCCCACATAATTACAGAGGCCTTTAAGCACCACTCGGAGGGATGGGGAGGGGGGAACAGAAACACCCACCACAAGAAATGACTCCCAGGTCGCAGAGCTGTGTTTGTACCAAAGACACTGAAGAACACATTAGGGCCACGTCAGCAGGAGCCCCAACCCTGCGTGCGGCGGAGCGGGATCTGCTCGCAGCGAGCGGGACACCGGGTGGGTGATGGAAAAGTCAGGACAACAGACCCCGCTGCGCGGGCACCGGAGCGCTGCCCCGGGAGAGCTGCTCCTGCCTTCTGCCAGCAAGCAAATCCCGCCTGTGATTTAAGCCTCAGCGGCACGTTTACAGCAGTAACTCACCTGCACAAGCCCCGGGTTGAGGGCTCTCTGCTCACCAACACAGCTCTGTAAAGAGCAGGGTTCTTCTGGCTGACACACGGGGAGCGGAATTATTCATTAGGCTATGAATCACAGGAAAAGAGGGGTTGGTGTGGCAGTGGCAGGCTGAGCTTGCAACGACACAGCTGAAGGGCTTCCCCTGCTTGGGCATAAATCCCTCTGGAATCACAGAACGTTAGGGACTGGAAGGGATCTCGACAGATGTTCCAGTCCAGTCCCCCTGCCACAGCAGGATCCCCTAGATCCAGTCACACAGGAGTTTCCCTGGCACTGGTTTATACACGTGTCTCACACACTGCCTTTCAAAACAAGAATGCTACCAGCAGCCAGACCGATCCATCCTTAAAACTGAGACTGAATTATCACCTTCCATTGCTGCGGCCACCGCAATATTTACTCACAGCCTGCAGCTCCATTAAAAGCAGCTCTCACCTGGATTTCTACTCTCCACCCCTGGAGCGAGATGTTTGTGTAGAGTTGACTCAAGCAATTACAGAAGTGGAGAACTTCATCAAGAGCAGCTCCCCTTTGGTGGCAGATGAGTCATATGGAGATGCTAACCTGCTCCCCGGTGCTGACGCAGCAAACACACCAGCACCAATAATTCCTCCTGCCTGGAAGCGGCGAGGACCTCGGTGCCATTCTCTGGGTGGAGGGGTGTATTTATTATTCCTGTATGGAATGTATTCTGATTGATGGATGTAGACTGAGAGGAGGAAAATCAATAGTGGTGTCTTGCATTTAGCCTGTTGAGCGAAATGGATTTCACTCCGAGCAGGGACAGGAAAGTCAGAGAACCTGGGGTCTTGTAGTGCTTTGAATAACGGTAACGGGGGATGACGAGTTTCACCCGCTGAAGTTAACCAGTTAGCTGGAGGATGTCACCAGCCACAGGCATGGGATGGGCAAACAGACCAAAGCAACTTCCCTTCTGCAAATAACCTTTCCTCATTCCTCTTTTACTCCCTCGTTTTATAACAAGACCTGCAGGCAGCACAAGGTTACTCGCAGGATGCTGTAAGGAAAAGCAAAACATGCTCCACTTCCTAGTCCTTGTCCATAACATCACCTTTTCCTTGTAAAGAATGAGATAATGAAAACTCATGAGGTTGATGAGGTTCCCCTTGCAAATTCAGGAGAGTGAAAATTTGCCCGTTTCTGTGTAGCAGAATTTTTCAGCTGAGGCTCTGGTCAACAGTCACGCTGTTTCTTCCAGGGGAGAGGAGAGGCTGAGCAAGGGTGTTCAGCCTGGAGCTAAGGCTCTGGTCAACAGTCACTCTGCTTCTTCCAGGGGAGAGGAGAGGCAGGGGGAGCTTAGGAGAGGGAGTTTAGACTAGAGATGAGAAGACTCACAGCAGGGACTCTCTCCTTCTCTACAGCTCCCTGAAGGGAGGTTGTAGTCAAGTGGAGGTCAGGCTCTTCTCCCAGGCAACCAGCGCCAGGATGAGAGGGCAGAGCCTGAAGCTGCACCAGGGGAGGGTTAGGTTGGATGTTAGGAAGCCCTTCCTCAGGAAAAGAGTGATTAGATCCCGGACTGCACTGCCTCAGGGCAGTGGTGGAGACCCCAACCCTGGAGGTGCTGAAGACCAGCCTGGCTGTGGTCCCGAGTGCCCTGGTGTGGCTGATGGGGTGATGTTAGGTGCTGGGCTGGCTGAGCTCAGAGGGCTTTTCCAGCCTCAGTCATTCCATAAGTCTGTAACACTAGTGCAGCTTGTCTCTTGGAGAACTACTGCTGTGCTCCTTGGAAGGCTCAGAAGATGAGTAGAAAAATGACAAGGGGAAGCCTTGCCTAAACCTAGGCCAGGCAGTAGAAGTCCCCAGGGGGAACATCATGGTTATTAAGTCGCTCCTCTTGCTCAGTAAAGGTTAGCAAAGCATTTCAGTGAATTTCCTCTTGGGTCAAATACAGCTGGAAAGGGACCGGACGTGATACCACCTGACAGGGCTGGATCTTTAGCTGGAAGCTACAGTGCTATTTTGGACTAGCACGTTCTGGACCTTGGTTTACAATAATAAACCAACATCTCTCGGCTTAGTTGGCCAAACAAACTCCGAAGCAGTTTTATTCCTGGAGTCCAACAGGAATTTTATGTTCAATGTCCCGTTGCTACCGGAGAATCTAGAGCAGGTCGGCAGCACCAACCGTTAAATCCCGATGGCTGCAACTGTGGGGTCCTGCAGGAAATTGCTCCTGCTCAAGGCTGACAAGAGCCAAACCCTCTAGTTCTTTCAGCCTTATGAAAGTGCATTCCTGCGAGAGGCTCGCTGTGTTCCTCTCGCAGAAAACAAACCCACTGCGTTTACCGAGAGCCGCGTTCCACGGGCGATCTATCGTCTCATTAGGATGATTTTCCTCCTGTATTGTTGGGTCTCTCACAAACAACATTTTCAATACTCTGCTCTTCAAATCTCATCACCATCCCAAAGTAGGTCACCTGGAATGATGGTAGGGTACACAAACAAACAGATCAGACCCAACTTCTCCCTTCCTAAAGCACTTGATATTTAAAGGCATTTTCCCCGCAAAGGGAAGCTTCAAGACAAAGAGCAGATAGTTCAGATGGCCCTGTACCGATAGCTGGTTCCTCAAATCAGCCTCAGGTTGATAACAAGTGACAGTCACTGCCAGTCAAGCACTGTTGGATGGGTTTTGCAACACCAAACATCTCCTTTCTAGCAGAGCAGGGCACAGACTTGCACCTCAGGGGGCTGAGGAACCAAGGCTGGAGCAGCTCTGTCACAGGAGCCATCCTTGCACCCCAGGACAGGTCAGGGCTGAGGTCACTCCTGTCGGGGCGGCAGGCAGCAAGACCCATTGTTCACCACATCTGAGCTGACACTTGGTAAAGCCCTAACAAAGACAAGGGAGTTTGTGACTGCTTTGCCACGAGGGCCAAGAGCCACGTCATTCCAATCACTCATACTCCAGCTGCAGCTTACCTTGTGGTGGTTACTGCGTGTTAGCTAAGACGTGGGAAAACAAGCGCTCAGTGCCCGGCGAAGACAGGGCAGCTGAGGGTGGGTGAGATGATGGGGCTGCGACGCTGGCCGTGGTCAGTTCAGCTTGTGAACAAGCAGAGGAACCAGCCGAACGCTTCAAGAGACACAGAAAGCTCTGCTAATGTGGAAACAGTGATCCAGCTGTGAAAACACAGCTGGTGCCTCGTGAAAAAGGGGTTGGTACCGCTTGGGTGCTCTGCTTCCTGAAACACACCGCACACACGACTTGAAGTGGTATCACAGAACTGGAAGGGACCTCGAAAGATCAGCCAGTCCAACCCTCCTGCCCCAGCAGGATCCCCTAGATCCAGTCACAAAGGAACATGCCCAGGTGGGTTTTAAACGTCTCCAGAGAAGGAGACTCCACAACCCCCCTGGGCAGCCCCTTCCAGGGCTCTGTCACCCTCACCATCAAGAACTTCCTTCTCACATTGATGTGGAACTTCCTGTGTTCCAGCTCACACCTGTTACCTCTCGTCCTATCATTAGATGACACTGAGCAAAGCCTGGCTCCATCCTTCTGACACCCACCCTTCACATGTTGATCAACATGAATGGGGTCACCCCTCAGTGTCCTCTTCTCCAAGCTCTAGAGACCCAGCTCCCTCAGCCTTTCCTCAGCAGGGAGGTGTTTCTACTCCCTCCATCATCCCTGTGGCTCTGCGCTGGACTCTCTCCAGCAGCTCTGTGTCCTTCTGGAACCGAGTTGCCCAGAACTGGACACAACATTCCAGATGCAGTCTCACCAGAGCAGAGTAGAGGAGGAAGAGGACCTCTCTCCCCCACAGTATTTATTTTATCTATCTCGCTCTTGCTGCTCAGGCAAACCTTCAGCGAGGGAGGGACAGGAAGGAAAAGATAAAGGAAGAAAACAAGGCGAAGCAAAGCAAACAACAAAATACTGACCCGTCCAGGACAACAGAAACAAAAATGCTAAATATGAAGGGAGATACTGATGGAATCATCAACACATCCAGAGTTCAAGTTTAGAACCAGATGCACAGAGCTCGAGTGAAAAAACAAACCAGTTCCAGTTGTCTCCACCTGTTGCAAACCGCTGCAAAACTCAAAGCACTGTCTTTGCACCCTCCACCTCCTGCTGAGTTCAGTAGTTGAAAAAGTCTCATTACTGCAGCGGATGAGGCAGGATGACGACTCCGGGCACGACACGGCGGAGCGCCACATCGCACCCTGTCACAGACATCACAGGATGCGCCAGGGCTTTCTTCGGCGAGGAGAAATAATGAGCTGTCCTGGGCCCACAGTGTCTTTCGTGGCCTCCTAGATGTTTGCATTGATTTGATTTTTCTCCTTTTCATTTAAAACACCCCCAAACCTGCATCAACCGAGTCATGAAAAATAAATCCCTATCAGCATAAAGCCTGATAGAGATCAAAACACCCAGCCTGCTGATGGAGCGCGGTGGCGGCAATCATCTGTTTGCTCAGCGTCCCGTCCCGCTACGGTGGGATGCGCTCAGACTCCTTGCACGGCTCCCTCCTCGTTAACATCCTGCCCAGTCTGCCGCGGGCCCTGACGTAGGCTCTGGTAATACTTTTGGCACATGTTTCCTAAGGAAAGGCCTGGCCACACTCGTGTGCAGCGGATGTCCACTGCGTTAACGCTGGAGATGCACAGGGACCACCTCCTGCTGGGCCCCAGCCTCCGCGCTCACGTGAGCTGCCACTATCACTTAGCAGCAACCAGCAAAGCTCAGACGAGACACTGCAGAGCTCCCCTCTAAGAGGGTGATGGATTCCAGTAGAATCATGGAATCATTCTGGTTGGAAAAGACCCCTGAGACCATCAAGTCCAACCAGCAACCTTGCACTACAAGGTCACCCCTAAACCACATCTTCAACACTACATCTAAGCGACTTTTAAACTCATCCAGGGATGGGGACTCAACCACCAACACGAGCAGCCCAATCCACTGCCTGTCCACTGTTTCCAGGATGAAATTCTTCCTGATGTCCAGTCTGAATCTCCCTTGTTGGATCTTGAAGCCCTTCCCTCTGGTTCTGTCACTAATGACGCATGAGAAGAGCCCAGCACCAACATCTCTGCAGTGTCCTTTCACATTATTGTAGAGAGCGATGAGGTTTCTCCTCAGTCTCCTCTTCCTCCAGCCAAACAACTCTCTCCATCTCTCCCCATCAGATTGATTCTCCAGGCTCTTCACCAGCTTCGTTGCTGCCTCTGCTCTCGCTCCAGCACCTCAATGTCTCCCTTGTACTGAGGTACCCCAGACTGGACCCAGTAGTCAAGGTGCAGCCTCCCCAGTGCTGAGTCCAGGGGGACAATCATGTCCCTACTCCTGCTGGACTCACAGTTTCTAATCCAGGCCAGGATGGCTGTGCACACACTCCAGGTGTGAACATGGAGCACCTACACCAACGCACCACACGCCACGGTGAACTCACTATTGTCCCCTGGAACCTTAAAGGAAGGACAAAACACCTCGTGGTAAAGGCAAGCTCTGCCAGTCCCAGCAGCACCTGTCTCACACACAGAGGCCAGGGCTGCATTTGCTTAAGGCTCTTTCTCCCCGTTTTACATCCAGAAGTAGCACAGGTATTGTCTTAGCACAAAACTGGAGCAAGACCTTCAGGGGTGATAAGAGAAAGTGAGTTCCCAGATGCATGAGATGCATCTGGTGAAGCTCTAATCCTTAATAAACAGGACAAGCAAGGATTAGCAGCCAAACAGTCCTCTTTGGCCACTTCAACACGGGTAAATTCAACAGCACCGAGAAGCAGTTGCAGGCAGCAGACTCTAATTGTCTCTGCAGCTCAGTTATCAGACAGGTCCTTGGCAGAGGGCTGCTGCAGGCTTGCCAGCACTGTCCCCAGATCCACAGGGGCAAAACACAGCCCAGAGACAAATCTCATTACACCATTTGGATGTGGACACCTCCTTCTGGAGAGCAAGAGATGCATGATGCAGCCATGGGCTGCCCATGTCCCTAGCACCAGGCACATTTATTCTAGGATGATTTTCAAGGTCCTAGAGCAGCATCCAGAGGGTGGAGTTCCCACTGATGTTGGGACTGGGATTTCAAGAACTTATGTTCACCAGCAGTGAACATTTCCCTTCACGACTCCCAGATGAGGAGAAGCTGGAGTTTTACTGTGTGACTACATCTCCTGTCATCTCCTGGACCAGAAGATGCAGCAAGCCACAGACAGAAGTTACAGAAAGTTGACAAGGAGCCACCTAGACTTCATTTTCTAGAGGTAAACAAGAGGAGTGAAGAACAGGCAGTGGAGTATGCTCCAGTGTTTCGTATTCTTCCAAGCAGATTTGATGTAGCACCAGTACTAACCACAGCTGAAGGACAGGCCTTCTCCCAGTTGTTCCTTCCTGCACTCCCTCATCCTCCTTTGCTCACCTCGCCCTTCCCGCAGTGGGTGAGTTTGAATCACAACTTTATTTTGACAGAGCCAGGGCAGGGCTATAATCTGACACAAAACCTTCTTAGAAAAACAAGCAGGATGGGCATTTCCTCCTAGGACCATCCATCTCAAGATTGCAGGGTGCTGAGGGCTGCTGGTTTTGGTTTGTTTTCCCTACAGCCGCGCTTCATATAATCCCCTGTTTGGCAACACCCCTGTGAACTGCTGACCTTTCTCAAAACAGCTGTAGATTATCCCCCAAAGTGATGCTGTTTCCAATAAAGACAGTTTTTCCGCTGTATCTATAATTTAGAGAAGAACTAAGAGGATGCAGGCAGGAAGGAAGGTATGGGGAGGTCCAGAAGCAAACATGAGAGAACCAGGAGCAGAGAGCCTCTGTATAAATTCCAACCTAAACACCTTCTCATATTCAGATGGAACCTCCTCTGTTCCAGCTCACACCCACTGCCCCTTGTCCTATCACTAGATGCACCTGAGCAGAGCGAGGCTCCATCCTCCTGACACCCACCCTTCCCATATTTATCCACAGTAATGGGGTCACCCTTCAGCCTCCCTTTCTCCAAGCTCAAGAGACCCGGCTCCCTCAGCCTTTCCTCACCACGAAGATGCTCACCTCCATCTTTCAGTACACTTCCAACACACCTAAGTCTCCTTCGTGATTCTAATCAGCCCCAAAACACACAACAACAGCTGCAGGAGTGCTGAATCCCACTCACAACCCACCAAGCATTTTATCCTAACATGAAGTAAAAGGAGTCACAGAACATGAAGGGTTGGAAAGGACCTCACAAGATCATTTAGTCCAATCCCTCTGTCACAAAAGAAGAGGCACCCAGATTTCCTGCCTGGGCTGGAAGCTTTCAAGACAATTTCCAACTGTATTTTAATGCTAAGAAGCCACTAATAGAGATCTCTCTATCTGCACATTAATACTGAGCCTCTGGTTTGTAGACATAACCTTCTAATATGATGTTTAAAGCTATAAAAGTGCCTTTTCCTTGCTGCCTGTATTTGGACATTTTCTTTCTGAACTGCAGGCATTAAAATTCAGTAACACTGCAGTGGGTCTGCCCAAGATTTTAGGGACCCAGGGACAAGGATTTCTCTGTGCACACCCTTTAGTAGTGTGCACCCCCTTGAGCAAGGCTGAGAAAGATATTAGGTGCAGGAGGTGGCCACAGAACAGATATCAGGTGCAGAAGGTGACCGTAAGACAGATATCAGGTGCAGGAGGTGGCCACAGAACAGATATCAGGTGCAGGAGGTGGTCACAATCACAGATATCAGGTGCAGGAGGTGACCGTAGGACAGATATCAGGTGCAGGAGGTGGCCACAGAACAGATATCAGGTACAGGAGGTGGTCACAATCACAGATATCAGGTGCAGGAGGTGGCTGTAGAACAGATATCAGGTGCAGGAGGTGGCCACAATCACATATCAGGTGCTGTATGACTGAGGCTGAGAGAACCAGGTACTGCAGGGTCATGGTCACACGTGGCTTCTTGCCCACCCCACTACTCCAATGACCAGCAGTTCAATAGCCTTAAGCTGGCCCTCAAACAGCCCCATGAACACCCCAGGTAAAACCTGTGGCTGACACTAGCCTCCTCCCTGTTGCCAGACAGCCTCTGTGCCAGGAGATTAGATGAGCCCCACAGCGGGAGTGGGATCCACCCGGGGCTGGTTCACTCTCGTATGTCTCCGAGGAAAGGACTGAAGGGCGGCCGGAGCAAAGACCCCACTGATCAGCCGGCTGTTCTCTGGGTGACCACACACAACGTCCCATCAATCCATCTCCTACAGCATGAGAACATCACCTGAGGAGACTCTGGGGTCACAAGCAAGGCTGAGATGTCTCGGCAACACCAGAGGCGCAGCCGCCCGCCAGCGAGAAGAGGATGATGAGTAGCAGCAATTGGCTTATGGAAGAGCAGGGGACAACGGACCGAGCAGCCCGAGCGCAGCGACGTCGCGCTTCTCCCCAGACACCGAGCCCTGATCTCCGCTGACGAGATAATAGCCCCGAGGCAGTGTTCTAGCAAGAGGAGTAAACTCACCGCCAGCATCACAGCTCTGCTGTGTCTGCCAGGCTCTGCGCCTGCTCCAGTCCGCTGCTCGGAGATGCTCCAGTAGAGCACTGGGAGGGCTGCTGCGGCGAAGGCTGCGTGAAGCGCGGGTTCATCGCCTCCTGTGGAAGGAGCAGAACTCGTTAGCGAGCCGCTCGCAGCCTTTGAACCTCGGAGGTTACGATCGGAACGAGACTTCAGCCTGTCACTGGAGTTCACTGAAGTGCAGATGCTGAAATTATGGGGCTAATTCCCTTCCTTAAAGGAAGCCAAAACACCCTGGTGGCACCTGGTGAACATTAAAGGCAGCTTTGGTTTCAAAGTCAGAAGCCCTTGGGAAAAACAGAGGTCACGTTTGTCAGGTCACTCTTTGCTCTCCAAATATTGCTCTGCTCTCTTGATGTTTTCATTAACACTATCAAGCCTGACAAATATTTTTCTTCTTCCTTGTTTTTGCTCCCCCTCCTCTTCCCTCACCCTCCCCTGCAGTTCTTCTGCCGTCTGGACCAGCCTGTCCCACTGTCTCCATGTGCAAACCTGATCAAGAGAGTGAGCCCATCTGCAGCAAAACAGATCATAGAGTCACAGAGTCATCCTGGCTGGAAAGGACCTCTGGGACCACCAAGCCCAGCCCTCATCCCAACAGCTCCCTCACCCCCAGACCATGGCCTCAAGTGCTCAAGCTACTCGGTTTTTAAACACCTCCAGGGACAGTGACTCCACCACCTCCCTGGGCAGCCTGTTCCAGTGCCCAACCACTCTCAAAAAAGAACTTCTTCCTAAGTTCCAGTCCAAACCTCCCCTGAAGCAACTGGAGGCCATTTGCTCTCATCCCATCATTAGGAATTTGGGAGAAGAGACCAGCATCAGCCTCACTACAACCTCCTTGTGGGTAACTGTAGAGAGCAAGAAGGTCTCCTCTCTGCATCCTCTCCTCTACAGTAAATAACCCCAGTACCCTCAGCCACTCTCCACAGGGCCTGTTTTCCAGACATCTCCTCAACCTTCCTGCCCTTCTCTGACTCAGCTCCAGCCCCTCAATGTCCTTCTGATCCTGTGGCAATGACAGAATCACGGAATGTTAGGGGCTGGAAAGGGCCTTGAAACATCATCTAGTCCAACCCCCCTGCCAGAGTAGGATCCTCTTGGACAGGTCACACAGGATCACATCCAGGCAAGGATTGAAGGTGTCCAGAGCAGGAGACCCCACAACTTCACTGGGCAGCCTGTACCAGGGCTCTGTCTCCCTTCTTCATGGAATCTCCTACGCTCCAGCTTGCACCCATAGCCCCTTGTAACATGGTGTGATGTGAGCCCTCCATGCCCATGGCACAGGGTCCCTCCTGTGCTGCAGGTCAGCACCCGCGCAACATTATCCAGCCGCATGGAAAGTGGATCCTACACCTTTTCAAGAAGAGTCACCACTACCCACTTTGGGTAGGTTCAGCTGGGTAGAGTCAGGGTGGTTTGATACTGGCTGCACCTCTCAAGGAAAGAAGACAAGGAGAAGCACTGGTGCTTTCAAAAAAACCAGCCCCAGTGCTAAAATGAAAGCAGCAGCTTTGCCAGAACTTTGCACCACGGCACAGCACCAGTCTGTGTTTGAAGAGATCCCCCATTCTTGAGTCATGACTGATCTAGCCAGCTTTCCCCTTGGGCTGGATGCAGCCTGGTGTTTCTCCTTCCTCGCTCTACTGTGCCTGTGGCTGGCACTGGTTGATACTGGCTGATCGTGGCACTAGGTGGGCGTTTTGGTACAGAACCACAGAACATCAGGGATTGGAAGGGACCTCGAAAGATCAGCCAGTCCAACCCCCCTGCCAAGTCGCACAGGAAAGTGTCCAGGTGAGTTTTAAATGTCTCCAGAGAAGGAGACTCCACAGGTCTGCTGGGCAGCTCCTTCCAGGGCTCTGTCATCCTCACCAGAAGAAGTTCCGTCTCAGATTGATATGGAACCTCCTCTGTCCCAGCTCACATCCATTAACCTTTGTCCTGTCACTGGGTGCCCCTGAGCAGAGCCTGGCTCCATCCTCCTGACACCCACCCTTCACATATTTATCAACATCCATGGGGTCACCCCTCAGTCTCCTTTTCTCCCAGCTCCAGAGCCCCAGCTCCCTCAGCCTTTCCTCATCAGAGAGATGCTCCCCTCCATCCATCATCTCTGTGCTGGCCTCTCTGCAGCAGCTCTGTGTCCTTTGGGAACCAAGGGGCCCAGAACTGGACAGAGATGTGCAACTTCATCCAAATCCATTCTCTTCACCCTTCTATCCCTCTGCACTGCCCCAGAGCATCTGTGAGAGGAAAGGCTGAGTGTTGGTGGCTGGAGCTGTATGTTTTGCATCCCAGACAGCCCTGTCTTTTAGGAGCAGACCTGTTGGGCACAGACACATGCCAGGCGCCCGCGGCTGCCCCATGGCAATATGACAGCCATCTGATGTCACCGTGACCTCCCACACCTGCTCCGACGGGCAGAGAGCTGAGGGCTTTCCCTGATTGATGTGTGCAAGCGCTCCATGGGGCTGCGTGGGTGAAGGATGTGGGCTGGCCCCACAGCGCTCCGACCTGAGCTTCCCCCTGACATTGCACAAGGAGAAGACAGACCGAGGCTCGTACCTGCCCACCCACACACCCCAACCGCCAGTTATAAAAAGAAATGACCTTAAAAACCAGGACACGAGCAAAGAGAGGGGAATGTCTCTCCCTCTTCCTTTCTCTTCCCTTCCTCACCAACCCCGCAAACAAGCCAGGCATAAAAACACCGCCGTGGGAGCAGAGGGCTGCCCTTACCTCTCGTGGAGCTCTGCTGACTCAAATCTGAAGTTAAACACTCCAGTGAGGCTGCCCTATTGCCTTCCCTGTATTTGCCACTGTGCTTCCATTGCCATCTTGCCAGCAACAAAGATGATGGAGTGGAGCATCTCCCTGATGAGGAAAGGATGAGGGAGATGGGGCTCTTGAGCTGGGAAAAAAGGAGATTGAGGGGTGACCCCATGAATGTTGATCAATATGTGAAGGATGGGTGTCAGGAGGATGGAGCCAGGCTCTGCTCAGGGGCTTCTAATGACAGGACAAGGTACAGTGGGTGTAAGCTGGAGCAGAGGAGGTTCCACGTCAATGTGAGAAGGACCTTCTTCCCAGTGAGGTGCCAGAGCCCTGGCAGGGGCTGCCCAGGACAGGTTGTGGAGTCTCTTTGTCCTGAGACACTTAAAACCCTCCTGCCCATGTTCCTGTGTGACTGGATCTAGGGGATCCTACTGCACCAGGGGGATTAGACTGGATGATCTTTCAAGGTCCCTCCCAATCTCTAATGTTCTGTGGTTCCATGATTTCTGGAGGATGTTTCTCTGCTCACACTTGTTTGAAGAACACCTATGAGACACTTAGATAAACTAACCAAAAGTCAGGGCTAGGAATGCTTCATCCAGCTCCTGAAGTACCAGGAGGAAAAAATACCTTGTGTAAACGTTAAGGGAGCTCCAGGAGTCCTTTCCCATTGCAAGCATTTTCTGGCCATGGTGTTATTCCACCTGCTCCAAGCAGTCTAGCAACTGTGATTATTCATCACATTAGTACCAAAGAAAGGGGGGGAAGAGCAAGCCAGGAGTAACGCTTACGTGCACATCTCCAGCTCCACTCAGCATCACAGTTACCTGCCCGAGTCTCCTTTGAGCTCAGGAACAGCACTGAGAAAGGCAGGTGGGTGCAACATCCTCACCCCAATCTAATCACTAAACAAACCAGCTCCCAGTTTTTCCCAAATCTTGAGACTGCTAAGAGGGCCCTGAATTTTTTCAGAGAAATGCACTTGATCTCATTTGAGCCGGTGGAACAGAAAAAGGAGGGGCACTTCAGAGGAGAGGTGTTGCTGGTCCAGAGATAAGACCTGAACACGGACACTTAGAATCACAGAACGTTCTGGGCTGAAAGGGACTTCTAGAGGTCCAACCTCCCTGCACAGGGACAACCCTACTTGGGCCAAGTCTCTCAGAGCCTCATCAAGCCTGACCTTAAATGACTTTAGGAATGGGGCCCCACCTGGGCAGCCCATTCCAGCCATCAAACACCCTCACATTGAAGAGCTTCTTTCTAATACCCAGCCCAAACCTATCTTTCCCTGGTTTGAACCCACTGCTCCTTGACCTGTCAGTACAATCCCACTTGAAAAGACCTTCCCCTGCCTTCCCCTCGGGCACAGGAAGGTAAAAAAGAAGGTCCCCTTGGAGCCTGCTTTTCTCCAGGCTGAAGAGCCCCAACTCTCTCAGCCTGTCCTCACACGAGAGGACTCCCCTGATGAGTAGCTCCTCTTGTGCTGGAGAGGCACCTTCAGCATCAGAGGCAGCAACAACAGCAATCGAGATGCAGCAGCAAGAATAAGCAACAGAACTCTTCTTATCTGGATTTTTTAGTATCAGTTATGCATGAGACACTCTGCTCTTTAGATGTGGATGACACCCACAACCTGGCCTCTTCCAACTTGGTGTGCAAAACACGAGGCAACTTCAAAACCAGCAAGCAGGTGCTGACTTCCTTTTCAAATATGTTCTGTGTGCTGATGGTTCCCTGCACTAAACAATCCTGCTGAAATACATTAATCTGAGAAGACTCAAATCCTACAAGCTGTGCTACACCCCAAAGAATTCCGAATCCTTACAGGCTGCCTTCAAGCAAAACCTTCAGAGACACTACAACATCCCAATTATAGAACAGACATTATTATAATTATGGAATCATTCAGCTTGGAAAAGAGGAAGGTCTTCCTGACATCCAACCTAACCCTCCCCTGGTGCAGCTTCAGGCTCTGCCCTCTCATCTTGGCACTGGTTGCCTGATAGAAGAGCCCGACCTCCACCTGACTGCAACCTCCCTTCAGGGAGCTGGAGAGAGTGAGAAGTCCCCACTCCGAGTCTCCTCTTCTCCAGGCTAAACACCTCCAGATCTCACAACCTCTCCTCATCAGCCTTTCCCTCCAGTGCCTTCCCCAGCCTTATTGCTCCTTTGGACCCACTCCAGCCCCTCCATCTCTTTCTTGAAGTGAGGGGCCCACGACTACCCCCAGTACTCCCCAGTGGCCAGCACAGGGGGAGAATGATGCCCCTAGTCCTGCTGGCCATGCTATTGCTGATCCAAGCCAGGATGCCACTGACCTTTTATGCCACCTGGACACCCTGCTGGCTCCTGTTCAGCTGGTTGTCACCCAGTGCTGCCAGGTCCCTCTCTGCCCAGCTGCTCTCCAGCCCCTCATCCCCAGTCTGTATCTGCAGGGGGGTCTTGTGGCCAAAGTGCAGGGCCCTGCACTTGGCCCTGTTCAACCCCATCCCAGCCCACTGACCCAGCCTACCTCATCCAACACTTAGCACTGCTCCAAATCCTGCCTTTCCAGTAGCACAACTGGGGGTCTTCTGCTGGAACTGTCCTGCCTCCTGTGAGCCTGAGCAACACAAATGCACAACCACGAGAACCTCCGTTCGTGCCAGAAGGGTCAGTCTCCTCCGGTCCCTGCAAGTACCATTAGAGGGCACATTTGGAAAAAGGAGATGAAGAACTATGTGAAAATATAAGATACTGGCCTGTCTTTTCCTGGCAGGGTAAAAATAGAACCACAGAATCATTAAGGTTGGAAAAGACCTCGAGGATCAAGTCCAGCTCTAAACCGACCGCCACCGTGCCCAGCACACGCCACCGCCTGCTGTGGCAGCTTCCCTTCCCAGCCAGAGCACGCTGGCACTGCTTTCACCGTGAGAAGACACCAGTAACTCCATGACCACGGCTCCAAAAGCAGCGTTCTCTAACTCACTTGTCTTTGCTGGGCACCCATTCTGCCCCTTGAAAAGCAGCACCTCTGCCCATCAGCATCACCCGATCCATTCGACGCAGCCTTAAGACGCAGCACAGGCAGCAAAAACCCATCTGCACCTTCCAGGAGGAGGAAAGCCCGCAGTGATCACTTAGCAGCAGATGACAGCAGTACAAGTGCCACAGTCACTTTCTATTGCCCACGTCCTCTTCAGCTCGAACACCTGGCACTGCCAGAGTCCCTTCAGCAGGGCTGAGACTTTCCTGCCAGCCACAGCTGCCAGAAGCTTGAGCCCAGCGGTTCAGCTCAGCTGGATGGGTTCAAACAGGACTGTGACCACCTCAAGCAGCTTCAGCTACAGATCTAGTCACCCCAGAGGCACCTCTGCAAGTGGCAAAGTTGTGCCTCCCTGTACAATTGTGGCCACCTGGCTGGAGCAAAGCAAGGAGCAGCATCCCCTACCCTCTCGAAAGAGGTCTGCGAGCTGCAGACTGAGCTCCACAGCAGGGTCTTTGCACCACTTTACCTCTCACAGTGACTTTTCCTTGTATTTTACAATGAAAGTCTCTCAGGTCAAGCAGCAGCCAAACTGAGGACATAAACACACTCTTAAACCAAACACACAGTCAGATTCCAGCTCCCCTTGCTGCTTGTGTCTCCACACTCTGTCAACACAGAAACAATCTCATCTGCCGTGTAAACAAACACGTGAAGGCACCAACTAAAGCAGGAACTCCGTGGAGCTGGCAGAGTATCATCTTAGGAATCTATTTAGTCTATTTTCTAAGTGCTTCCTTTTCAAACTGAGTGTAATTCACCTGAAAAATTGAAGCTGAGGGTATCCTGAATGCACAACAGGAAAGCTGCTCAGTCATGACTACGCTACTTCTCTGGTATCAGCCCTGGTGGCCAGCAGGATGGCAGGGGGATTGGACTGGATGATCTTTCGAGGTCCCTTACAATCCCTAATGACTCGATCTAGGGAACCCTGCTGTGGCAGGGGGACTGGACTGGATGATCTTTCAACCTTCCTTCCAATCCTTAATGTTCTGTGATGACCAGAAGCCAGTAATGGGCTCTGGTAGCCAAGAAGGCAAATAGCATCCTGGGGTGGGTCAGAAGAGGTGATTAGTAGATGGAGAGAGGTTCTCCTCCCCCTCTACTCTGCCCTGGTGAGACCACATCTGGAATCTTGTGATCAGTTGTGGGCCCCTCAGTTCCAGAAGGACACAGAGCTGCTGGAGAGAGTCCAGCACAGAGCCAGAGATGATGGAAGGAGGGGAGCATCTCCTTGATGAGGAAAGGCTGAGGGGGCTGGGGCTCTGGAGCTGGAAAAAAAGGAGACTGAGGGGTGACCTCATTAATGTTTATAAAAAAAGTGAAGGGTAGATGTCAGGAGGATGGAGCCAGGCTCTGCTCAGAGGCACCCAATGACAGGACAAGGGACAGTGGGTATGAGCTGGAACAGAGGAGGTTCCACATCAGTGTGAGAAGGACCCTCTTCCCAGTGCGGGTGACAGAGCCCTGGAAGGGGCTGCCCAGGGGAGTGATGGAGTCTCCTTCTCTGGAGAGAACACTTGGCCATGTTCCTGTGTGACTGGATCTAGGGGATCCTGCTGTGTTGGGGGGATTGGACTGGATGATCTTTCAAGGTCCCTTCTAATCCCTGATGCTCTGTGACTCTGAGCTAAAGCACCTCACTAACTTGAAGCAATCACAGAAACCTGCTGACAGCGGACACAGCACCACTAAACAAGATCCTATTGAAACACCAGTAGCATCACACAAGACCCCATTGAAAACCCAGCAGGTAGAAACACATGTCAAAGAGAAAACCTCTCCCGTTCGGCTCAGCGACAGCTGTGAGGAGTTACAGTCAGACCACAAGGCAACCCTTGTCATCAGCCCTCACGGCAACTCAGCAGCCTCCACGTCGCTCCGTTTACTGTCCTTGAGACATTTATGGCAAAAAACAAGCCCCGCGAGGCCCCTCGATGCCAAAACACCCAGGTGCAGGCGTGTCTGGGGGTATTTATCTGTTTCCTCTCAACGTTCCCACCCTGTGGCTGCTCATCTCGACCGCCCTCTCCTCTCCACATTAATCTCTGTTCATTCTTCTGCGCTGGCAGCGAGCCAGGGAAGAACCCTCACATGCCCCTGTTTGTGGTCCCCTGGACCACTCCTAGCAGCTTTGACTCAACACATTTCAGGAAAGTCAGTGCTGAGAAGAAATGGGCAGCTCCTGGAAGGAAATGAGCTGTGGTCTGGATGGGGGGGGGGAAGGGAAATTGCTTTGGAAGTCTAGACCGAGCCCTTCCTTTTCCATCCCTCCTCCTGTTTCCCCCTTGAATATATTTAAGACAAAACAAAAGGAAGGTGGAGAATTGAAGGAATCATTGGGCACAGTTTCCATCACCGCATGTAATGAAAACACCACTGGACGTGGATTACAAACACCAGCAAAGCACTGGCCAGAGGAAAGGGAAGAGGGAGAGCCACAGGACTACCAAAGTGCCTCAGAGAGGGGGATGCTGGCAGCATCGGTGATCCTGCTGCGGCAGGGGGATGGGACTGGATGATCTTTCAAGGTCCCTTCCAGCCCGGAGAAGAGGAGACTCAGGGAGGACCTTCTCTCTCTCCACAACTCTCTGAAGGGAGGTTGTAGTCAGGTGGGGGTCAGGCTCATCTCCCAGGCAACCAGGGCCAGGATGAGAAGACAGGGCCTGAAGCTGCCAGGGGAGGGTTAGGGTGGATGTTAGGAAGCCCCTCCTCATGGAAAGGGGGATCAGTCCTGGAATGGACTCAGTGGTGGGGTCCCCATCCCTGGAGGTGTCGAAGGCCAACCTGGCTGTAGCCCTGAGTGCCACCGCGGTGATGTTAGGTGCTGGGCTGGCTTTGCTCAGAGAGCTTCTCCAGCCTCAGTCATTCTGTGAGGGAGCAACAAAAAGGGGCAGAGTGTGAAGCCAACCCCTCAGAAACCGATTATCTGTGCCCACCTTGGGAACTGCACATGCTCTGAGCACTCAGATCGATTCCTCTGAGCAATTCCTGCTGAAGAAAGAGAGTCCCTGAAGCTCGTGTGACCTTCTCCCCTCAGCCCATACAGGAAAACAAAGCAGAGCTCCATCAGGACAGTGTCAGGGCTGTGAGATCACCCATGGCTGTTCCTCCAGGGGAAAACCCAGGCAGAGCCCTTGGCCAGGCTCCTGGCAGAGATTCAATACCCAGTCCTGCTCTGGCAGGGGGACTGGACTAGATGATCTTTCAAGGCCCCTTCTGATCCCTGAAGTGCTGTGATCTCCATGACAGGCTCTCAGCACCTAGAGCCTCAGAACCACCCTGGAGCCCTACTGGCACTTGTCTCCACATGGAGCAGGGGAGAGGAAAGGGAAGGAGCGACTGGACAATGAATCCATCAAGAGTTCACAGGGAGGAGTGCTGAAGTCACACCACTCCTATCCTGAGGTTATACTGGGACCACAGTGTCTGCCAGAGCTTCAGGAGAGGTTCACTGGCTGCCTCTACTTTCCAGTCAAGATCAAAAAGAGGGAAAGAGAAGAGAGTTTGGTTTGATTTTGTTTCTGACCAAGAGCAGGAAACAAATTCTATTCCTGAAGGAAAACTGTCAGGAGTGAGAATGAATGTGAGAATTGTGGGTCTGAGTCATCCTCTCAGGTCCCTAAATCCCACAGCATGTGGGGTTTGGGTAATGTTTTCGCCTCGGAAACTGATTTTCTTGAAATAATTTGTATTTATTTTACAAAACAGAAAAAAATAAGAGGGAGAAGTGGTTTCGAGCTCCTCCCTGCCTAAATCACAGTTGGACCCAGAAAGAGGAGTTTTGTTTTTAAACAAAGTTAGCAAATTGCCCTTAAGCTGGTTGATTCCAGTAATCAGCATCAGAGTAATGACAGTGACTCCGTCAGCTTCCCCTTTGCCAGACCAAAAATAACCACTCAGCTAAATTCTTCCCCAAAGTGTTTATTTCAGCTGAAATGAGTGCAGTTAGGCTGCAGACACAGCTTCTGCAGCTGGAAATACACCTCTCACCACGAGACTGAGCCCATACCCTGATCTCTGTGCATCCAGGGACCCCGCGGGATGTGGGAGAGGGGACAGAGCTCCAAACAACCACAAGCATCTGCTGCCTGTCTTGCTACACTAAATCCACTCTGCTGCCGCCCTATCAGATGCTGCATCTCGGTGGAGGTGGTGCTGAGGGACATGGTTTAGTGGTGACCTGGCAGTGCTGGGGTAATGGGTGGATTTGATGACCTTAAAGGTCTCTTCCAACCAAAACAATTCTGTGAGTCTGTAAATTCAGCCTTTGTGCTGTTTACTGCAGGGCTCGTGATGCACTGCAGGAAAAACACTCATTTCTCTAACAATCCTGGAAGCTTCTGCTAATAAATTTAAATAAAAGCACCTTTCATTTTTCTTTGAGCCAGAAACAAAGTTCAATCCACCCAAAAAGCATCAAATCGTTAAAATCCCAATAAATTTTCCAGATGTTAGGTCAAACCACTCCTGTTGAAACAGCTTGGGTAGCCACGACATTAGCCAGAGTACTCACAGCAGAGGCTGCCTGACGTGCAGGGGCAGGGTGAAGCTGGTTCTGCACAGCCCTGGACTCGTGGGATCATTTAGGTTGGAAAAGGCCTTTAAGACTGAGTCCTTCCAAGAGATCCTGTCTCATCAGGACGCTGAGGATGTTGCTGCGAGCAGGGACTACACAGCAGTATTTGCCTTGACAGCTGTAAAGAAGGATCTGGCTGCATCTCCTAGAAGAATAAGGACGTTGCTGATAAGAAATTTGAAGAAGAATAATCTAGGAGCATTAAAACAATGTGTTTTGCACCACTGCAGCCAGTCACGTGCCATTCCAGTCCTTCCAGCCTTGGAGAATCATAGAATGGCCAGGGTTGGAAGGGAAAGGAAAGATCATCTAGCTCTAACCCTGCTGCAGAGGCAGGGACACCTTCACCAGAGCAGGTTGCTCACGGTCCCAGACAACCTGCCCTTCAGCACTACCAGGGACGGGGCAGCCACAACTGCCTTGGGCAACCTGTTCCAGCATCTCAGCACCCTCATAGCAAAGACTTGGTTCCTCATGGCCAACCCCCATCTCCCCTTTTCAAGCCTGGAACCCCTTCCCCTTGTCCTCTCACTACCACCCCTGTCAAAAGCCCTCCCCCAGCTTTCCTGTAGCCCCCTTCCTTCAGAGACTGGAAAGCTGCTAGGTGGTCACCTCACTTACACCTTGGTTTCACCCCAGTCAGCATAAACCAACCTTTTCCCCGAGAGTGGAAAGGACACTGGTGCTGAGAGCAGCACAAAGGGCACAGGTACAGAATCTCTGTTTCATAACTTGTGAACAAATCTCTCTCAAGAGAAGTCTCCTGGAATTGTGACCAAAAGGAGCAGATGAAAACAATTTTTCTGCTCACGGTCACTCATCATGAGACAGTGGAAGGAAACAACAGTGAGTCATCTCAACATGGGATGGAGCAAAATCCGAGGGAGCAGTGGATACAAAACCTCAGAGACAAAAGCCAGGGCAAGTTACCGACGAGTCCAGATGAAATCACAAGCAAAGGGAATCGATCTCGGATCCCCTTGACTCCAAAATTTAACACACTCCTTGAATTACACAGTTTTGTGAGGCTAAACCTCTTGATTCGTTCCTGCTCTAAAAGTGCAGCAGAGGGCCATGGAATTCCAACAGACATCGGTCAGTGCTGCAGTTGCTGCGTCTCTCTAAACTGCACCTGGCGCAGGGACGTCGGTGCGCTGCGTGCTACACCCAGCACAAACCCCTCTGTTCCACTTACACACTCGCTACAAAGGGGTGCTTCAGACCTGAGAAAGGGCTTGTGATCAAAGTGGAAGAGACCCCTGATCTTTGAGTCCAACCTCTTCCCAGCCCTATCACCACCACTAAACCAGGTGCCCCAGGGCAACATCTCCCCTTCTCTTAAACACCTCCAGGGATTGGGACACGGCCCCCTCCCTGGGCAGCTGTTCCAGTGGCTGACAGCCCTTTCAGCAAAGAAATTCCTCCTGACATCCAGCTTGAACCTCCCCTGGGGCAGCTTAGGGCCGTTTCGCTTTGTCCTATCGCTGGCCACTATCTGCTCTCCCAGCAGACCAACCCTCACCTCTCCACAACCCCCTTTCAAGTAGGTGTAGAGAGCAATAAGGTCATAGAATCACAGAATCAGTCGGGGTGGAAAAGACCCCTGGGATCAGCGAGTCCAACCAGCAACCCCAATCTACAAGGTCACCCCTAAACCAGGTCCCCCAACACCACATCTAAACACATCCAGGGATGGGGACTCAACCACCACCCTGGGCAGCCCATTCCACTGCCTGACCACCCTCTCCATGAGGAATCTCTTCCTGATCTCCAATCTAAACCTAGCCCTGTTGAAGCTTGAAGCCCTTCCCTTGGGTTCTGTCGCTACTGACTTGTGAGCAGAGCCCAGCACCAACATCTCCACAGTGTCCTTTCAGACAGATGTGGAGAGCGATGAGGTCTCCCCTCAGCCTCCTCCTCCTCAAACTAAACAGCCCCAACTCTCTGTGTCTCTTCTTATCAGATGGATTCTCCAGGTCCCCCCTAAATCTCCTCTTCTCCAGGCTAAAGAGCCCCAGATCCCTCACCCGTTCTCATACAACACCTTCTCTTAAAGTACTTCTAAAAGACCTGCATTCTCCATTAGTCCATCTAATAAATGACTTGAACTTACTTAACCATCAAATCATTAGGGTTTGGAAGGGACCTTGAAAGATCATCTAGTCCAACCCCCCTGCCAGAGCAGGATCACCTCTCGCTGATGCTGATAGTCCTGCACACACTGCTTGTGGTAGTTACCCACATTCAGTCTAACTGACCCACATCCATGGACTGAAAGAACCACCCTCTACCAAGTTAAAGGCAGCACACACAATAAGTTAAAGTTAGTAATTCATAGATATAGTTTCCTATTAATAGGCACAGTTTCCTAAGCTAATAATTTCCCTAAAACAAAAGGGTCCTATTTCTG
This sequence comes from Rhinopomastus cyanomelas, assembly GCA_013400115.1. Classification (NCBI taxonomy): domain Eukaryota; kingdom Metazoa; phylum Chordata; class Aves; order Bucerotiformes; family Rhinopomastidae; genus Rhinopomastus; species Rhinopomastus cyanomelas. The sequence goes on along the minus strand of VXBP01003601.1, from coordinate 66,736 downwards.
TTCTGCACATAAGCAAAGGATAAACCCTTCACCCCACCAGTCTTCCCAGCCCCATCATTTACACTCTGATGTCACGAAAGGGCAATAAAATATTTCAGAGATAGCCATAAAGCCATGAGCCATGGTCAAGCTTTTCAAGAGCTCTGCTTCCACTCAGCACTTACAGTCTGAGCAGGATTATTTATATCTGATGGGTAGCAAAGTTCTCATGTGCTCCAAACTTTTCTGAAGTTCATTGGCTTTGTGATGCAGCCTCGCAGCTCAGGCTCACCCCTGTGTCTGGAAGGGGCTGGAGGTTTTGCTTCGGGTGGTTTGCATCACTGAATCTGAAATACCTGGAGGTTTGGGGAAAGGCAAAAGCAGGCAGGGCTCTCGCTGACTGTTCCTGTGGATTTCTGGTGGGCTGTGACTAACGTGGCCTCAGGGTGCTGGTCCTGTAGCAGAGTTTGCCCCAGCTCTCTGCTTCCAGAACCTGGACCTCTGAGGGTTCAAACATTAGACCAGCTAAGCCCAACATTACCCCAATTGCTGGTAACCTGGGAAGCCTCAGGGTCTTACCCCTGAAGAGATCCAGGGAATCTAGGAGAGGAAACACTTGGGATCTGACCCCTGCCCAACCGTTTGGGCAACCAGAAGCCACTATCTCCAAGGCAGCTGGTGCCAGTCCCATGGGATGGGCGGCGCCCCAGTCCTGTACCTGCCTCCCAGGCTCTGACTGAGTTCCACTTCGGTCTGGGCAGTTCCTGTACAGGGAACCTGCTTGTTTTGGCTGGTTCATTGTAAGTTCAAGTCCAAATAACAAATTAAAACCAAAATGCCACTCTAGCCCATTTCAGACTGAAAACTTGCAAACCTGGCAGGAAAGTGTTCACACACCCACAGGGAAATGGATTTCAACCTGATCTCCGACAGAGCAGTGGAAGAGAGGGAATGGAACAGCCCACATCCATAGCAGCGTCATCAATTCATCCCAGCAGATGGGGTTTCAACATTATTTGGGGCTTGAGTCTACACTCACTGCAGTCAGCACTGGGAATATCAGTGGGAGTGGAAGACTCACTCTAGAAGAGGAAGTACTGAGCTACCACAATTCATGCAATGATTGAGGCTGGAAAAGCCCTCCGAGAGCTCATCCAGCCCAGCCCACAACCTCACATCGCCCCAGCGGCCACACCAGGGCACTCAGGGCCACAGCCAGGCTGTTCTTGAACACCTCCAGGGATGGGGACTCCATCACTGCCCTGGGCAGTCCAGTCCAGGCTCTGATCACCCTTTCCACAAGGAAGGGCTTCCTAACATCCAACTAACCCTTCCCTGGCAGCTTCAGGTCCTGCCTTCTCATCCTGGTGCTGGTTGCCTGGGAGAAGAGCCTGACCCCCTCCTGACTACAACCTCCCTTCAGGGAGTTGTAGAGAGGGAAAAGGACCCCCTGAATCTCCTCCAGGCTAAACACATCCAGCTCCCTCAGCCTCTCCTCATCAGACTTGGTTTTTACTTCTCCTAATGCTAAATTATTTGGTTTGGAAGAGATCTGAAAGACCATCTAGTCCCAATCCGCCCCAGTACCAGCTCGTACAGTGAGCACCAGCACAGTCAGGAGATGTGTCACAGCTCAGCTATCACTCCTTTCCACAAAGAACAAGCTCATTCTGCCAACTGAGCTATTTACTCTGTTTTCAGAATCATGGAACGTTCTAGGCTGGAAAGGACCTCTAAAGGTCATCTAGTCCAACCTCCCTACACAGGGACAACTCCACCTAGGTCAGGCTGCTCAGAGCCTCAACAAGCCTGACTTGAAATGGCTGCAGAGATGAGGCTCCCACCACCTCCCCAGGCAGCCCTTTCCAGTGATCAACCACTCTCACTCTGAAGAACTTTGTTCTATCATCCAGCCTAAATCTCTCCTCTCCAGGCTCGTGTCATTTTATTTACTCATTCATTTATTTTGAGGATTTCCCTAAATGTAAACAGTCTGCTAGAACTTCTTGGACTACACAAACATCAGTGATCGCTAGGAAGCGGGTTTTCAAAGCTTCACGGCGACGTGGTTTGGGTTTGGTTTTCACTCGCAGGTTAACGGCTTCCAAATCAGCACAGTCAGTATTTCAGGAGACTCAAGATTCCTCTAAGAACCCCAACATGTCCACCCTGATCTGGGAACACACCTGCCTGTTTAACCTCAAGCTCAAGACCTCACAGAACTTCAGCCTTTAAAGAGGTATCGAAGTGCTCTGCTGAAGCGGGAAGTGTCTGGACCTCTTAAAGAGCAGCATCACTAACTGACAGCACCAGGCTGCTAATGAGCCAGGTCTGCTGGCAAGCAGCTCTGCTAGCACCGTGCAGCCAGCTGGTCTTCTGCACCAGGACATGTGGGCTTGCATTACTCATGGGTCACCCCCCACAACTCCTGGAGTACAGCCTGCTAGGAACAAGCCGATGCCTGGATGTACCTGGCCACTAGTCACAATAAATTCTTTCAAAATCCTTCCATTTTCAAGTCATTTATAAACTAATAGTGGAGTGATTTACTCAAATCATAAGTTTTATGGTGGAAGACTATACAAGGCAATAAAATGTCGTTTACAGCTTGTTAAACACAGAGAGCTGAGCAGTTTGATAATGGCTGTGAGGATGTTCTACTGCAGCGAGCATCCACATTGTAAAAGGAGACCACAGAACCATTCAGGTTGGAAAAGACCCCTGGGATCATCCAGTCCAACCATCAGCCCTACTCTACTAGGTCACCCCTAAACCACATCCCCCAACACCACATCTAAGCAACTTTTAAACTCATCTAGGGATGGGGACTCCACCACCACCCTGGGCAGCCCATTCCACTGCCTGATCACTCTGTTTCCAGGATGAAATTCTTCCTGATGTCTAATCTAACCTGTTGAAGCTTGAAGCCCTTCCCTCGGGTTCTGTTGCCAGTGACCTGTAAGAGACCAGCACCAACATCTCCACAGTGTCCTTCCAGATAGTTGCAGAGAGTCTCCCCTCAGCCTCCTCCTCATCAAACAAAACAGCCCCAACTCTCTCAATCCCTTCTCCTCAGACTGATTCTCTAGGCCCATCCGCAGCTTCAGAAGAACTCAGGCATCATGACTGCTGATTATGTCAGGGTCTAGGCTGGACCTGGTGATCTCAGAGGTCTTTCCCAGCTGCAATAATTCTATGATTTTATGATTGTTGGCTTCATGTGGTTTCATCTTTTGGAATCGCAGGGAATTGCAGGCATTGTTTCCTGCAGAAGCTGATACCAAGAATCGCAGAGCATTAGGGGTTGGAAGTGACCTCAAAAGATTATCCAGTCCAATCCCCCTGCCAGAGCAGGATCCCCTAGATCCAGTCATTAGGGATTGGAAGGGACCTTGAAAGATCATCCAGTCCAATCCCACCACTACAGTAGGACCCCCTAGATCCAGTCATTAGGGGTTGGAAGGGACCTCAAAAGATTATCCAGTCCAATCCCACCACCACAGCAGGATCCCCTAGATCCAGTCATTAGGGATTGGAAGGGACCTGGAAAGATCATCCAGTCCAATCCCCCTGCAAGAGCAGAATCCCTTAGATCAAGTAGCACAGGAACATGGCCTAGTGGGTTTTAAATTCTTCCTCCCCCGATGCTTTCACAGTCCTTCTCTGCCCACCTCACACCCTTTCTGAAGTGGTTTCCCCCTCGCTGAGACTCCAGTTGCGCACACAGGACCACAGGTACACATGGATTTAAACACAGAGCTACTTGGGGCTGGAGGGAGAGCACAAAGAGATGACTGCAAAGGTATCAGTGTTTCAATCAACTCTTCTTTGCTGCTTTTCCTTCTCCCCCCACTGCAGCAAACCCTGCAGAACAAGCGTCCCAGTCTTCAGCAGCCCTGCTGGTGCTCTCGTCACTGCTGCAAGTCTCATGACTCCAAGACGCAGCTCCCAGAGAGAAAAGCTCCAGTACGAATGTCATCACCAGTTGACCACAAAAGCTGCCATTATTCATCGCTGGGCTGTTTCCCCTGCCCACCACAGATCACATCACTATGCAGAGGCATGAGCTAAGGAGATGGGAAAAGGCTGGCAAGAGGCCTCGCTCAGCAGTGTGCCAAAGCTCGCCGCTTCATTCCCTGGGCTATGTCACCCTCACTGGGAAGAAGGTCCTTCTCATATGGACCCTCCGCTGTTCCAGCTCACACCCGCTGCCCCTCATCCTATCACTAGATGCCCCTGAGCAGAGCCTGGCTCCATCCTCCTGACACCCACCCTTCACATATTTACAGGCATAATGAGGTCACCCCTCAGTCTCCTCTTCTCCAAGCTGAAGAGACCCAGCTTGGACAAGACAATCTTTTGAAGTCCCTTGCAATCACTAATGTTCTGTGATCCTATGATTTTAAAAGCTGCAAGAAAAGAGCAGAAATAAGGTTGACCTCTAAACCATTATGTTTTAATTATTTGTTTAAAAACTTGGAAGCCGTTGCCCTGATACTTAACCTTCATCAATCCACTGGGGTTGTTCTTCTAGAACCCACACAGAAATCTATAATTGAGGAACAAAAACTCCACTAACAAACTACTTGAAGAAAAACCTCCCTCAAGGAGAGAGACTGATTGTTCAGTTCGAGAGGAGGCTAATTGAGGAGAAAATGACAACAACCCCTTTTCAGGGCAGCACCACGTGAAGACACAGCTCTCCACGTACGTGACAATGAGCCACGCGTGGCCGGAACACGCTGGAGCTGGACCCGCTCAGCGTTGCAGCACAGTGATTTCATGGTGATGATCTCAGCCAGCTGCCTGGGATCAGCCAGGGGGTGGATAATTGTGGTCGGCTTTGGCACACGCTGCGATCAGGAACCTTGCAGGACTGTCATCGCCCCAGAGCTGCCATCACTGACACCAACGGGAACAAGCACGAGACAGGAAGGAGAGAGGCAGAGAGGGCAGAGCTCAGGACGTGTCTGTGCTGTGCCCGTACAAGCAGCATCAGAGGATGCTGAGATCACAGCATCACAGAACATTAGGGATTGGAAGGGACTTCAAAAGATCATCCAGCCCAATCCCACTGCCACAGCAGGATCCCCTAGATCCAGTCATTAGGGATTGAAAGGGACCTGGAAAGATCATCCAGCCCAATCCCCCTGCCACAGCAGGACCACCTAGACCAAGCTGCACAGGATAAAGGAGGAGGCTCAGAGGAGGGAGTTTCATCTCTCACAGAAGTCTGGGTTTTGAAATCAAGATGCCAGGGATCCCAGTTTGGAGTGCTTGGCCCTGACCTCAACCAGCCATGCACAAAGCCTCCTGAAAAAGGCAGCTTCCCTGCCAAGGAGGACGACAAGCTTCACTTGTCCTGCTTCTGCCTCTGCAGCCTGTGTCCTTGACACGTCCCCCATGAGAAGAGACACAGAGCAGGGCTGCTGCAGGGAGAAAACACAACGGGGATTAGGCAGCAGCAGCAGCCCCAGCAGCAGCAGCAGCAGCCCCAGAGCAGCTCCCCAGCCAGCTCCAGGCTTCACCTTCCACTGCTGCTACACCAGTCACCAAAACACAAGGGCCTGGCTGCAGCCAGCTCCGTCTGAGCGGGTTATTGCACATTTATAAGAGGCAAGTCCCAGGTTTTAAAGTATTTTTAAGTAATAAAAGGTACCTCAAATTTACAGCCCCTCGAGATTAAGTGCATATAGCTTCAGCTAAATACAAGCTCCCAAATAAATGGCTTAATGCTGAAAATATTTCAGCGCTGTGGCACGCTGCCCACGGGCCCCACAAGCTGCTTGGAAAGCACGAGGAGCTCAAACAAGCTTGTAGGGAAGATTTTGCAGCTATGTCCATCTTCCCTACTCCAGCTCGTATGGTTTGATTCAGCAGCCTCAGGAAAGAGCTGGCGGGAGGTGCAGAGAGGAGGAAGAACCTTTCAAGCTCCGCTGATGCGCTGCTGCATCACCCACAGAGTCCCTGCTCAGATCAGCAGCCCCTTGGCCATGCTAAACCTTTTGCTGGCTGAAACCAGCAACAACCACGATGCAGAAGCAGGTCCCTCTTCACAGCAGCTGTAAATGTCATTTGCTCCTTCCTCTGAGGGCAATGGGGAGGGGGTCCCAAAAGCAGCAGCCTGCTTGCCCCAGGCTGAGTGCTGCAGAAATGAAGGGCAGTGCACAGCGTGACTCAAGAGATGGTGGGGCTGGAAGGGCCCTTAAAGACCACCTAGCTGCACCCCCTGCTCCTCAGCATGCCTGGAGAACCATGTCTGAGGGGAGCGAGAGGCCACTCTTGTGGGGTTGTCCAAGGACCACCTGCGGGTCTAATAAATAGGGGCCTTAGGGAGAGCAGGAAGCTTATGCTTATAAGAAGCAGAGCTGCTTATGCCAGAGGAAAGGGAAAGGTGCTTTGGAGAGAGAAAGAAATCCAGCAAACCAAAGCCTCCTCTCCTCCCAGCCCATTTCTCTCACCTCTTCCTGTTCTGCCACAAGGAAAAACCCTCACGGGCACCAATCCTGCCGCGAGATTCCGAACACAGGGGGAAGGACGAGTGTAGGGGAATTCCATTTACCCCAGAGGCTGGATTTTGTTTCATTTCATTTCTTTTTAGCTTGTTTCCCCCCCACACACACACAATGCTTTGAACTATTTTTTTTTTCCTTTTAAATAGATGTTTCAGGAAAACCTGCAGGTTTAAGCGCTGTGTGAGAGCTCCCACCCCCGTGCTTCACACCCAGAGCTCCTCCACATCGCCCTGCTGAGACCCAGCGCAAGGAGGTAAGAGATGACCCAAGCACCTCACAGAATTCACAGAACATTTGGGGTTGGAAGGGACCTCAAAAGATCACCCAGTCCAATCCCCCTGACACAGCAGGATCCCCTAGATCCAGTCACACAGGGACATCTCGAGTTACCACATAACAGCAGAGCACTTCTCTTAACACTTGCCCAGGATTAGCTCTTCTTTCTCCCTGCAGCAGTGTGTCCATCTCAGAGCACCAGCTTCAGACCACTGGAAGGGGCTGCCCAGGGGTGTTGTGGAGTCTCCTTCTCTGGAGATGTTTAAAACCCACCTGGACTGTTCCTGTGCGACTGGATCTAGGGGATCCTGCTGTGTCAGGGGGATTGGACTGGGTGATCTTTTGAGGTCCCTTCCAATCCCTGATGCTCTGTGAGTCACCAGCTGCTACATGCATGTGGCTGCACGGAGCAGGACATACGTGCAGAGAGGAGAGGCCACGCCACCCATCCATGGCCAAACAGTACTTGCAGTGACCCCTCTTTACCCTCTTATGTCTGAGGGAGCTTGTGAAGGGCTTTCCTGGGAACCACAAGGCCGGAGCTTTAATTCCTGACCTATTTCCAAGGCTCAGCGACAGCCAGCACAGATGTACGCTCACCACAGAGACCTCCTGCGATCTGGAGAATTCCCACTAAATCTGAGCTCGCAGGGCTAAGCGCTCCGTCTGAAAGCTCTCAGCTCACAGAATTCATTTGTGTGTATGTGTGTGTGTGTGGGGGGGGAGCAGTGATCAATTGTTTAACATTTTCCTTTAAAAAGCAAATGATTTTCCATGAGATCATAGAATCACAGAACAGAGAATCGTAGAATGATCAGGGATTGGAAGGGACCTCAAAAGATCATCTAGTCCCATCCTCCTGCCAGAGGACTACCTGAGCTTCAGAGGTGTCTTCTACAGGCTATTATTAGAGATTGGAAGAGACCTCAAAAGACCATCCAGTCCCATCCCCCTGGCACAGCAGGGTCACCTAGATCAAGGGGCACAGAATCACAGAACATCAGGGATTGGAAGGGACCTTGAAAGATCGTTCCGACCAACCCCTCTGCCACAACAAGATCACCTAGATCAAGTCGTATGGAAACAAGTCCAGATGGTTTGAACAACACTCAAAAGGTTTCAAACCTCCAACGTGTCTCCTAAGCTCATGGAAGGGTAGAAGACCCTCGCTGCATATGATGTCTCTCAGCTCCACCTCCACCACCTTCCTGTGGGCTGACTGTGCTCAAATAGGTGAGAGTCAGACTCCTTTGGAAGATGAGTCTCCTTCTCTGGAGATGTGTAAAACCCACCTGGATGTGTTCCTGTGTGACTGGAACTAGGGGATCCTGCTGTGGCAGAGGGACTGGACTGGATGATCCTTCGAGGTCCCTTCCAGTCTCTAATAATAGTCTGTGGAGGAGACATCTGAAGCTCATCCAGTCCTACCTCTCTGCTAGAGCAGGATACAGAGGCATCTGCTCCCCCAGGCAAAAGAAAATATGATAAAGCATTTTCTTGATCATTAAAAATAATTGACTTGTGAGTATCGGACTGCGAAGACGCGGTGCTAGAGCCGAGTATCTTACTCACACCTCACAAACCTAACTCACCACTAACAAAGCTACTTTTCAGAGCTTTTCAGCACATAGCTGACTCCCACGAACCCAGGCATCAAAGGCTTAATGTTGCCTGACGAGCCATAATTGACACAATGACAGCCCAGCATCTCCTACCACCAGATAATCTTCCTTTAAGCAGCGTGGCAACCTTTCCAGCTCTCCACACTTCCTTTACACATTTCACGCTAACGCAATGAAATGAACTTTAAAACTGGCAGTTTAGTACAGAGAAGCATTTGCAAGGGCTCTCGTGTCGTCTGCTCACCCCCCTCCTGATCTGCACCCAGAGTTTGCCCTTAGTTCGCTGCAGCAGCACAGTAGAAGTGGGGGAAAGGCATCGTTCAGTGATAAGAGATTAAAAATACCCACTTGAAACCTAGCAGGGAAGATGAGGGGCTGGAGAGCAGCCTGGCACGGAGGGACCTGGCAGCACTGGGCGACAGCTGGCTGAACAGGAGCCAGCAGGGTGCCCAGGTGGCCAATGGCATCCTGGCTTGGATCGGCGATAGTGCGGCCAGCAGGACTAAGGATGTCATTCTCCCGCTGCACTGGGCACTGGGGAGGGCTCTCCTCGAGTAGTGGGGGCAGTGCTGGGCCCCTCACTTCAAGAAAGAGATGGAGAGATACAACAAGGCTGGAGAAGGCACTGGAGGGAAGAGGCTGAGGGACCTGGGGGTGTTTAGCCTGGAGATGAGAAGACTCAGGGGGACCTTCTCTCTCTCCAGTTCCCTGAAGGGAGGTTGTAGTCAGACAGGGGTCTGGTGCTTCTCCTAGACAACCAGTGCTAGGATGAGAGTGCAGAGCCTGAAGCTGCACCAGGAGAGGGATGTTAGGAAGCCCTTCCTCAGGGAAAGGGTGATCAGAGCCTGGACTGGACTGCCCAGGGAGGTGATGGAGTCCTCATTGCTGGAGATGTTCAAGGCCAGCCTGGCTGTGGCCCTGAGTGCTCTGCTGTGGCCACTGTGGTGATGTTAGATGCTGTCTGAGCTGGCTGAGCTCAGAGGGCTTCTCCAGGCTCAGCAATTCTGTGGAACTTTCACACCTGAGGTGAGAAAGCAGCCATGAGCACATGGAAAGTGCCCCAAAACGCCCTCTTTCCTTGCACACACAGGATGCTCGAGCGTGCCAGAACCCAAAGAAACCTTCTCACTTGGGAGAGTGGGAAAGGGGGGAGTAAACCGCACGCTTTCCATAAATAGCCCTCTCCTCCCTTAAATAAACCGCGTGCCCGCAGCCCGTGACTGCGTTCCCACTGCAATATTTTGCTAACCTCATGCTGTATCCTCAGCAAAGCAAAAAACAGCTGCCCCCAAAGATGTTGGAAGCGGGTCCTCCAAAGGCCACTTTGCCTCTGTTCAGAGAAAGGAGTGCCCTGGCCAGGAATGCAGCCCGACTCACCCCAGGTCATCTGGAAGGGCTCAGCTCAAAGGTCCCGCTATTTATCCACCGCTCAGAAGCTGCCTGGCTGCACTGCCTGGCCTCACTGCCTTTAGAGATCAGGGGAAGGCAGCTCACAAGGGAAAGAAAGGGAACAGCTTCAAAAGAAACAGCCTGACTGGGGTTTTTGAATGAGAAATCGTCTGAGCAAGCCACTGTCTGAGGCAGGAGGGAGAGGTTCCTTTGGATGGATTATGCTGGTTAATTAATCAAGGCACATACCAGGAGCTGTTTGAGCGCAAAGCCGTGGCTTGACTGAAAGGACAGGCTGGTCCAGAGCTCCTCACCAGCCTTGATTCAGTCACATCTGAGAGAACAGGGGCACGGTGAAGGGCACACGCAGGAGAAGGCAGACAGCTCCTGCCATCAAACCTGGCATCGCCTCCCGATCCCTTCAGCCTCGGTGCTGATATGAAATCAGCCCTCACCCAGTCCTCCTCCAACTCTGACCCCAAAAATGAGTGCATGGACATGAGCTGAGCCCCAGCTGATCATATCATAGAAACCTGGTCTGACATTTAAAAGCCCAAATACCCACCAGGAAATAGAACCAAAGTGAACCTCCACCCTCTAACAATTATATTGACCTAAGAAGAGCAGGAAGAGATGTTCCAGTTGTCCAGGGGACAGTTCAAAGGGCAGAAACAAACCCACAAGCACAGGCTCAGTGAGCTGGCTCCACCTGGGCAATCTCAGATTCCCAAACTCCAGCCATCTGTCCGAGCTCCCACCCGCTTTGCCCTCAGGGGTTACACACAAGCACAGCAGCTGCTTCCACTTCGCTCTAGAAAAGTTTCAAGGAGGGTCACAAGCATTAGGGACTGGAAGGGACCTCGGAAGATCACCCAGTCCAATCCCCCTGCCACAGCAGGATCCCCTAGACCAAGTCACGCAGGATCCCCTAGACCAAGTCACGCAGGAACACATCCAGGTGGGTCTTAAATGCCTCCAGTGAAGGAGACTCCACAACATCACCTTTGTGGCTCTGCGCTGGACACTTTCCAGCAGTTCTGTGTCCTTCTGGAACTGAGGGGGCCAGCACTGGACACAAGATTCCAGCTGTGGACTCAGCAGGGCACAGCAGAGGAAGAGATCACACAAAATTAAGGAATGGAAGGGACCTGGAGAGATCATCTACTCCAACCCCCTGCCACAGCAGGACCACCTAGACCAAGTCACACAAAATGACTCTATGGTTTTGCTAGAGATCTGAGCTCACTCTTAGCATTTCCAGACAAAGGTCTACACCGGTCCCTGCTGCAGCCACACAACTCGCCCAAAAGAAAAGACATTCCTGTGTTTCCGTTCAAAGGCTCCAGCTGACCTCTGTGAAATGACCCAGAGTCTTCCTTTAAAGCAGAGAATAAAACCCAGAGTCCCGACGTGCTCGTAACGCTGCGAGAGCAGAGCCAACAACAGACCCAGAAGGGCACACCGAGATGTTTTAATTACAGTTTACACAAAGCGAGAGGCAGGTTAACGAGCTCAGTTCATGAAGCACTAATAAGAAATGGCATTTTGGGCCAGAGGATCAGGGGACTCAGCCTGCCCAGGGCTGAGCAGTCAAATATATTACGTGCAAAAACCACCGCTAGCCCTCAGCTGGGAGGGAGGAAGGACTGGAAAGGGGGTGGGGGATGGAGAGAGGAACAAGGGATTTGATCTAATAAAGAACTTTTTGAAGAGAAGCCTGTTCCATTAGGCTGCTGCCTCTATGCCAGAGAGCAGCAGATTCAAAAGGTTTTCTCCCATGTGATGTTTTTCAACGCCGCAGACGCAGGAGAGGACTGTCCTGAGCGGTTAAAGCTGGGAAGGCAGACAATAGTTGCCACCTCCAGATAGTGAGAGAGCACATTTTCCCCAGGGACCCGTGGCCACCCATATTTAATGGGATAACCGAGCCCATGCTCCGCTCTGGCCGAGGCAAGACCTGCTGCTGCAGCTGCTCTCTCGAAGAGCTGGGTGGCCCAGAGCGCTTTTGAATGGAAAACATGAGCGCAGAGCTCTGGGTGGTGTTCTGAGCTCTGCGGGCTGGAGAGGGGGGGAGGTGGGGCTGTCCCCTGCCAAACACTGAGTCACAGCACCGCGCTGCTGGGGAATCCCACGCACAGCACCCTGCGCAGGGGTGCAGAGCTGAGCAGCAAGAAAACCCCACCCCGAACCAAACCAATGAACCCAACCGAACCTCATGCTTCAGCTAGACCTCCCTTGCATCATGCTTTGGCCATCTGGTGGATGACACCACTGTTTTTGCTGAGCAGAGCACAAGAAAGGCGCTGCATGCCAGGGCTTGCTCCACACCATCCTCCTCACCCCATCGCTGGGTTCAACTAGATCTCCAGAGGTCCCTTCTGACCTCTACCATCCTATGATTCTAGAACAAGGGTAAGTGCAGAGTCTTGCATCTGGGCAAGAGCAACTCCAGGTACCACTATAGGTTGGGGACTGACCTGTTAGACAGCAGTGTAGGACAAAGGGACCCGGGGGTCCTGGTGGACAGCAGGATGACCATGAGCCAGCAGTGTGCTACTGTGGCCAAGAGGGCCAACAGCATCCTGGGGTAGATCAGAAGGGGGGTGGTTAGCAGATCCAGACAGGTTCTTCTCCTCCTCTACTCTGCACTAGTGAGACCACATCTGTCCAGTTCCAGGCCCCTCAGTTCCACAAGGACACGGAGCTGTTGGACAGTGTCCAGCGTAGAGCAACAAGGATGATGAAGGAAGTAGAACACCTCCCTTGTGAGGAAAGGCTGAGGGAGCTGGGTCTCTTCAGCTTGGAGAAAAGGAGACTGAGGGGTGACCTCATTATGTCTATAAATATGTGAGGGGTGGCTGTCAGAAGGATGGAGCCAGGCTCTGCTCAACGTCGTCATAGGCCAAGGGCAATGGGTGTGAGCTGGAACATAGGAGGTTCCATATAAATAACAGAAGGACCTTCTTCCCAGTGAGGGTGACAGAGCACTGGAAGGGGCTGCTCAGGGGGGTTGTGAAGTCTCCTCCTCTGGAGATGTTTATAACCCACCTGGATGTGTTCCTGTGTGACTTGATCTAGGTGATCCTGCTGTGGCAGGGGGATGGGACTAGATGATCTTTTGAGGTCCCTTCCAATCCCTGATGATTCTGTGATCTCCTCCACCTGTCTGTGGGAAGCAGATGCAACTCTAATTTCTCTTACTAAATTTACTTGTGAACACACAGTGAGGAGCATTAACACTCGATTCGGTCTGTGATTAACAAGGGGTTTCCTTCTTTCCCCCCCAACAAAGACAGTGAAAGGGAAGTTATGAAGTTGCATCCAGAAGACTATCGCTTCCAAGTTCAGCTTTAAAGATAAACCCCCTCACCCTCCAAGGTTCTAATTTATTAATGAATAGCTGCTGTCTTTGTAATTTTGCCACACTTATTCCATTACTGTCTGACACTTCCCATTGTCACCGCTTGAATTTTTAAACACTTCCGCATGACTAGCGCTAATCTCCGCATTTCATGGAGGGCTGGCGACGAAAGGAGAGGGACGCACGGGTGCAGAAGAGTGATTCTAGCTAAATCCAGACTCTGAAGCCCACTCGTAACACCTCTCCATTCCTGCCTTCCTCCTATCTCCAAGCTTCAGAAAGGAAAAGAAAAATGGGAAGATAGATGTTATTTCTTTTTCCAGCTCTTCAATTTTACACTTGAGCCGGCTTCGTTCTTGATCAGGAGGGAGAATCACAGAACATTAGGGATTGGAAGGGACCTCGAAAGATCAGCCAGTCCAGTCCCCCCACCACAGCAGGATCACCTAGATCCAGTCACACAGGAACACATCCAGGTAGGTTTGAAACATCTCCAGAGAAGGAGACTCCACAACCCTCCCTGGGCAGCCCCTTCCAGGGCTCTGTCACCCTCACTGGGAAGAAGCCAAAGTCAAACCTTCCCCTGAAGAAAACCAGTTCTTCCCCAGTAACCATGTTGTGAAAAGCTCGAATGCCCGTCAGCCCGTGACCACGAGCCAAGTCAGAAGGAGCAGGAACAGAAAGCATCTCGCAGTCCCAGCTAATGTCACCGTGCTCCCGAACCGGCGCCAAGGTTATGACATCTGTCAGAAAACATACGGAAAGTTCTCCTGCTACGGGAAGAGAGGGGGCTGGTGTCAAACGTGCTGAAAACAGCCGCTATTTTCTGTTCCTCGTGTTACTGCTTGTCTGCATCATTGTCACAGCACCGTGTCATTCTGATGTACGAGGAGTGTAATAAGCTTAAATGAAGAGTTCTGCTTCCTGCAGGCGAGAGAATGATTTTCTTCGAAAGAATTCATCCCAGGGAAGAGACAGAGTCACAGAGTGATTGTGGCTGAACAGACCTGCTAGATCACCCAGTCCAACCAGACCCACAACAACAAAAAACCTAAATGCCTGACTGATTGACAAACACAAACTGACCCCCTCCATCCCTGCCACTAGAGCAGGGCATGAAGCACCATGGCTACACAGTTCTTAGACACCTCCAGGGATGGGCACTTCAACCACCTCCCTGGGAAGGCCCTTCCAGTGCCAACCACTCTTTCTGTAGAGACTTTCTTCCTAAAATCCAACCCAAACCTCCCCTGCCTCAACTTCAGACCATTTCCCCTGGTTTTGCCAATAGTTCCTAAGGAGAAGAGGCCAACACCCACCTCTCTACAACCTTCTTGCAGGTAGTTGTAGAAGGGAATTAGGTCCCCCTTCAGCCTCCTCTTCTCCAAACTAAACCAGTCCTGCTCCCTCAGCCTCTCCCTGAACGTGTTTCACAGTTGCAGAGCTCCGAAGCTCAAGGACATGGTTGTCCCCCTTGGGACAGGTGGGGCAATGGTTGGACTTGATGATCCTAAATGCCTTTTCCATCTTAAATGATTCTATGATGAAGATGTCAGCAGCTAAAACCGACTAACAGGCCAATTAATATCAGGGTTAATATTACCAGGGCACCCACAGCCTCAACCCAACTCTGGTACTTTCAGGTGTTTATTCCTGCACTGAACATTCATTTCTTTTCAGCAGCTCAAAAACCTTAAGCATCTTTGTAGGTACAAACAGATCATCCTGGAGCACAGAAAGCTTCTTTGGGAATCCCATATGTTAGCAAGTTGCTGCCAGCCTCACTTTTACCTTCTCATGGGCTTTCAACATTAAAAGGCTTTAGAAGCCAGAACTCCAAATCTTTCTGACATCCATCACATACCTCGAACCATCTGAAAGTCCCTAGAAACTCACTCTCTCAAGACTCGTGCCAGTTCAGGACCCAGACATCTGACAGGAGGGCACATAGTTCCCTCCGTACAGTCACCCTTGAAAAATCCATGAGCGATGCAAAGCCTTCTCCCCGCGGAGCCTGAGCAAACCACACGGGTTTGTTCAGAGAGCCTTGGGAACAGAAAGCAGGTCTCTTGCATGACTGCACGATGCACTGCTGAAAGGCTGCCGTGCTGACCTTTGCTCTCGGTCCCAAAACTTCACTGATAAAGCTTGTTTTGGTTAATGCTGCTTGTTTGGGAATTGCTCTTTGGTTGGTCTGCTGCTTATTTCAGTAATTCCCAGGTACTCCCAGCATCTCGGTAGAGCGGGTTGGAAGGGACCCCAAGGATCATCAGGTCCAACCCATTAAATTAAAGACCAGGTTGGAAGGGACCCCAAGGATCATCAGGTCCAACCCATTAAATTAAAGAAACACTGATTCACAGAATCACAGAACATTAGGGATTGGAACAGACCACGAAAGATCATCCAGTCCAGTCCCCCCAACACAGCAGGATCTCCTAGATCAAGCCACACAGGAACATGGCCAGGTGGGTTTGAAATGTCTCCAGAGAAGGAGACTCCACACCCCCCCTGGGCAGCCCCTGCCAGGGCTCTGTCACCCTCCCTGGGAAGAAGGTCCTTCTCATACTGATGTGGAACCTCCTCTGTTCCAGCTCACACACCATCCCTTCTCCTACCACTGGGTGACCCTGAGCAGAGCCTGGGTCCATCTTCTTAACACCCACCCTTCACATATTGATCAACATTCATGGAGTCACCCCTCAGTCTCCTTTTCTCCCAGCTCAAGAGCCCCAGCTCCCTCAGCCTTTCCTCAGCAGGGAGATGCTCCCCTCCCTCCATCATCTCTGTGGCTCTGCGCTGGGCTCTCTCCAACAGCTCTGTGTCCTTCTGCAACTGAGGGGCTCAATTAAACAAGAAGACCCAGCACCCAGTCAAGCTGAGCTTTAAAACTGTCTGCAGTTGAGGAATCCATCACTTCCCTGGGAAGACCATTCCAGTGTCTAATTGCTCTCATGGACTCCTCAGGAGGCAAATTGGAATCTCCCCAGGAGCGACTTGGATCACATAGAATCACAGAACATCAGGGATTGGAAGGGACCTGGAAAGATCATCTAGTCCAATCCCCCTGCCACAGCAGAACCACCATCACCCCTTGTCTATTCTACGAGATCCCTTGTGACAAGGGAATCTGAACTTGCTTAGCAGCCACCCTTAATGTGCTGGGATGTGGGGATAAGGTCACCCCCACACCTTCTCTTCTCAGGGCTGGACATACCCAGCTCTCTCAGCCTTTCCTCATACAGGAGGGCTCCATGCTCTTGTGCTCACACCAGAGCCTATGGGCACTGAATCTCAGTGGAGATACAACCTTCAGGGTTATCTTGGGCTGAAGAAATGAATTTAATAAGCAAGCAGAGCCAGGGTGGTGCTTCATGGATGATTTATAGATCAGCCTGCAGAACTGCAGAGGAGTCTGTCCCTACAAAGCATGTCAGGGACACGGAAAGGAGGGGGACACAGCCTGGGCTCTTGCACTTGGATTTCCCCAAAGCAGCTTGTGGAAAGCCCAGCCTGGGGAGCTGAAGGCAGCGTGTGCTGGTGAGGAACGCTGCTAATCGCAAGGCTCTGAAACGTGCTCTGCCCAGCTGGAAGCAGAAGTCGCTGCGCTGCTGTTCCTGCTTTGAGTGCGCGGAGACAAAGGCTAGGGATGACCCTGAATGTTTCTTGAATCACAGGATCTGAGCATGACAGAGCTCTGGAAGGTGCTCTCCAGGGGGTTGTGGAGCCTCCCTCTGTGGAGGTGTTCAAAACCCACCTGGACACGTAGCTCTGTGACTGGATCTAGGGGATCCTGCTGTGGCAGGGGCATTGGACTGGGTGGTCTTTCAAGATCCCTTCCAATCCCTAGTGACTGGATCTAGGGGATCCTGCTGTGGCAGGGGGATTGGACTAGATGGTCTTTCAAGATCCCTTCCAATCCCTAGTGACTGGATCTAGGGGATCCTGCTGTGACAGAGGGATTGGACTGGAGGATCTTTTGAGGTCCCTTCCAATCCCTGATGTTCTGTGATTCCACGTTGTGCATTCACGCCGAGCATCACTAAGGTTGGAAGAGACATCCAAGATCACACAGTCTAATCATCAACTCAACTCTACCATGGCCACAAAATCATGTCCCCCAGGGCCACATCTACTCAGTTTTTGAACCCCTTCAGGAACGGTGACTCCAGCCCCTCCCTAGATGATCTTACAAGGTCCTATCCAATCCCTGATGTTCTGTGATGATTCTGTGATTCTACAGTGGCCAACACCAGTGACTGCCAACCACAGCCAGAAACATACGACCTCAATCCCAGAAGTATGACCCCAAAGTAGAGGCTACACATGCAGTTTCTTTAAATTAGCTGGCATTAAGGACAGATTGCAGGCTGGGGAAGCTAATCTGCTTGTGAAGAGCTGCAAACACTGCCCCAGAAGCCGTTTAGATTCCTACCACCTAGATAAATTCTAATCGCACCATCAGCGAGGGAAGAGTCTTATGACAGCCTTGATTTTACAAAAATGGGGTTATCTTCCAGCCCGTGGGCATTTTCCTGTTGCATTCTGGGCTAATCCACGCGTAGGGCTCCCTTCTGTCAGAATGACAAAAGACAATTGATTTTGTTTCATGGTGTATTCTTATCAACGCTCTGCCCTGCTCTTAGCCAGTCTTTGACTGATAGGGTGTTAGAGGAAAGGTCCATTAATTGATTTGTAAATAATTACAGCTAAGTCTTCACTTTTGAGTAGCTATCAATACAAGCTGATCCTTTTTTTCATTCCACTGCTGAAGGCTTTCAAATCACCTTCAGTGTCCAACTTCCAGCCACAAAATTCATTAAAATCATTAGGTACTTGTAGAGCAGCACCCACTGGTGATGGCAGAGGCAAGACTGCGTCAGCATTTCTCCCGTTGCCACTTAGGAGGATGGATTAGACAGAGGGAAAATAAATAATAAAAATAACACTCTTGGAAGAAAAAACCCCAAAGGTAAATCAATCACTTCCTAAAGTGCGATTTAATTTTCAGACCTGGTGGAGCTTCACAGAATCACAGAACACGAGGGATTGGAAGGGACCTTGAAAGATCATCCAGTCCAATCCCACCACCACAGCAGGATCCCCTAGATCCAGCCACACAGGAAAATGTCCAGGCAGTGAAGGAGACTTCCACCCTGGGAAGCCCCTTCCAGGGCTCTGTCACCCTCACTGAGAAGGTCCTTCTCACACTGATGTGGAACCTCCTCTGCTCCAGCTGATACTGACTGTCCCTTGTCCTATCATTGGGTGCCCCTGAGCAGAGCCTGGCTCCATCCTCCTGGCACCCACACTTCACATATTGATCAACGTTAATGAGGTCACCCCTCAGTCTCCTTTCTTCCCAGCTCCCTCAGCTCCACAAGCTCCCTGGACAGCCTGTTCCAGTGATCTCTGAGATCCTTTCCAACCTGAACCATTCTGTGACTCTATGAGACAGACCCATTTAGTACCCTGATGGAGCAGGCAGCTGCAGAATGCCCTCTGCAACATCAGACACTTGAGAAATACATCCATATGGGGAAATATGACTCTGTGATTCCAAACCAGAGGCAGTCAAGGCAGCTACAAAAAGCAGACACACACATACACCTGGTCTCCAAGTGAGAGGGGAAAAGCAGCAGTTGGAGCTCATCTGTCAATCAGCATCTGTTCTTGGAAACCCAGGAGCTATTGGTTTGAATGTTTCTGGGTTTCAGTTTCCCATCTTCCTCCCAGCGTCTCACGCAGAACACAAAACCCTGCTCACAAATTAGAGCTTTCAGAGGGGAAGTACAAACACAAGCCAGAGAAGCAGCTACAAGACGCAGGCGGGCTGTTAATACGCTGAGGAGGCACTAAGAACACACCGAAGCTGTCACACCTTCAACACGCAAACACCCTTAATCCAAGCAACTGCATCATCTTTCAGGGTGGCATTTTAAGCAGCCAGCACAAGTTCTATTTAATTCCTCGTGCATAAGGCCAATAAAGGAGGTAGGGAATCAGCTCCGAGAGCTGCCTGCTCAGCGTTACAGAACAATTGACTTCAGAGCTGCTTCCAGTGACAGCCTCCCGGCTCCGCGTTAACGAGCACAGAAGCTTCCCACCCAGTTCAGAGGAGACAGGTACTCCTACAACTGCACAACACTTTGTGTTGTTTTTATTCATGGCTGCTCCATTTGTCAATCCCTGCTGCTGACAAACACCTCGGAGCCTTCCCACTCCCCCTGCCTTCGCTACCGACTTGCCAGAAGGAGCTTGAGCTGCAAAGGTGCTCCACAAGTGCACAGAACACAGGAGCAGCAAGACCTGTGGGTTACAGACACTCTCCTGTGACATCTCCCATTAAATGTCCAACCAGTGTCCCAGTAGCTCCCACACGTTGAGCCATTTCTGTTCCATCCCCACTTACTCACCGTCACAGAGCATTCAGCCTCTTTCTTTTCAAAGAGTCATCGTCCCCTTCATACTCATCTTGCTGTGGCAGGGGGATTGGAGCAGATGGTCTTTCAAGGTCCCTTCCAATCTCCAAGGGTCTGTGATTCTGTGATAACAGCAGGTTTGGAAGAGTGAAGATTCCCAGTCTCATGGATCCAGGTAAAGCCATCATTTGGGCACCAAAATTATGGTTTGAGGTGGGAGAGAGACATTTCTCCAAGTTTCCCCAAGATGCCTGGGTCTCCTCATCCAGCCCATTCTTTTTCCACTGCAGTGGTTCCTATTGGCACCATTCTGCTACCAAGGGCAAGGTCCAGAAGAGATGGAACAAGCCAAGCAAGAGGAGACAACCTGAAGGTTGCAGCCTGGCCACCTTTCATGGTCCGTGCAAGCCTCTCCCAACTGGAGCCCCTGGGTTGCCTCAGCAAGATTAAGGAGAGAGGTTCAGGTATTAAGCAGCTTTATACTATCTGAAACCTCTAGGTCAATCACAGCTAAGTCCTCCTACCTGGAGTCACCGGGGTGACTCAGCAAGATTAGGGAACAGGTTCAGGTGTTAAGTATCTTTGTTCTATCTGAAACCTCTTTGTCAATCACTGCTATCACCACCCAGGCGCATGGGGAAGGCTTTCTGAGGAATACTTAGTTGTCAGGGTCACATCACCTCTTTCCTATCACAAAATCACTGAATTATTATGGACCTACAAGATTATCAAGTCCAACCTTCAACCCAACATTGCCATGACCACTAGACCACGTCTCAGAGTGCCACATGCACTTGCCTTTTGAACACCCCCAAGCACGAAGCAAGTGAACCTCCATCTGAGGGATCTTTGGTCCTAAGGTCAATCCTTGGGCATTGCTAAGGACTGCATGGGAGCCCCAGATGTAACTTAGACCAAGATGCTGCAAAGACTGGATCTAGGGGACCCTGCTGTGGCAGGGGGATTGGACTAGACGATGTTTCGAGGTCCCTCCCAATCCCCAACGCTGTGTGATTCTGTGAAAACAAAGCTGGCAGCGTGTTTCAATTAAAAACTTGAAACTAAGACTCTGCCTTCGGGCCACTCGGAGAAGCCTTTAAAAATCTGATAATCACTTAATAATATTTCACACTTACTGCTCACCCTGAACCTCAGACGCAGCTTTTGTAAGCGGTGGCACCATTCCTGCTCCAGATGGCAAGCAAAATAATTCATAAACAACAAAGTTCAGCAGGTTTAGAGCAGCTGTTCGATTGCAGCACGTTGGCCACCCACTTCAGCAGAATTGAGAGCTTTCAGTCAGCTCCTGCCTCTCGCGGGGCCCTCGAACAGCACCAGAGCATGTGTTCAATGCGCTCTCGAAGCAGCCGGCCAAGTAGGGAGGATTAGTCAGCCCAAGCAGCCCCGGAGCCACCTGCAACGAGCTCACACCGCCGCCTCCTCTTCCTTTTTCATTTTAATGCACCAGCCCAGGTGAGAACAAGCAGCAAGATGTTTCAGAGTTGAAAAAACCCCCCACCTTTGTTCAAAAGTATGGTTCCTACAAAGTGATTCCAGTTTGTCGTAGCGGAATGTAATCTCCCCAGCAGGAGCCCGCTGCAAATGCAAACCCAGCGTCTCTGGGGATCAGAGCAGCCCCTTTTCGTGTCTGTGCTCTGTGTGTCACAAGGAGAGTATCTCAGAAAGAGCCTCCTCTGTACCTGACAGAAAACCCACTGCTATTTCTGTTTCTTCCTCTCCTCTTTCCTTCCTAGTGGCTTATTTTGGCTCTGCTCTTGCATCCCTTCAAAACCTCCTTGTCCTGGACTGGCCTTTGGGGCACAGAGGAAAAAAGGAAGAGATTTTGCTTCGCAGTCTCTTTAAAGGTCAAACAGTCTGGACCGGACAGAGACAAATTCAGAGTCATTTTAAGCTCCTCTGATTATGGGCATCGCCACACGAAGCATTCTGGAAGCTGCCCGACCACACTGAGGTGGCATTCAGCCCGACAAAACGCACCCTCAACAGAGCTGATCAGCCGGGGCTCGGTGCCCTGTGAGTCACAGCGTTTCCAGGAGGCTCAGGACAAGCCAGGCGGTATGGAGACACGTCCTGAGTGCTAAACCACAGAACATCAGGGACAGGAAGGGACCTCCAAAGATCTTCTAGTCCAATCCCCCTGCCAGAGCAGGATCACCTAGACCAAGTCACATAGGTCTGGAGTCTGGAAAGGACAGCCAGGAGAGCAGCTCTTGGTGAATCTTGGCAAGTAAGAGGCAGCTTCTCTCCTGAGGAGTCCAAGCCTATCTTGGTGGGCTTCTGCAGGTTAGCATAGAGTCATAGCCTGGAAGGGACCTCCAAAGGTCATCTAGTCCAACACACCTGCTACAGGCAGGGACACCACGCACCAGACTAGAGTGCCCAGAGCTCCATCCAGCCTCACCTCGAATGGCTCCACCACCTCTCTGGGCAGCCTGTTCCAGGGATCCACCACCCTCAGATCAACAACTTTTTCCTGATGTCTGACCTAAATTTGGCCTTTCCCAGCTTCAAACCATGACCCCTCATCCTGTCATTCCCTGCCCTGTTGAGTAGTTCTTTCCCAGCCTTCTGACAGGCTTCTTTCAGGGGCTGAAAGGCTGCTATAAGGTCGCCTGGAGCCTGCTCCTCTTCAGGCTGAACAACCCCGACTCTCTCAGCCTGTCACAGAATCATTCAGATTGGGAAGTACCCCTGGGATCATCGAGTCCAACCATCAGCCCTACTCTACAGGTTCATCCCTAAACCAGATCCCCCAGACTACATCTTAAGTGACTTTTAGACACATCCAGGGGTGAGGACTCAACCACCACCCATAAGAGATTGATTTGAGCGGCTTGGCTGCCCGGTGTTGTGCTGGTGGTCTACAGGGGTTCTCTCTCTCTCTGCCTAACACCAGCACCTCAGCCTGACGAGCAAGAACAAGGTGCTTATGGGCTAGGAGACCACCCCTAGGCAAGTGTGAGACTGGGAAAATTGTGGTTCAAAACCATTCAGCAGCCCTTGTCTCCTGGAGCAACAAACAAAGGCAACCTGACCCCAAGGTTTCTTGTAGCATCTCACTAACTGAAGGCCAATTAGCAGCGGCTTCTTCTCCACCTCCTCCCACAAACCCTGTGGTTTCCACAGCACACACAAACCTGCCGGAGTGGAAACAGCCCGGGTTTGTGTTGTGCTGTTGTGTAAACATCATTTGTGCAGCTGTTGGGTAAACACGGGCTGAGAACTCACTCAGGGCTTTGAATGAGTTGATGTCCTGCTCAGCATTGCCAGAAAGCGTCAGCCTGCTGAGAGGAACGAGGATTCACATGAGCACAGGATGACTGAGGTTGGAGAAGCCCTCTGAGCTCAGCCAGCCCAGACCAGCACCTAGCATCACCCCATCAGCCACACCAGGGCACTCAGGGCCACAGCCAGGCTGGCCTGCAACACCTCCAGGGGTGGGGACTCCATCACTGCCCTGGGCAGTCCAGTCCAGGCTCTGATCACCCTTTCCCTGAGGAAGGGCTTCCTAACATCCAACCTAACCCTCCCCTGATGCAGCTTCGGCCCCTGCCCTCTCCTCCTGGCACTGGTTGTCTGGGACAAGAGCCTGACCCCCACCTGAATACAACCTCCTTTCAGGGAGCTGGAGAGAGGGTCCCCTTTGAGACTCCTCTTCTCCAGGCTAAACACCCCCAGTTCCCCCAGCCTCTCCCCATCAGCCTTTCCCTCCAGTCCCTTCCCCAGCCTTGTTGCTTCTCTGGACCGACTGCAGCCCCTCAATCTCTCTCCTGAAGTGAGGAGCTCCTTTAGGTTGTAAGTGGAGCCTCTGCAGGGGGGTTGGACCTAGATGATCTGTAAGGTCCCTTCCAACTCCAGCCATTGCATGACTCCATGGTTTCAGTAACACATGGCAACAGAAGAGCACTGCAGGAGCCAGAGGGCAACACCGGAAGATGCGAAGCCATAGACAGATCTCAAACCACAGCAGCAACTCTCTGAACCTGTGGAAGGAGCCCAAAGGTCTCTGTGACCCTTATGTGCTCAAGAGGAGAGGACAAACCGCCGAGGCTTCCCCACATCACATCAACAGCAGCTCTGGGCAAGGAGGGCGGCTTGAAGCCGGCCAAACCAAAGACACGCTCTGGGGAGCCGTGTTTAGCAGCCCTAAGATCCAGAAAGTAGTTAACAAGATAGAAATGGAAAAAATAAAAGGGCAAGAAGGAATAATTATGCAAACAAACACGGATCTCAGGAGCCCACGGATCCTTGGAAAGGCTTCCTGATGGGACGGTGAGGGCAACAGAATGCTTCCCTGTCTGGGATCCTCATCCTGCTGCGGCGTAACAGGCAGAACACGACGTTTTCTTTCTCCAGTGCAAACTGTGTGTTAACCCCAGAAAGTGAGATTCCTTCCTATTCATAATTAAAGCAGGAACACACAGGTACCCAGGGGTATATAAAACATAGCTGTGAGGTTTGAAAAGAGGTCCTTCTAGCAAGGGGTCAACGAGAAACAATCGGGCTGCTGCTTAGCATCTTACATAACGAGACCAGAACCAACACATCCAGGGTTATGTAAATATCAGCAAGTGTTAAATCCACATTTGTGGGACAATAGTCAGATTTTTAAGCACAATTACCTCCGACTGCAGGCCTGGAGCTGGGCTGGAAACTGTTCCTTGATCAACACGTTTTCATTCTGACATCTAACACTCCAGCCACCTCAATGTTGTTGTCGCAGTGGGATTTTTCTCCCCTTTTTACCCAAACTGGGACAGGCTGAGTTCAACCTTTGGCACCTCTCTGATTATGAAATTATTGATAAAACAGGCTGCCCAGGGGGGTTCTGGAGTCTCCTTCTCTGGAGACATTTAAAACCCACCTGGACATGTTCCTGGGCGACTGGATCTAGGGGATCCTGCTATGACAGGGAGATGGGACTGAACGATCTTCCCAGGTCCCTTCCAGTCCCTGATGTTCTGTGACCCTGTGATCATAATTATTATTATGATTCCTTTTTTGAAAGAAGAAAGAAAGGGATAGGGAAGGAAAATTCCAATACAATTCCCATCCCAATTCTGTAGCAGCCTCCTGCTTTCTCCACCTCACTCCTCTGGAGATGTGTCAGACCCAACAGCTGCCCTTGCCCTGAGATCGCAGTGAGTTACAGAATCACAAAACATTAGAGGTTGGAAGGGACTTCAAAAGATCATCCAGTCCAATCCCTCTGCCACAGCAGGATCCCCTAGATCCAGTTGCACAGAAACATGGTCAAGTGGGTTTTAAACATCTCCAGAGGAGGACACTCCACAACTGCCCTGGGCAGCCCCTGCTGGGGCTCTGTCACCCTCACCATGAAGAAGTTCCTTCTCACATTGATGTGGAACCTCCTCTCTTCCAGCTCCCACCTGCTGCCCCTTGTCCCATCATTAGACGCCCCTGAGCAGAGCCTGGCTCCATCCTCCTGCCACCCACCCTTCATATATTATAAACATCAATCAGGTCACCCCTCAGTCTCCAAACACAACACACAGTCATGGCACTGAGGAATGGGATGGACTAAGCTCTAGCTGCCCAGCATCTCCCACAGCAGCTCTTCTACCTGCCCTGGGTTAAAGGAGCTCCCAGTGCTCTGCAAGCAATAAGCACAGAGGGCCGTGCCTGGGGTGCAGTGCCAGGCATTCAGCTGAGAGCAGGCAGCTTGTGACCACAGAAGCAGCTCAGGTATCCAGTGAATCAATATTTGTGCTTTATTATTCTCACATACATCCCACTGGCTGATCCAACACTTGTTCCTGCAGAAACGGCGTCGGAGAGGTGAGCGGAGCCCGGCTCCCAGCCCGGGTACCCTGCCTTCAAATAACAGGCAGAGATGTAGGACTGATGTTAATTAACAAACAACATTTTCATTACAAAAACTACCTAGTAGAAGGGAGCACAGCTTCCTCAAAGCAGTGTCAGGGCTGCCTCCCCACAGCATTTACCATGCCTTGAATTTCCAAGGCAACACCAGTTGTGCCCAGTGGCAGAACAAGGGGCAACAGGCACAAACCAGGAGCACAGGCAGTTCCACCTGAACATGGGGGAAAACTTCTTTGCTTGGAGGGTGGCAGAGCCCTGGAACAGGCTGCCCAGAGAGGTTGTGGAGTCTCCTCTGGAGAGATCCAAGCCCCACCTGGACATGGTCCTGTGCAGCCTGCTCTGGGTGAGCCAGCTCTAGCAGGGGGGTTGGACAAGATGACCTCCTGAGGCTCCTTCCAACGCCCAGCATTCTGTGATCTGTGCTCCTGTTGCAGTGAACCACTGCCTGGAGGAACTGGGGCAGACCTGGGCATTTAAGTCTTCTGTGCTGCAGACCCCTGCAGGTTTCCCTCAGGTGTATTTTTCTGAAGTGAAGGACAGGTAGGTTGCACTCAGGCATCCCCTTCCTCCTGACATTCACCATCCGTTTCCTCGCCCTGCCTTTCCCCGAAACGTTTTCAAATACATCTGTCACTCGCAGTCCTTATTAACTGGGACTTCTGAAGGATGAAATCAATGTTGGACAAAGAGCAGGCCGTTCAAAACTTGCAGTCTCGATGCAGAGAAAGGATTAAGGCAGGAATTCAATTGGTCCTGGATGGCTGCTACATTAAGCTTTCATGTGTTTTGTGTTTGATGGTGAAGAACAGGTAGAAGGGATGGTTGGGCTGCCCCAGCCGCAGGAGGTGCAGCTTGTAACCATCTCAACGGGGCACCAGTGCCCTTCATTGTCTGGTTACACAAAGGGAAGCTGAGGATGCTCTTACATTACTGAAAGGAAAACAATGCAGAGACAGGCTATTTCCCTCCACAGAACCGCAGAACATCAGGGATTGGAAGGGACCTCCAAAGGTCATCCAATCTCCCTACCACAGCAGCATTCCCCAGATCAAGTCACACAGGAGCATGGCCAGGTGGGTTTTAAATATCTCCACAGAAGGAGACTCCACAAACCCCCCTGGGCAGCCCCTACCAGGGCTCTATAACCTTCACAATGTGAAGAAGGTCCTTCTCAAATTGATGTGGAACCTCCTCTGTCCCAGCTCACACCCGCTGCCCCTTGTCCTATCATTGGGTGCCCCTCAGCAGAGCCTGGCTCCATCCTCCTGCCTTTCACATATTCATCACCATTAATGAGGTCACCCCTCAGTCTTCTTTGCTCCAAGTTCAAAAGCCCCAGCCTTTCCTCAGCAGGAGATGCTCCCCTCCCTTCATCACCTCTGTGGCTCTGCCCTGGGCTCTATCCACCAGTTCCATGTCCTTCAGGAACTGAGAGGGCCCAGAACTTGTCACAAGATTCCAGATGTGGTCTCCCCAGGGCAGAGCAGAGAGGGAGGACAACCTCTCAATCTGCTAACCACCCCTGTTCTGATCCACCCCACATTTCCAAACATCTAGTTGTACAATTTTTTTTGTATACAATGTGGTCTGAATCTGCACAAGATGAGTGACACCGAGTAGCCCATCTGGAGCCCAGCCCAGGAGGAAAGCTCGCGTCGGGATTATCAGACGAGATGTGACAGAAAGGAGAGTACACACACATGGATGACCAACCTCTAGAAGCTTTTGTCAGCCCTAGGAGGAGACAGTTCCTCCTCTAGGCCCAAGGAACCAGCCCCCTTTCCCTCCTTATCTCTCGCAGCAAATGGATGCTATTAAACACACAAACGTCTTTCAGCGGCCACGCAAACACAACTACACACAGTTAATTAATACTGCAGCCATCTCTTTGATCTCCCAATGAAAACAACATTTTAAAGTCATACAGCTTCAACCTAGAAGCTCACAGTTGAAAAGCTTAGGGACCCATCTGGGGCTTGGAATCCGAGAATCGTTTGGTTGATGCCATTAAAGGAGCTGAACTAGACGGGTAATTATTCCCTTATGAGTTCTGCTGTCTGTCGGGGAACGAAGGGGATTCATTTCTGTCCTCAAAATTGATTTATTTTGGTGAAAAAAACACAAGGGGTAGGGACAGCAGGAACTCAGTTTTCCTGGACATCTGATAGACTACGAGAAAAGAAGTGTCAATAGTGAGCAAGATCCCCGCCAGTCAATAGGAGCTGTGCCCCCGCCTTGCACTGCGCGGCGGGTTCCTCGAGCAGCTCAGGATCAATCCTGTCTGCACAGTCCTGGCCAGCTAGCCACTGCTCAGAGCACTAGCACTTCATTAACATGCAAATGCTTGACTGCTATTGGGCTGAAGTGCATCTGCACATTTATAAGCAGCCACTGAACCAGGTGATCTTTCCAGGTCCCTTCCAAGCCCCAATGACTCTATGATTCCCAACCACATCCCTCTTTAAAGAAGCTGTTGAATAACAACGATTCCAGTCTGTTCCTTGTAGCCATCAAAAAAGATGTCGCAGCCAGATTTGGTTACCCCACATTTGTCACAGAATCACAGAACATTAGGGATCAGAAGGGACCTCAAAAGGTCCTCTGCTCCAGTCCTTGACTGTTACTGGGCTGAAGTGCCTCTGCATGTTTACAAACAGCCATACCCAACCACATCCCTTCTTTGAGGAAACTGTTTAAAAGCAACGATCCAGCCTCTTCCTCACAGCCATTGAAAAAGAAGTCACAAGCAGATTCCCTCACCTCCTATTTATCACAGATTCACAGAGCAACAGAGATGGGAAGGGACCTCAAAAGATCATCCAGTCCAATCCCCCTGCCAGAGTAGGACCACCTAGACCAAGTCACACAGGAATTTATCTGGCACTTTTAAAACACTACTTACACAGGAGGGTCAAAAAACTCCTCAGTTGACTTTGTCATGAAGGTTTTGTGTTTGTTTTCTTGGGGCTATCAATCTTTTCTCCCTCTTTGGGTTTTTTTTTTCATTTTAACCTATTGTTTCCATTGAAAAGGCAAAAAGAACACAAAGCCTGAAGGATGCTTTGGGAAGCAAGACAAGGTAAACTAACCCCAACGAAAAGCAAACATCCATTAAAGTCTATTTAAGCAGGAATCTGGAAAAGATTCAGGCAAAACTGCAGCCCCTCTGTTTTCAAAGTGAAAGCTTGAGAGGCACCAGAGAAGCAACTGACAGGATCAGAATCACAAAACATTAGGGATTGGAAGGGACCTCGAAAGATCATCCAGTCCAATCCCCCTGACACAGCAGGATCCCCTAGATCCAGTCATTAGGGATTGGAAGGGACCTCAAAAGATCACCCAGTCTGTTCCCCCTGACACAGCAGGATCCCCTAGATCAAGTCACACAGGAACATGGCCAGGTGGGTTTTAAATATCTCCAGAGGAGGAGACTCCACAACCTGCTGGGTAGCCCTTTCTAGGGCTCTGCCACCCTCACCATGAAGATGTTCCCTCTCAGACTGATGTGGAACCTCCTCTGTTCCAGCTCACACCCAGTGCCCCTTGTCCTATCATTGGGTGCCCCTGAGCAGAGCCTGACTCCATCACTTTGAAACCCACCCTTCACATATTGGTCAACACTCATGAGGTCACCCTTCAGCCTCCTGTTTTCCAAGCTCAAGAGACCTAGCTCCTTCAGCCTTTGTTCAGCAGGGGGATGTAGAACACACACTGTAAAATCCCAGCAGCCTTTCCTTTGGGAAGCCCAAAGGGCCACTAGAAGAGCACATCAAGGTAGAAACGAAGGGGAGGTGCTAAATTAGCTTCTGGGGCACACAAGAGGGTTGCACTCAGTCACCCCAGATAAGCAGAGCATTGCTGATTCACACCCTTCTCCCCTTTACCACTGCAGAGTAGAAGCTGCAGACCCTTCCCCAACAACCATCTCCTAAGTCTCTCTTCATTTCTTCCCCCACCCCAAATAAGTGACTGATAACTGTGTTACCAGTGACTTTCTTGGAACCTACGGGACCCTGTCCAGCTGCAAAGTGATTTATAAGTCCTGCACATTGACACATGCCCACAGGGAAATACCAACCCCATTAGGGCAAGGCAGGCATTGTTCTCGTGGGGCCCTTCAGCACAGCACAGCTCAGCCCCTGATGCACCAAGTGCCACAACTGAACTCGGGGTCTCTTACCCTACTGGTATCAACCAAACACAAACCTGTTCCTGCCCAGCCGTGAAGGACCAGAGAGACCTGCCTGGGTCCTTCCAGCACATGAACAAGGAGGATTTTGTCATGGACAAGGCTGGACCTGAGGAAAAGGTCCCTCCTGGAAAGGGTCATCAGGCCCTGGAACAGGCTGCATCTCCATCCCTGGCTGTGTTTTACAGTCGTGGAGATCTGGAGCTCAGGGACAGGGTTTAGTGGGGACCTCGGGACAGTTGGACTCTGTGATCTTACAACTCTTTTCCCACCTGAATGATTCTATGAGAAGAGGATCGTGAGGTTGTACAGGATGGGAAGTCAAACCCCTTTGCTGCAGAGACCGGACGCAGAAGACCCCAGCTCCAGAGCTTACACACGAAGCTCTGTTACTTCTCCTGCTTGCTGGCCAAGAAACTGTCTGCAGAAAGTCTTTCAAAGACATCAGTGATGAGGAGAAACTGAACCATCTCAAATGTCAGCAAAACATCCCACAGCGTTACATAAACACCACAGGAAAGCAGCCCAGCAGAACCATTGCCAGCTTCACATTTGGCTGCAGATATCATCACAGTGGAGTCACATAAGTCTCTTTTGACTTTATGAGACTGACAGAGCAATGAGCAGGAGCTGTCAAGTCCAGAACCAGAGAAGTGGTGTCATAACAACCAAGAGAACATTAGTTAGTCAGCAGAGTACCTCGAGGTTGCTAATAACCTGCTGTTTTGAAGAAAACCAGCGTCCCACCTCTTCCCCAGCCTTGGACAAGCCCAAGTCCACGTCCAAAATAAGTAATTCTTATTTTAGTTACAAAGACCCAGTTTCCAGCAAAATTAAACTGTTTAGGCTGAAGTTTTCCTTTCTTGTAAACATAAACTGTAGTCACACAGAATCACAAAACATTAGGGATTGGAAGGGAACTTGGAAGATCAACCAGTCCAATCCCACTGCCAGAGTAGGATCACCTAGGTCAAGTTGTACAGGAACATGTCCAGGTGGGTTTTAGACATCTCCAGAGAACGAGACTCCACAACACCCCTGGGCAGCCCCTTCCAGGGCTCTGTCACCCTCACTGGGAAGAAGGTCCTTCTCAGATTTATGTGGAACCTCCTTTGTTCCAACTGATACCCATTGCCCCTTGTCCTATCATTGGGTGCCCCTGAGCAGAGCCTGGCTCCATCCTCCTGACATCAGCCCTTTCCATTCTGTGATGGGGCACAGCCTCCTCCACCTCACAGAGCAGGTCCTGCACTTCACTAGCAATTGGCATGTAGGAATTACCAACCCACCTTGACTGGATCTAGGGGATCCTGCTGTGGCAGGGGGAACAGACTGGGTGATTGATCTTTTGAGGTCCCTTCCAGTCCCTAATGACTGGATCTAGGGGATCCTGCTGTGGCAGGGGGAACAGACTGGGTGATTGATCTTTTGAGGTCCCTTCCAGTCCCTAATGACTGGATCTAGGGGATCCTGCTGTGGCAGGGGGATTGGACTGGATGATCTTTCGAGGTCCCTTCCATTCCCTAATGATTCTATGATGAGGGCTGGACTTGAAGACCCTGGAGGTCCTTTCCAGCCACAATGATCCTACAATTCAATTGAATCATTGAATGGCCAGGGTTGGGAGGGACCTTAAAGACCATCTCGTTCCAACCCCCCTGCACAGGCAGGGACACCTTAACTGGAGCAGGTTACTCAGGGCCCCCATCCAGCAAAAGGAAACAGAAGTTTATGCTGCCAGGGCTTCCCTGGCAACTGCGACCAAGAAGCTGCTCTCGGGCTGCGCAGGCTCTCTCCACTGGTGAAGCAGCTCAGAGAATTACAGGGAGAAGTTAATTATGTTACCCTGCTATCAGGCCTGGAACAGCACTCAGCTGCTGCAGCTTGCTCCTGCGCTGCACAGAAAGCATCACAACATCAAACAGCTCGTCACTCTGCCGAGGGGAGGAGAGGTGGGACGGACGGGTATGGAAATGAGGCAGCACAACTGCAGAGGAGCAGCAGCGGCCTGTAAGCAGATAATTAGGATCTGTATCACAATGCCTGCACACGAGGAGCCGGCCAGATTACAGGACCAATACTGACTCGAGCGTGGAGCCTCCACTGCTCTGATCCTACAATTTAATAGCAGCCTTTGAGAAGCTGCTTTTCATGTGTAATCTCGGCCGCAGCACAATGGTGGGTTCTGGAACAAAGATGGACTTTCATCAAACAAAAAGTGGAAACTTCCTTTAAACTCTGATCCCAGCTGTCTGACAGGATCCGAGCAGTTGAACATCTGAACCCAGAGTTTCATACAAGCTTACCCCCAAACCCAGAGATCGCAGAGTTATTGAGGCTGGAGAAGTCCTCTGAGCTCAGCCAGCCCAGACCAGCACCTCACATCACCACAGCAGCCACACCAGGGCACTCAGGGCCACAGCCAGGCTGCCTGCAACACCTCCAGGGATGGGGACTCCACCACTGCCCAGGGCAGTCCAGTCCAGGCTCTGATCATCCTTTTCATGAGGAAGGGCTTCCTAACATCCAACCTAACCCTCTCCTGATGCAGCTTCAGGCTCTGCCCTCTCATACTGGCCCTGGTTGCCTGGGAGAAGAGCCCGACCCCCACCTCCCTGCAGGAGGTTAGAGAAAGTCCTGCATAGAATCATTGCAGTTGGAAAAGACCCTTGAGATTATGAAGTCCAACACTAACCCTACTCTACCAAGGTCACCACTACACCAGATCTCTAAGCACCACATCTAAACGATCTTCACACACATCCTGTGACCATGACTCGACCCCCTCCCTGGGCAGCAGGAGACCCCCATGGCCAAGTGTTAATGAACTGGTTCCCATGGGGGTGGAACCTCAGTAAATCCTGCTGTTTTAAGGTGATGTGTTCCCATCCCTGGATGTGTTTAAAAGTCACCTAGATGTGGTGTTGGGGGATCTGGTTTAGGGGTGACCTTGTAGAGTAGGGTTGATGATTGGTCTTGATGATCCCAGGGGTCTTTTCCAACCTGAACGATTCTGTGGAATGGTCCTCTGCAGTGGGGAAGGTGATTACTCCCCAAACACTTTAACCTGGGTTTTGTTTTACTACTAAAATCAGGAGGTTTAACTTGGTAAGAAAGAGATTGTTTAAAATCCACCTGGACATGTTCCTGTGTGACTTGATCTAGGGGATCCTGCTGAGGCAGGGGGATTGGACTGGATGATCTTTTGAGGTCCCTTCCAATCCCTAATGACTGGATCTAGGGGATCCTGCTGTGGCAAGGGGATGGGACTGGATGATCTTTTGAGGTCCCTTCCAATCCCTCATGACTGGATCCAGGGGATCTTGCTGTGGTGGTGGGATTGGACTGGATAATCTTTCGAGGTCCCTTCCAATCCTTAATGTTCTGGGATTCTCTGGGGAAAAGAAAAATGGGAAAAGCTGTATCTGTATCAAATCATCCCAGACTCAGACACTTGTCATCATCTCAAACTGCAGATGATCCTGAGCACCAAGAGAAGAAGCCCCAGCAAGGCTTGTGCCTGCCTTGCTGCCATTCTAGGGCTTAGCAGTTTTATTCCTCTCTCCTTTTTCAGCCCCGAAGGCTCCGACTTCTCATGTGTCAGGCAGCCGTGTGCATTATGCACATCCAGCGGGGGACAAAGATCAGACATGTAAAGGAGCTGTTTGTGATTTTGGATGGGATGTGGCACGCAGATGAAAGCCCCAAACATTTTTCCCCTTGGTTTAACGCTAGCACTAGATTCCTAAATTAAGCCCAGCAGGAAACAAACATCCACCGCAGATTTCAAAAGATATCTCACATCTTTGTATTAAAATGTGTTATTTTAAGAGTCCCAAATGCTGCCTGTCTGATTTTTATTAAGTCCAGAGCCAACATGGGAAGTGTTATTTGATTTATTTTAGAACACAGAAAATACTAGTGGACGAGGGGATGTAAATTGCAGGAAGCCAGAAGAAAATTGAGGAGTGGGAGATAATGGGGCTGATACTATTATCTGTAAGAATACTAAGGCCACAAGCTTCGAAAAATTGCTTTGATGACCTTGAGAGCTTGTTCAGAGTGAAAAACATCAAGTTAACATATTTTGCTGGGGGATGGAAGCAGGAGAGCCTCAATTTTCCTTTCCCAAATGGGCTGGGGAGATGGTTCTGAGAGGCAATCCTGATCTCCTTCTGCACCAAGAGCTACAGAGTTGTGCCCCCACAGAGGGCAAATTAGAGGACACCCAGCACGTTCCTCACCCATTTCATCCGCAGTTCTTAGTGAGAACAACAAGAATTCTAGATCCACATACAAATGGAGCTGAGTGTCCAACCCTGAACACTCTGTCCTTCTAACACTCCATCTTTACACTAAATGGATGATCCTGCTGTGGCAGAGGGGTTGGACTGGATGGTTTTCGAGGTCCCTTCCAATCCCTAATGTGCTGTGATTCTGTGAAGTACCAGGAGAGGGTTTTCCCCAGCTCCATCACAACACTCTGGGCTTTTATTTTGGAAGATGATGATTGATGGGTTTTTTCCCCTTCTTTCCCACTGACTTTGATGATGTTTGGGGATTAAAACAAGGAGCAGGCAGTTCCCATGAGATGAAAGACATAACTGCAAAGGACACTTGCTTAGAAGATTAACAACAAAAAACACAACAGCCCTCTTGGAATTGAAGATGCTGTTGTGTGTTTATTTAAAGAAACACTCTCTTCAAGGGGCTTAGACTTCAATATTTTAAATGGCTCTGCTTTTATCAACTCTAGTTGGAAATACAATGGGGTTGTTTTAATTGCCAAGCTGCAAAAAAATTGCTAAGACAACACATTCCCAGATGGACCCAATATATTCTACCAGACAGAAACAACAGCTCCAAGTTCTTCCATCATGGGTACCAGTGCTTAACACTCCTCTTCCTATCAGGAGATAAAATCCAACAAACTACCCCCAGAGACAGTTCCACAGGGACAGAGAGTGCATTACACTCTTCGTTTGATGCTTAAGCACCAACAGCCCAAAGGATTCACTGGGTGTCAGGAAACTAGGAGAACATAATTAAAGATTAAGATTCCCAAATACTATCTCCATCACGGTCAGAGGAAGTCCATAGGTCTTTAGGAAGTCATTTGGAAAGGCTGACACGCTTCATCTTTGCTCCAAAACACACCTCACAGAATCAAAAACCATTAGGGATTGGAAAGGACCTTGAGAGATCATCCAGTCTAATCCTCCCGACACAGAAGGATCCCCTAGATCCAGTCGCACAGGAACATGTTGTCCAGGAGGGTTTTAATGTCTCCAGAAGAGGAGACTTCACAACGTCCCTGGGCAGCCCCTTCCAGGGCTCTGTCACCCTCACTGGGAAGAAGGTCCTTCTCAGATTGATGTGGAACCTCCTCTGTTCCAGCTGACACCCACTGCCCCTTGTCCTGTCACTGGGTGCCCCTGAGCAGAACCTCACTCCATCCTCCTGACACCTGCCCTTTCCATATTAATCAACACTAATGAGGTCACTCCTCAGCCTCCTTTTGCTCCAGCTCAAGAGACCCAGCTCCCTCAGCCTTTCCTCATCAGGGAGATGCTCCACTTCCTTCATCATCTTCTCGACTCTCCAGCAGCTCCTGTGGAGAGCTTGTGGAGCTCTCCTTGTGGAACTGAGGGGCCCAGAACTAGACACAAGATTCCAGATGCAGTCTCACCAGGGCAGAGTAGAGGGGGTGGAGAACCTCTCTCAATCTGCTAACCACCCCCAACTAACAATCATAGAGGTCATGGAGGTCATAACAATCATGGAGGTCATCAGGAGAAAGAAAGTGAGAAAAAATGAATCTGTTTTGTCTTCATTACCCTTCCAGTCACAGGCTAACATCCAATCCTCTGGGACATGACCACGCTCTTTCCACATGATCCCACTCCCTTTCAGAGCTCTGAATGGACAGAGCTAATTGAACAAGTGGATCATTAATTGTTTGGCCTTACTCTCCCTATTCAGCGTGAGGTCCTGTTGACCAGGGTGCTATGCAGAGCCTGCTGCCCACAATGAATTATTCATTTGCTTGTGGGCTTCCCTACAGTGCTCATCACAACAACATCTGAATGGGTGGCAAACACTGTGAGATTCATTTTCACATCATCCTGGGTGATGAAGTGAATGATATCAGTGTATGCTCGTTACAGAGGGGGGCATGGCCCAGGGAAATTAAAGCATCTGTTAATTCCAAGAGCACAAACAGAGGCCAAGCTTCTTCAAAACACTTACCTTTGTCAGTCCGCTCCAGCCGGCTTCGAGGCACATCTGGATCACACCCCCAGGGCTTCGGGCAGGCCCCTAGAAAATGAGAAGTACAGTTGTGATCAGCTGAACACTCTTGGTTTAACTGTATTGCATGGGAGAGGTGATGAGACAAACACAATCAGAGTCACAGAACATTGGGGATTAGAAGGGACCTCCAAAGATCATCCAGACCAATCCCCCTGCCAGAACAGGATCCCCTAGATCCAGTCGCACAGGGACATGTCCAGGCTGGTTTTAAACATCTACAGAGAAGGAGACTCCACAACACCCCTGGGCAGCCCCTTCCAGGGCTCTGTCACCCTCATCATGAAGAAGTTCCTTCTCAGATAGATGTGGAATCTCCTCTGTTCCAACTGACACCCACTGCCCCTTTTTCTATCACTAGATGACATTGAGAAGAGCCTGGTTCCATCCCCCTGACACCCATCCTTCAGATATTTATCAACATTAATGAGGTCACCCCTTCTCCAAGCTAAACAGACTCAGCTCTCAGCTTTTCCTCACCAGGGAGGTGTTCTACTCCATCATCTCCGAGTCTCCTCTTCTCCAGGTTAAACACCCCCAGCTCCTTCAGCCTCTCCCTATCAGCCTTTCCCTCCAGTCCCTTCCCCAGCCTTGTTGCTTCTTCTGGACCAGCTCCAGCCCCTCCATCTCCTTCTTGAAGTGAGACAATGGTGTTTTCTCAGAAGCTGTTTGCTTTTTACACTTGGCTGTCTCAGAAGCAGAGAAGAATCGCTTTGTGTTACCTGTGAGCAAACCCAGGAGGAAACCCAGCTTCGAGCAGCATCCACCCAGAACAATGAAGTGGAAGCTAAAGCAGGAAGAACAGCTGGAGGGGTTTGCAATAACACTGACACCCTGAAAACTGAATTCAGTGCTTCAGCTTCAGAGAGAAGAGAAAGGTGAAGCAGTTCTAGACTCAGTGGTAACACAGGGGTCCCCACCAAGTAGAATCATGTGATTGCCTGGATTAGGAGGAGCCTCCAAAGGTCATCTAGTCCAAGCGCCTGCTGTGAGCAGGGACAGCCTCGACTGGATCAGGTTTCCCAGAGGCTTGTCCAGCCTCCCCTTGAATATGTCCAGAGATGGAGCCTCAACTCCCTCCCTGGGCAACCTGTTCCAATACTCAACCCCTCTCCTCCTAAAGAACTTCTTCCTAGCAGCCCGTGTCTTTCTCCCCTTCTCTGATGTGAAACCAAGTAGATGTAACTGGAACAAAGCACTTTAGCAAACACCAGCTCCACTGTAGCTGGGTAGGAGACACCAACCCACTTAATAAATAGAGACAGAAAATGTGCAGCACAGGCACCTCGTAGCTGTGGGCCACGTAAAAATGCCCTGCACTGCTCATGCTGAAGTCTGCAGTTGCTGCTGCATCACGACTACCTGCATCCCAGCATCTGCTCACAAGAACATTGCTAAGAAAAAGACAAGATCTGGGAGAATTCTTAAGAAAAAAGGGTATTTCTTTGCATCTACTGCAATTAGTAATTCATATCTATTAAAAATACAGTATTTCTTTTCTGCTTCTGCATTTGTCCCCCTCTCTGGAGATGTTTAAAACCCTCCTGGACATGTTCCTGGGTGATCAGATCTAGCGGATCCTGCTCTGGCAGGGGGACTGGACTGGATGATCTTTTGAGGTCCCTTCCAGTCCCTAATGTTCTGTGATTCAACTGATTCAGAAGCAAACAGTTTCTGCAGTGGGCTGTTAACAGAAAAAAGATGTTGCAGGCAGTGAGAACAGAAGTAACGTCTCCTGATCGTTAGTGACCCGCTCGGAAAACCCTTCCGTCATGTTCTACAAGGATCCACAGCTCCAGTGTTCCTGATTTTGAACACAATACGTCTGAAACTGCATTTTCAGCTCAGAGCACAAGTCCCGTGGCTATTAAAGACTGAAAGAGCAGCAGAAACTTCCCTCTTCCCCTCCCAAGCTGCTGGAACATTGCTCTGATCGCTCCCTCGGGCTGGGTTCAAGGGGCAACATCAACAGGCTACAGGAACCAACGGCTGCAAAATCTGATACCTTCCTTTGTAGCCCCTTTCCCTCAGGGCAAACTGCAGAGCTGTCACAGGAAGGGGGGAAAGGGACTCAAAAGGAGACTTCTAGAAGTGTGGCTGCCTCATGCAGGAGAGAAAATGAAGAGCCCTTGGCCCACAGTAGAGAAAAACACTTCTCTGTCCTATCACCAGCTGCCAGACTGAGTAACTGCCTGGAGAAAGAACCTGTTGGTTCACAGGAATGGGTAGGAACACATGGACACCAACCAAACCCAAATGAGATCAAGGGAGTGGAGCATCTCCTTCATGGGGAAAGACTGAAGGAGCTGGGTCTCTTCAGCTTGGAAAAAAAGAGACTGAGGGGTGACCTCATTAATATGGAAAGGGCTGATGCCAGGAGGATGGAGCCAGGCTCTGCTCAGTGACATCTCACGATAGGACAAGGGGCAATGGGTGTGAGCTGGAACAGAGGAGGTTCCACATCAGTCTGAGAAGGAACTTCTTCCCAATGAGGGTGACAGAGCCCTGGAAGGGGCTGCCCGGGGGAATTGCGAAGTCTCCTCTGGAGACCTGCCTGACCATGTCCCCGTGCAGCTTGATCTAGGGGATCCTGCTGTGGGAGGGGGATTGGACTGGGTGATCTTCCAAGGGTCCCTTCCAATCCCTAATGTTCTGTGATCCCATCAGATGTCTCTGAAAATCTGGCAGCTGTTGAAATTACATTAATGCTGTTTTTTCATCTCATGTCTCCTGAAGCTTCCAAAGATGATTCAAGCTCACAGTCAACTATTTCCCGCCCCAAACCCCCACCACCTCACTAAAACTGGAGATACTGACAAGAAACTTGGCTTTTAGTACCAAGCTTGCATAGAATCATAGAAGCATTCAGCCTGGAAGACTCCTGGGATC